>JAKSZT010053762.1:1880757-1896339 GCA_026826555.1 Tolypeutes matacus | reverse complement strand
ATCTATCTATCTATCTATCTATCTATCTATCTATCATCTATCTATCTATCTATCATCTATCTAATCACTACCTACCTACCTACCCACCTATCTCTGTCTGTCCATCCATGCATCTATGCATCCATCCATCTATCTTTTTTCTAATATTTTAGAGTAGGTTGTATGTATCATGCTCCTTGAACTCATAATACTTCCATGTACATTTCCTAAGAACAAGGATATTCACTTATGTAATCATGTTAAGTGAAGCTATTGAGTTCAAGAAATTTAACATTGATACAAAGCTCACAATCTATATTCCAATATTTTCATATGTCTCAATACTGTCCTTTTAAGTCTTTTCTCCTCCATTATTAGATCCAGTCTAGGATCACGGGTTGCATTAATTGTTGGTGTCTTTTTAGTTGCTCTTTTTTTTTTTTTAATTGTGGAAACATAAATACAATATGAACTTTCCCATCTCAACCCTTCCCGAGTATACCATTCAGTGGGATTAATTCACATTTGCTATGTTGCAGTACCCTTACCACTATTCATTACCAGAACTGTCCCATATCCCCAAACAAAAACCCTACATTTGTTTTGCATTAACTCCCCATTCCCCTTACCTCTGCCCCTGGCAACCTCTGCTCTACTTTCTGCCCCTGTATGTGTATCATACAACATATGTCTTTTTGTATCTGATGTATTTTATTCAACATGATGCCTTCAAGTTTTATCCATGTGGTGACGTGTATCAGAATTTCATTCCTTTTTATAGCTGAATGATGCTCCATTGTATTTATATACCACGTTTTGTTTATCTATTCATCTGCTGGTGAATGTTTGGATTGCTTCCACCTCTTGGCTATTGTGAATAATGCTTCTATGAATATTGGTGGACAAAGATCTGCCTGAGTCTCTGTTTTCAATTCTTTTAGGTATGTACCTAGAAATGGGGTTGCTGGGTCATAAGATAGTTCTATGTTTAACTTTTTGAGGAAATGCCAAATTGTTTTACAAAATGGCTGCACTATTTTATATACCCACCAACAATATACAACGATTCTCATTTTTCTGCATCCTCACTGGTACTTGCTATTTTGATTTTTTTGCTGTTTTTTTTTTTTTTTTTTTTTTTTTTTTAATAATAGCCATTTTAGTAGGTATGAGGTGGTATCTCATTGTGGTTTTGATTTTCATCTCCCTAATGGCTAATGATGTTGAGCATCTTTTCATGTGCTTATTTTAAGGCCATTTGTATATATTCTTTGAAGAAATATCTATTCAAATCCTTTACCCGTTTTTTTAATTAGGTGGTTTATCTTTTTGTTGTTGAGTTGAAGGAATTCTTTATACATTTTGGGTTTTAAACCCTTATCAGATATATGGTTTACAAATATTTTCTCCCATTCAGCTAGTTGCCTTTTTACTATCTTCATAATGCCTTAGATGCACAAAAGTTTTTCATTTTGACGAAGTTCAATTTATCTATTTTTCTTTTGTTGTTTGTGCCTTTGGAGTAAAGTCTAAGAATTCCATTGCCTAATACAAGGTCCTGAAGATATCTCCATATGCTTATATACATATATTATATATTTTGTTGTTCACCCTACATTTTATTCTAAGAATTTTATAGTTTTAACCCTTATATGTAATATTGATCCATTTTGAGTTGAATTTTTATATGGTGTAAAGTAGGAGTCCAGTTTCAATCTTTTACATGTAGATATCCAGTTTTCCCAGCTCCATTTGTTGAAGAGACTATTCTTTCCCTATTGAATGGGCTTGGCTCCCTTGTTAAAAATCAGGTGGCTATAAATGTGAGGGTTGATTTTTGAGCTCTCATTTCAATTCCATTGGTTTATATGTTTGTATTTGTGCCAGTACCATGCTGTTTTGATTACTGTAGCTTCGAAGTAAGTTTTAAAATCAGGAGGCATGAGTCCCACCCTTACTGATGTGGGTGTCGGGGAGATGAGCTACAGGTGGGGGGTGTAGGAATGTGGGGTTTAACTTATTGTGATTAGGATTCGAGTAAGAATGTGGGAGGGTTAGATAGGACCCAGACAGGAATGTGGGAGGGTGAGGCAGATGGGGAGCAGAGAATTTAGTTTGAGAAGAGACCACCTTTGTGCTATTTCTCTCAGCCACTCTGCTGGTCTGGGTCTCCTCCAGGTTCACTTTCTCCCTGAGCTTAGCTGTGGGCAATCAGGCATATGACTCATCTCTCCCCTCTCCTCCAGGCCTCCTGTCTTTGAGCTTCTTGTGGGCCTCCTTCTGAGCCTCTGGGCTCCACTGATTCCAGCCACTGTCCCTCAGGACCTCTCTGTCAGTCTCCTGGGATTTCTCTGTCTCTGCCACCTTTTTCTCTATGTCTCTGTGTGTTTCTCCCATTTATAAAGGAGTCCAGCAAGAGGACTAAGACCCACTCTGGAACATATCTCATGGAATAATCCAATCAAAACCCCCCAACTGAACCGAATTCAATCCAATCAAAGGGTCCTTTATCCACAGGAATGGATTAGCTTCCAGAACATGATCTTTTCTGGGATCCACAAAAAGCTTCAAACTGTCACAGAAGGTGTGGTTTGCTAGGCTTCTGGATTACACTGGCTGGATTAAACAATGGGAATTTATTGGCTCATGGTTTTGAGGCTTGGAGAAGTCCAAAATCAAGGTGTCACCAAGGCTATGCTTTCTCCCCAAAGACTGCTGGCTACCCGTGATCCTTGGGATTCCTTGACTTATATTGCCGCCTCCCTTCACATGGTGATGTCCTCTCCTTTCTCTTTTGGCTTCCAGCTCCTCCCCGTGGCTTTCTCTTATCATGTCTTCTGCTTATGAAGGACACCAGGAATCTGGAGGAAGGCCAGCTTGCATTCAGATGGGCCACACCTTAACCCAATTAACATCTTCAAAAGGTCCTATTTACAATGGGTTCATATCTACAGGGATACAGATTAAGAACATGCTTTTCTGGGGTACATAATTCAATCTATCACAGTAGGTGAAGGGCAGACTGATAATTTATTCATATTTATAGTCTACTTTCCCATTCAGAATGCATCCTCTGGGCAAGTGCAGGGACCTCATTTATCTTGTTCATTAGTACTCAGCAAAGTGACTGAACTAGTGTCTGGCACAGAGTAGGGTCTCAGAAAACATTTCTTGAACCAATGACAAGTGAGTGAAGAGCCTTCTTTGCTAGTTACACAGATAAGTTGTTGCATGTAGTTGAAGTTCTTCCATTCTCATTGGTGTGTAATATTATATTACATGAATGTATCACAATTTATTTATTCATTCCATCATTGGGTAGATATTTGCTTTCACCCAGTTTGGGGCTGTTATGAATAGTGCTTCTGTGAATACATTTGTACGTTTCTTTGGTGGACACATGGATTCATTTCTCTCGGAGTGGAATTGCTAGGTCATGGGTATGCACAGGTTTAGCTTCAGAAGGAAACGTGAAAACATTTTACCAAAATGTATGCCCCTATTTACCCTCCTATCAGCAGTAAATGAGCATTTCTGTGACTTCACATCCTCCCCAACACATGATGTTGTGTTTTCCACTTTGCCATCCTCGTGAGTGTGGAGTGCATGCATTGTGGACTTTTTAAATATATTTTTTTTTATTAGAGAGGTTGTAGATTTACATAGAAATCATGCAGAAAATAGAGTTCCCTCTCTTATTAACATCTTTTTTTTACATTTCTCAATTAAATGTAATGGATACATATAAAATTTTTTTTGAATCAAACAATATGTTAAACAATATATTTGGTTCATAGTAACGCATTCATACAGTATTTGTCCTTTTGTGTCTGGCTTGCTTCGCTCAACATAATGTCCTCCAGGTTCATCCATGTTGTCATATGCTTTACGACTTCGTTTCTTCTTACAGCTGCATAATATTCCATCGTGTGAATAGACTACAGTTTGTTTATACATTCGTCTGTTGATGGACACCTGGGTTGTTTCCAACTTTTGGCAATGGTGAATAATGTGGCTATGAACATCGGTGTGCAGATGTCTGTTTGTGTCACTGCTCTCAGTTCTTCTGGGTATATACCCAGTACTGGCATTGCAGGGTCACGTGGCAAGTCTATATTCAGCTTCTTTAGGAACTGGCAAGCAGTCCTCCATAGTGGCTGTACCATTCTGCATTCCCACCAACAGTGAAGAAGTGTTCCCATCTCTCCACATCCTCTCCAACACTTGTAGTTCTCTGTCTTTTTAATAGTGCCCATTCTTATAGGTGTGAAATGATATCTCATTGTAGTTTTTTTTTTTTTTTTAATATATATGCATATATGTGTATTTGCTTACAAAAATGTTGTTTATATATATATATATATATATATATATATATATATATATACATACATATATTTTAAGAGGTGCTTAGATTACCCAAAATATTACACGGAACCCACTGGGATTCCCATGTTGCCCACCTCCCACACCTCCCATCACATCCCACACAAACATCTCCCACAGTGTGGCCCACCACCCTCAATGAACTTACACATCCTGGAGCCTTTCCACCAACCATAGACCACAGTTCACACTGTAGACCACACTCTCTCCCACTCAGTTCTGAGTGGTGTGTGCTGATTTAAAATGGCCTACATCCGTTGCCACAACAGTACTCAGGACAACCTCCAACTCCCAAAGAAGCCACTGTATTTCAACTGCTCGTCCCCTCCCTACCCCAAAAGTGTCAAGTGACCACTGGCTCCACCTCATTGTTATAATTTCTTGTATTGCTAGAATCACCATATGTGAACAAGAGAATACCATCAAGTCCACTCTAGTCCATAGTTCTTCCCCCAATCCTGAGGGGACTGGGATGGTGATGTCCACTCCAACTCCAAGTGAGAGAGGGCTTATATCCCATGGATATGGTGGGTGGGATGATCCTGCCTGCAGATGCAGGCCCTCTCCATTCCCTGGGATGGCCATTTCCCATCGTTGTCTCCTCACCAGGTGACTTGGATGAGTCCATTGAGCTGTAGGGTAGGAGTTTCAGCTCCACCTAGATTTCATGCACACCTGGCACAAAGGTAGGCGGGAGGCTCCAGTCACTGGAAGTATACCTAAAAACTCCAGCATCGCATATAGGTTTGAATAGAAGGGACTGGTGAACCATGTGCAGGGAGGACTTATTTGAGTCTAATTCTGTCACTCTCAGGAGCACAGATTCCAAAATAGAACCCACTGATAAGGCATCAGTCTCTGGGGCTATCGCCCCTTATATAGGACCAGGGTGTCTCCAGAGCTCTCAGGAACCCCACTGAGTGGGGTGATAGGCACTTAGATGTTCTATGAGCTCCTACTGCGGTGTGCGTAAGAGTTACCTCTGGGATGACCTCCCGACTCTCTTTGAAGTCTCTTAGCCACTTGAACTCATTTGTCTTTACCATTTCCCCCTTTTATTCAAGGTCTTTTTCCAGTTGTGTTGCCAGTTGGCACTTGGGAAAACTTTTCAATTAGCAATAATCGTGCCTCGGATAAACCTCCTTGGCTATCTCATTGTAGTTTTGATTTGCATTTCCCTAATCATGAGTGATGTTGAGCATTTCTTCATGTGTTTTTTTGCCATTTGTATTTCTTCTTTGGAGAAATGTCTATTCAAGTCTTTGGCCCATTTTTTAATTGGGTCATTTGTCTTTTTATTGTGGAGTTATAACATCTCTTTATATATCCTGGATATTAAACCCTTACCAGATATGTGATTTCCAAATATTTTTTCCCATTGAGTTGGCTGCCTTTTCACCCTTCTGACAAAGTCCTGTGAGGTGCAAAAGTGTTTAATTTTGAGGAGGTCCCATTTACCTGTTTTTCCTTTTGTTGCATGTGCTTTGGGTGTAAAGTCCAAAAAACCACACCACCTACTACAAGGTCTTGAAGGTGTTTCCCTACATTTTCTTCTAGTAGTTTTATGTTCCTGGCTTTTATATTAAGATCTTTGATCCATTTTGAATTGATTCTAGTATAGGGGGTGAGATAGGGGTCCTCTTTCATTCTTTTGGTTATAGATATCCAGTTCTCCCAACACCATTTGTTGAAGAGACTGTTTTTTTCCGTTAGTGTGGGCTTGGTAGGTTTGTCAAAAAGCAGTTGACTGTTGTAGGTTTTTGGCAATTTGATGTAATTATGAATTCCAAAAATATAATTGGATCATGCTTGTAAACTGATCAGTTAATCTGGGCATGATTAAGTTATGATTAGGGTGTTGACTGGGCCATGTCAGTAGGGTGTTGAGCCCCACCCCTTGGTGGATAGGGGAATTGAATATAAAAGGCAGGGCAAAGGACAGAGGAAGCAGGTTTTGAGTAGCAGTTTTGATGTTGGAGTTTTAATGTTGGAGAGAAGGCCCCGAGATAGAGACAAGCCATTCACTGAGAGTTCACAGCTGGCCTTGTGGAGAGAAGCAAAGCCTAGAGAGCCTCATAGTCTACAGCTGACCTTGTGGAGGAAACAGAGGAACTGAGCCCGGAGAGAAATGCAACCCCGGGAAGAGAGGAACCCCAATAAGCCTGAACCCTGGCAAACATCGGCAGCTGTCTTGGTCCAACACGTGGCAATGGACTTTGGTGAGGGAAGAAACTTACGCTTTATGGCCTGGTAACTGTGGATTTCTACCCCCAATAAATACTCTTTATGAAGACCAACCCATTTTTGGTATTTCACATTAGCACCCCTTTGGCTTACTAATACAACTGTATAGGTGAGGGTATATTTCTGGGTTCTCAATTCTATTCCACTGATCGATGTGTCTATCTTTATGCCAGTACCATGCTGTTTTGACCACTGTAGCTTTGTAGTAAGTTTCAAGGTCAGGCAGTGAAATTCCTCCCACGTCACTCTTCTTTTTTAGAATGCTTTTGGCTATTCGGGTGCACTTACCCTTCCAGATGAATTTGGTAAATTGCCTTCTCTAATTCTGTAAAGTAAGCTGTTGGGATTTTGATTGGTATTGCATTGAATCTATAAATCAGTTTGGGCAAGATTGACCTCCTCACGATATTTATTCTTCCAATCCATGAACACAGAATGTCTTTCTATTTGTTTAGGTCTTTTTAAATTTCTTTTAGCATTGTTTTGTAGTTTTCTGCATATAGGTCCTGTACTTCTTTGGTTAAATTAACCCTTAGGTCTTTGAGTCTTTTTGTTGCTATTGAAAATGGAATTTTTTCCCCTGATTTCCTCCTCAGGTTGTTCAGTACTAGTGTACAAAAACATTACTGATTTTTGTGTGTTGATCTTGTATCCTGCCACTTTGCTGAACTCATTTATTAGTTCAAGTAGCTTTGTCATGGATACTTCAGGATTTTCTAAGTACAGGATCATGTCATCCGCAAACAGTGAGAGTTTTACCTCCTCTTTTCCTATTTGGATGCCTTTAATAGTGTGGTACCTTTGTTACAATTAATGAAGGAATATTATTATAATGCATTGTGGTTTAAGGTACATTTACCTGCTGACTGATGAAGTTGATCACCTTGTCATATGTGTATTTGCCACTTGAAATTATCTTTTATAATGCTAGTTCTAATATCTAAAGTTAATCAGTATCTCTTCTATCCCAAAGGAGAAAAAGGCCTACGTACACTTTTGCTTCTCTTCATTGCCATTCTTTCTCTCATGCTCATTCCACCTTCCATGTTGACATGGGAATTTAGTTCCATATTAATACTATTTTAAAACACAACTACAACATCTATTTAGATTTAACAGTTCATTTTATTGATTATTCCACATTGCTTCTTGCTTCCATTTATTTTTCTTGAATTTATCTGAATTCTTGCTTAAGTACAACCTCCAGTAATTCTTATAGAATTTCTAGGTGATTAACTTTCAGACTCTATGCATATCTGCAAATATTCTCTATTTTACTTTTACCTCTACAGTCTAGTTTAGTTGGGTATTGAATTCTAGGCTCAAATTTTTTTTCTCTTAGAATTTTGAAGATGTTGCTGCATTGCCTTTGTTTTCAGAGAGAGAAAGAGTTTAATTGTTTGCACAAACAAAGGAGGTCAGTCACTTTAGATGGCCCAAAAAACTGCCTCCCTTATCTGCAGAAATACTAATATTTTATAACATCAGGATGTTAATGAATAACTGGGGTGGAGCTGGACACAAGTTCCTTCATTAATAAACATTAAGGGGCAGAACAAGATGGGGGTGGACCCCAAACCAGGGGGAGTCACAAAGTTAGTCATTATCAGAGATCAAGTTTCTGGAATAGGAAAGGACAGAGTAGAGATCAGTCACAAGGTTTTCCATATGGATATTAAACAGAGCAGGGTGGAGTGATTACCATCCTAATTGTAAGTGTGCATAAGGATTGCTCCGTTGTCTTTTTGTGTCTGAAGATGCTGATGAAAAGTCTGCTGCCAATCTGTTTTTCATTCTTTCACAAGTTATCTATTACCCCCCCCACATACTCACCACTCTCAGAGTCTTTTAGAATTTTCTTGTCATCATTGTTCTGATATTACACTAAGACATGGGCAGTTTTGTTCATTTGTACCTTTAATCTTGCTTAGCACTTGGGGGAACATTTCAAATGAGGACTTGTCTTCAGTTCCGGGAAAGTTTCCACCATTGTTCCTTCTCCATATTCTTTACTTCTGCACCTTATACTTGGTGGATGTTGGAATGTCTTGAGCTTGTTCCATGTCTCTTGCATTTTCTTTTACTCATCCCATCTCTTTGTTCTTTCGTGTTGTTTAGCATTCACTGTGGTCGATTCTCCAAGCCATTTACTCCTTCCACGTTGTTCAGCAGCAGTGTGTTTTTGAGAATTGAGCCCCATCTCTTGGAGTGGTTGCAGTCACATTTGCCTTTGAAATGACAGGTTCAGGAACCAGGATTGAGTCAGTGAGTACAAGGCATTGTCTTGCAAAACTCTCACGGGGCCTTCTTAGTGTTCTCTGTGCTTCCTAGTGCTTCTTGGTCAGGCCTCTGCGGTGTGCATGGTGCTTAAGAGTTTCTTCTTCAGATGTATTCTGATTGGCTTTCACTTTTTCAGGGAAGAATTTTGGATTCACTTATTCTTTATAACTCTTCTGCCACTACTAGGGATTTGGGTGGAAAGATGCAGACTGCCAACATTTGTTTTTTAAACAGAAAGTAAATTTTTTTTTGGTCATAATACAAGTGTTTTTCCTTCCTAACTTCCTTGGATTAGTTAAGCCTATTTATATTTTAGGATAATGTCAGCTGTTAGAGGAGAGATGTGTCCTTGTCTGCCCTGATTGGCATGTGTGACTCAGTAGTAAAAGGAGTGAGAGTGTGGCTACAAAATCAAGAGACCTAAGACCTTCTCTTTTAAAGCTCAGCTCAGGTTCACACCAGGAAGTCACAGCTCAAGCAGACACTTCATTAAGAAAGACAAAGTGGGTTCTTCTTTGATTTTTTAAAAATCATTAAAGCAATGAGTACTCATGAACTTTGGAAAATATGAAAGCATAGTTTTAGGATTTTTAGGGTGAGTTGATATTATATTTCAAAAGGCCAGTAAGGACATTAAAAATAATATGTATATATATTTAAAAATATTTAAATATTTTAAAAATATTTTTATTTATTTATTTATTTATTTATTTATTTATTTATTTATTTATTTATTTATTTATTTATTCTGCACCCCCCTTGCCGTTTGTGCTTGCTGTCTGCTTTCTCTGTCCATTTGCTGCGTGTTTCCTCTGTGTCTGCTTGTTTCCCCTTTGCTGTTTCATCTTGCTGTATCAACTCTCCATGGGCGCGGGCGGTCAGTTCTCCGTGGGCATGGGCCAGCTTGCCCTCACCAGGAATCCCTGGGAACCAAACCCAGGACCTCCCATATGGTAGATGGGAGCCCAACCACTTAAGCCACATCTGCTTCCCTATATTTATATATATTTAAAACCACAGGGATATTTTTAAATAATGGGCAAAAAGCAAATGCTCCTTGATCCTCCATTGAACAATAGTCCTGGTCAGCAGCCCATCCAGGCCATGTGAGGTTGTCGGGGTTCTTGGCTCTCCAGGGACACCTGAACCTCAGTGTTCTACTTCGCTAAGCGGTTTTCAAAGTGTGGCCTCTGCCCAGATCTTCGGCGGCTCTTGGGAGCTTGCTCGAAAGGCAAATTCTCACAACTTACCTTAGACCTAGAGTCAGAAACTCTGGGGATGAGGCTGAGCAATCTATCTGATCTTAATGAATGCTTGTTTGAGAACTGAACTTAAGTAATTATTTTTAATTGCATAAGGAATACATGGATACATTTCTGTTGCAAAAAAATTAAAACTATAAGGTGTCTATAAAGTAAAAAAGCAAAAATACCACTTAACCATCATCTCAGGTATAAACTCCTTACAAGAGGTCAGTGCAGCTGTCTAGGTCGGTGCCTGTTCTTGCAGACCTTTTTTGTATATTTACACATCCATGCAGGTATATATGTCTCTAGAAATATGCAGTTTATGAATTCTTCCTTTTTGTTTTAGCATAAATGGTCTTTTACTGTACCCATATTTTGTCAGTTAGCTTTTTTTTTTTTTAATAATATACATTGATAATTGTATTAGCCAAAGGGGTGCTGATGCAAAATACTAGAAATCTGTTGGCTTTTATAAAGGGTATTTATGTGGGGCAGAAGCTTACAGTTACCAGGCCATAAAGCATAAGTTACTTCCCTCACCAGTCTATTGGCATGTGTTGGAGCAAGATGTCTGCCGATGTCTGTGAGGGTTTAGGCTCCCTGGGTTCCTCTTTTCCTGGGGCTTGCTTCTGTCCAGGCTCAGCTCCTCTCCTATCTCTATAAGGCCAGCTGTAGACTATCAGGCAAACTGCTTGTTTCTCTTCCCAGGGCCTTTTCTTTCCTCAAGACCAAGCTCCTCTACGTGCTTACTTCCCGGCACTCCAGCTCAAAAACTCCAAACTCCCTTCTCTGTGGTGCGGTTTCTCTGTGTGTCCCCACCTACCAAGGCGGCGGGGATGTGATGTCCTACTGACGTGGCCCAATCAAAGCTTTAATCATTATTTAATCAAGTAAAAGTAAAACCTCTGAATCCAATACACTCTAATATGCCCAGAGGAAAAGACCAGTTTACAAACATAATCCAATATTATATTTTAGAATTCATCAATAGTATCAATCTGCTACAATAATCTTTTCCAAAATCATTCCACCTTTCTCTTCTTAATTGCTGCTTGGATCAACTGTGATTTATTTGATTTCTCACCAGTACAAACAGTAATGCAGTGAAAATCTTTGCACGCATCTTCTCTTGAAATGTGTATCACCCTGAGTAATTTCCCACAGGAGAAGTTTTTAGGTCAAAAGAGGAGAGTGTGCATTTAAACTTTTGAATCATTCTCTAAAATAGTTGTAGCAATTTACAATTCCACAAGTGAGTAAAAAAGAAAGTACTGTTTCCTCACATTTTTCATTTTTTTGTCCATTTCAGTTTCTCCTTGTGGTTTTAATTTGCATGTCTTTGAGCACTGATGAGGTTTAGCATCTCTTCATGTGCTTGTGGCTACCTGGGTATCTTCTGAAAATTCCCTATTAATACTCTGCCTCAGTTTTCTCATTGTAAAATGGAGAAACTAGTAGTACCCATAATGTGGGATTATGGCAATTATTAACATCCAAAGTGGTTAGCACAAAGCCTGGTACATAGTAAAAGCTTAAGAGATGTTAACTTCTTATTAACATTTTGGCATCGTTTTTTTCCAGTTTTTATATGTAGTTTTTTAAAAACCTGCTTATAGTAATATTATATATTTTTTCATTGAATATTATTATAACCTTTTCCTGGTAATTATAAAATCTTTGTAACTATGCAATGACTACATAGTCCACCAAGTAACTTAGCTACACATTACCTACCATTCCCTTGGAGATATTTAGTTTGTTCATTTTTTTGTTGTTGTTGTTATGATTAAGAGTTGATAGAACATCTTTGTGCATGAAACTTTTTGGTGGGGATAATTAAGATCAATTCCTTAGATTATAATTTCAGAAATGAAGTTTCTGGAGCAAAAGAACTATTTGGAGACTTTGAAAGATATTTTCCTACATTGTTTTTCAGTAATTGCTATGCTAATTAAAAAAATTTTTTTTATTTTGAGTAATACCTACTTATTACCAAAAAATAATCCAACAGTCCATAAATGTGTGAGATAAAAGTAAAAGACCACTTTTCTCCCTCAGCATGCTTCCTGAGGTCCATTTCATGTGTGTCTTACAGCATCTGTTCTTTTTTATGTAATTAAATTCACACACACACACACACACACACACAAGCATGGTTGCATTTTTTATTATACGGAGAAAACATGAGGAAAAGTATTTGTCTCTCTGGATTATTATTATTTTAAATAAAAGCCAATATTGCTCATTCTTTGCCTTGCTCTTTTTTTTTTTTTTAAGCATCTGCACACTTATTTTATTATGATCTCCCTTACTATTTCTCAAGTTCATGGATTTTCAAGTTACACTTCATTCTTCACGTAAGATCCTGTATGGATGGGTCCTTACTCTGAGAAAACTCAGAATCAGGATGTGACCTCAAAAGGCTAAAGAGATGTGTCCTCACTGCTGCTCCAAGGACCCCACAAAGCCGGAAGCAAAAGCTCTGATGGGGGTGTGAGCATTTTTTCCTCTTTTGGTTTAATGCCCACTCTTGGCATCCCGGGAAGGGCGAGCTGCTCCTCGACCCTTTTAGCACTTGTGACACTGAGATGTGCGTGAAAGACGCGCTTCTGCCTGTATCCCCACTGCAAGCCCCTAGAGCAAGGAGTAACCTTGTTTGCATCTGAGGTCCCTGCCTGTGGCCCTGTATAGGTGCTCAGCTAATGTGATATATGTGCTTATTGGACACTTTCCCACTCTACACACTGAAGCTGTTTTAAAATAAAACCAAAAAAAATCACCAAAAAAACAATCTTTTTAGGGCATACTGGTACCTCTCTAGCCTGAAGAGTGAGCATCGTATTTTTTTTGCAAAAATGCAGAAGTAATGATTTAATGACTATAAGAAAAAAGCAATAGAATTGTGCTTCTTTTGCAGACTGGGGACAATGAAATGTTTAGCTACAATTTTTCCCATACAAACACGAAACAATATTCACCTAGAAGAAACACCCTTACCAATAACTGATGGGTGAGCATCATATTTTTAATTTTAGCATTGCTTCGCAGTTTACAAAGCACATTGACACATTAACTAACCTTGCTTCTGCCTCTTGGGTTTGTAGGTTCTGGGCAGGGGGCAAGAGTAGGGTTAGCTTTGCAGCCTGTGCTCTCAGTTTCAAAGCATCAGGTTGAGGGGACGGCTGAAAGCCACCTCTGGCCTCCTGGCTCCCCTGTTGTTCTTGACTCCAGGCCCCCTGTTGGGGTCGACTAGATCACATGGGACCTTCTGCAGTCTGGCTTCCAGCACTGTGTCTTCCTTCTGCAGTACTACGTGAAGAACACTCAAATGAGAAGAAGCATAGGCTATTTAATCAGGGCTTACTGTAGCAAGGGAGTCAGCCACTCTTACTTAATGTTTGGCAGAGGCTCAAAGGCCTGTAGAAGAATGGGTAAGTTTTATAGTGAGAAAAGGGAAGGCTCCAGGGATAGCCTGCTAGGAGGCTGTTGGCTTGGGTAAGCTGGAAGTGGGCTCACTAGAAAGCGGGGCATCCCGTGATTGGCTGGGGGAGCATCGTTGACTTACTCTTAGTCCTAAGCTGGAAGCAGGGGCAAAAATTAGGGAAGCTGTCTGTTATGGATCAGGTCTTGGCTATTTGGAGTTAATTGTTATGAGCATTATGGTTTAGCTTCCTGGACTGGTTGCTGCAGATAGAAGGTGTAGGGTTATATTTTTACATGTGGTCTGGCTATTGTCATTTATATATTCAGTCTCTCAGTTCCCTAAGCCCCCCTCACCCTTCTTAGACTCCCGGATGGAAGCACAGCTCTGCAAGGACTGAGCAGTATGTACTGATCCAATGGCATTCTTGCTGCCAGGCCAGTCATGGCCATGGTTCCCCGACTTCCAGGTCTCTGGAGGCTTCCAAGATGCCAGCTCACATCTTTCCAGGGTGAGGCAAGAGTCTGTAAAGGGTGACATATCCGTGACTAACGACTAAACTTTCCCAATTCTGTTTTGGCTTCCTGCCCTTTCCATTTCTTTTACAGCCTTCTCAGATGCACAGTCGCAGAGGAACTTCTTTGTCAAGACTCTCTTTTGGAAAATAATGGCTTTTGTCTTAGTGCCATTGGCAGTTATCATTCTCTTCCTATGTATTGAAGGAAGGAGATTTTTCATTTATTTTCCTCTTGCTTCTGATGAATTGCGTTTTCTTTTAGGGTCTTTGTAAGTTGCAGCTCTTTCTCTAATGGCTCTGATTCCATGCCTATACACCCTCACTGTTTCTTTGAATATTTTAGCAAGCTAGCTCAGTTTATTCTATCAGTGACATTCTCATTTCTGTAACAGTAGTTCTGTCTCCACCCCTCAATGTTTCTGCTCCTAACATTTCTCATTCAGAAAGCGAATTTTATTGAATTATTACTTTTAATACAGCACTGCTTTCCCGTATGCCTCTATTTCCTGAAGACAGCCTTTTGAGACTTGATTGGAATTATTTTACTTTAGTATCATGAACTTGGGTTTTTATGAAGTCCATCTACCAACTTTGTGTCATGGATTTCTTAACATTTAGAACTTTCTGATACCCTACCTGGGGGCTACATGTCCTGGGTTTATTGTGCGAAACAGGTGGAGTCAGAAAGCCATACTCTCCTGGGATCTTCAAAAACAGTCTAGAGCTTGAACAAAGACAAGACACTGAAACTCACTCCATTTCCAGCTAAGTGTGAACTGTATCTTAGCCCTCAGCCACATGTAAAAAACCATCCCTGAGATCTTGGACTAAATTGGACAAATAATAATATTAATAGTATCTCAAGCCACGTGGTTCACCAGGAAGTGTGTGAACTACTTTACAAGTACATTTTATACTCACAGCAGACCCAGGAAGTGAATATCATCATCCCTGTTCTCATTTAAGGAAACCCAAGGCTCAAGGAGATTCAGTTAAAACAACAACACAAGAATCTCAGGTTACAGCTATTAAATGGAAGAACCAAAATTTGTATTTATGTCACCTGGATTAGATACACTGATCAGATGAAGAGATCTTGGAAATTTAGATCAATCTCTACAGCCAAATATCAAACCTGAATGGGTATCAGAATCCCCTGGAGAGCTTGCAGAAGATCTGGGTGAAGCACAAGGATTTGCATTTCTTTAAAGTTCCCAGGTGATGGTCATGCTGACGCTACCAGCCAGGGGACCCCACACTTTGAGAATGGCTGTCCCAGACTTGTAGCTCATATGTATGGTGCTCCATGACTCCTGTGGTGGTTTGAAGCTGTATGTACCCCAGAAAGACACATTCTTTCTGTGGCTGTGGACCCATTGTAAGTAGGACCTTTTGATGAGGCGTCAATCAGGACGGGTCTTAATCCTCTTACTGGAATCCTTTATAAAGGGAATGGAGAGAGAGAGAGAGAGAGAGAGAGAGAGAGAGAGAGAGAGAGAGAGAGAGAG
>JAKSZT010053762.1:1862311-1880747 GCA_026826555.1 Tolypeutes matacus | reverse complement strand
GAGAGAGAGAGAGAGAGAGAGAGAGAGAGAGAGAGAGAGAGAGAGAGCCATAGAAGCAAGAAGCTGAAACTATGGAACCTGGAAGAGAAGGGAGAGACCAACAGACACCACCATGTGCCTTGCCATGGGGTAGAGGAACCCAGGATCTCCAGCAGCCAATCTTTGGGAACAAAGCATCGCTTTGATGATGCCTCGATTGGGACATTTTCTTAGCTGCAAACTGTAAACTAATAAATTCCCATTGTCTAAGTCAACTCATTTCATGGTATCTGCTGTAAGCAACCTAGGAAACCAAAACAGTTTCCTTCTTAGATTTTCCAGCCATTTATCTTTACTCCTAGCTTTGGCAGATTTCTTTTTCTCACCCATGATGCAGCTGTCATAGGCATGACTAGTAAACTCTAAGGACTTTGAGGGCAACATGAGACCTGTTCTATTTCTCTCCACTAGAGTATTCTATTAGTGCAGATAAATGTTTATTAATTGATGGCATGAATGATGTAGGAGATTTAAAAATCTAATTAGCAAAAAAAGGCTTCTTTTATTAATAGTTACAATTTCATAATTGCTTAAGTATTTTAAAGTCATTTAAGGGACTCCTTTTTGCCCAGTACCAGAAGCCCAAAAGACAAATTTCTCACTATGCTCACAATAAAATAATCAAGTTATAATAGATTTTTCCACAGGTTTAACATGGATGCTACATCATTTTTAGGCCACGCTTAAAAATAACAGGCCCAGGCACACCATAATTCCAAAGGATGTATAGAAGTTACCTTTAATAGCTACTGAGGATAGAAATAGCCAGTGGTAATTAATTATACAGTAAATTCTCCTAACCTCCTCTAGTCAGAAAACCTTGGTGGCTGAAGGAACAGGGGATGCAAAGCCAGTTGCCAAATGTATGTTTGATCACCTCTAGACGGTAGTTGGTCTAGGCAGTTCCAGCAAAAACCTGAGACTGAGTCCTTGGCCTCTCTGAGATCATGCACCTATCCCCTACCAATCACCACAGCTGGGGGGTGGGGTGGAATTCAAAGACTGGGCACCCCAAAACCCCTCAGAGGAGTAGTCTACCTTAGAGAGTCTATTTGAGGAGGGAGCAAGGCCAATATCATTGCCTCCACTTTACTCCCCAATGACCTAATCAGAACAAATGAGGTTCTCAAGAGGGTCATTGTGGAGGAAAGTTCTAGAGCCTTTGCCCAAGTTGTCTTTGGTTCATGTGGCATCTGTGAGGTAATTGTAGTCACCAGATCTCCTCCAGTCACTTTGTGGCCAATTCTGCGTCATAGCCAGAGGCCCAATTTTATTAAACACGGTCTTTTTGAGGGGCAGGGATGGGTGAAGGAAGGTAGGGAATATGTCTTTAAAAATATTATTTTGTAATTGTACGAGTAATAAAGGAACACATTCCTGTTATGAAATATTTAAGCAACACAGACATATTCAGTGATGAAAGATCCCCATCCCCTCACCATTCCTACTTCCATTCTGCTCCCCAGAGGCAGCATCTGCTCCATCTCAGTCTCTTCTCTGTGCCCTCCTGGACTCTGGTATGATGTCTCCAAAGACTGCCCTCATTAATCAAACCTCCTTAAAGACACACGTGTATGTGGTCCCTACCCTTGATTCTAGGCTAAACCAATGACTACCAGTGAATGTGGTAGAAGTGAAGGTGTTTTTTGGAGACTCTTAAGTTTGCATCATTTAAAGAATGGCTGCATCTGGAATCATACTTTGGGCATGCCCTTTGCTTGTTTAACTATTCACTTAATGATAAACATTTGGTGGTGGTGGAGGGTGTTCAAATTTTCACCCTTTACAGGCAATGAAACAATGATTATCATTGGATGTGCAATTTCATGCGCTTGTGGGAGTTTTTTTTTTTTTTTTTTTTTTTTTTTTGACAAGTAGGCTTAGAAATAAAATTACTGGCTCAAAAGGCAAGTATATTTTGAATATCCATAAGATATTTCCAAATAGTATTCCAGAAAGCTTTTACCAATTTATACCCTCCCTAAGAATATGAGAGAGTGCCCATTTTCTTGCATCCTTACCCAATTTGGCTATATTTCTGGGTCAAAGATTATATCTTTTTTGGTGTTATGTTAATTTCTCTGGTCATTAGTCTTTTCAGATGCATGTTGGCCACTTGTCTTTCTTGCTTTGTGAATTTCCTGTTCGTATAGTTTGCCCATATTTTCTATTGAGTTGATGGACTTCTTTAATGATCATTGAAACTCTTATGAGTACCCTGGATATAAATTTTTTATTGTTATATTTATTTCAATTTTCACAGTCTTTTACTTGCTTTTTAATGATATTTATGTCATTTGCTCTGGACTCCTCTGTCACATGGCAGTGCACATGGAAGCCTCTCCTGGACTCTCCTTTCTCTTCTGGGTTCCATTAACCTTCAGCTTCTTGCTTCCCGTGGCTTTCTGTCTGAATTTCATTCTGCTTATAAAGGACTCCAGTAATAGGATTAAGACCCATTCTGATTGGGCTGGGCCACACCTTAACTGCAGGAACCTCATCAAATGGTCTTACTTACGTGTTCACACCCACAGGAATGGATTAAGTTTAAGAACATGTTTTTCTGGGGCACACACCTCCAAACTACCATAACACTGTTTTATATACAAATATAAACTTACAGTTTCCTACTGCAACCTAGAATTTAATCAGTTCTAGATCCTACCTCCAAAAAAGACAATAGTCCTTAGTATTCTCTTCCTTCTTCTCTCCTTTATATCTGTCGCCTACCATCCATGTTGAGATTTCTTTGAGATTTTAGTTCCAAATAATTGCACACAAATATATATTTAACATTACGCTTTAAAAATTATAAAGGTGTAAAGTATACCTATAAGTTTTGTTGACTCTTTTCTTATCATTGTTTCGTATAGCCCACATCCTCCTCTTTTTTGTATTCATTGTTTCTCTGGAATAATTCTTTCAGATAGCATCTGTAGGTGGTTAGCTTTCTGAGCCCTTGCTCTGCCCTCCTACTGGAATGCTACTTTGGGAAATAAGATTCTTGGCTCAGTCCTTTTTTTTTTTTTTTAATGTTTGAACTGATTGACTTGATTTTTCTTTAAAGAAATTTTATTTTCCCAAGTCACATTTTAAAAATTATATTATCACCCAAATATGCATTTTTTTATCACCACCCCCCATGGCTCCCTCATCTGTCTGCTCATTGTCTGCTTCCTGTGTCTGCTCATCTTTAGGAGGCACTGGGAACTGAATCCAGGACCTTCCATGTGGGAGGCAAGTGCCCAACCATTTAAGCCACATTTGCTCCCTGCTGGTTGCAGCGTCTGCTGGTTGTGGCGTCTGCTCCTTGCGGCATCTGCTCCTTGCGGCATCTGCTCGTCTTCTTTAGGAGGAACCAGGAAATGAACCCGGGACCTCCCATGTGGGAGGCGGGCACCCAACTGCTTGAGCCACATCCGCTTCCCTTGGCTCAGTACTTTTGAAGATATTATTTATCTTCATGTATTGGTGGTGAAAAAGCACTCTAACATTACTCCGCATCTCCTTTATTTGTAAGTTATTTGTTTTTTCCCCCCACTGGATGCTTCAGGATATTTCCCTTTTGATCCTTTTGTCCTAAAATTAAGCCATCATGTATCCATTAAAACATAAAATCCACATGGGAATGTTTCTTATGGGAATCCAAGATGTGAACACTCTCTCTCCAACACCAAATACTTTATTCTATTCATTCTTGAACATTTCTTCCCCTTTCTTTTCTCTGTTCTTTTTTTCAGGAATTCCTGTGAGGCACATGTAGGAACCTCTGAATCTGTCCTCCAAGACTTTACACTTTCTTTTGTACTTGAGTCACTTTGGTACTTTGAGCTTGGTTATGGGAGATCTTCTGAGCTCTGTTGTCCAGCTCCCATAATTTTTTAGGTTTGTAGACTCTTCTCTGGAGCCCATTGGATGAGTGTTCTGTTTGTATCCCAAATCAAGATTTTCTCTCTGCTAAGCAAAAACCAGGTATCCAGGGAATGCAAAGTCATATTTTCTTTCCCAACGGTGGCTGTATTAGTCAGAGTTCTTCAGGGAAACAGAACCAGGACACGCAAATATCCATATTTATATCATGTCATGTCATGTCATATAGTAATCATAGCATGTCTCATCACATATCATATTATAAAGAGACTTATTTCAAGGAATTGACTCATGTAATCATGGGTTTGGCAAGTCTGAAATCTGTATGGAGGCTGGCAGGCTGAAAACTCAGAACAACAAGTTCAAACACAGAAAACAAGTAGGCAGAATTTCTTCTCTGGGAAATCTCAGATTTTGCTCATAAGGTCGTTCAACTGATTGGATAAGGCCTGCCCACGTAACTGAGGGTAATCTCCTTTACTTAATGTCAACTGATTGTAGATGTTAAACATATCTACAAAATAACTTCACAGCAACACCTAGAGTAACGTTTGATTAAATAACTGGGACTATATAGCCTAGCCAAGTTGACACATAAAACCACCGTCACAGTGGCCAAAACTTAAAAAAAATGCCTTGCAATTCATTGAAGAATAAAAGTAGAGGGTATATATAAAAGAAACCATGCAATCTTATTAAAGGCAGAAAATAATATTTGACAAGTAGAGGCATCTCTCATGTTTATGGATAAAAAGACTCAATAACAAATTTCAGTTCTTCTCAATGTACTATGAAATTCCAATCAGTCCAAATAGTTGTTGAGGTGTGGGGGACTTCACAACATGATTCTGAAGTTCTTAAAGAAAAGTACTTATAAGATATACAGGAACTGACAAGGGAAGTGTAATGTAATAGATTTTAGGAAAAGGTTTACACATCAATAGGAATTTAATATACCACAAAGCTGGCATATCAGTTCAGGGAGACACAGATGAATTATTTAGTAAATGGTGCTATTATAAACAACAACTCATCTGGAGGCTAAATATTAGAACTCATACTGTATCCTATATAGATCAATAAATTCCAAATAGATTAAAGAGCAAAATGAAGGATATTAAATAAAATATTTAACTAAGTAAATAATAGACAATAAATCAGTAGATAAATAGATTAAAGAACACAATGAAGGATATTAAATAAAATAACTAAGTAAATAATAAATAGACAATAAATAAGTAGATGAATAGTGTTAAGATAAAAATCCAGAAAGTATAAAGAACTTGGGGTCAGGATGACCTTCTGGGCAGGCAAGATGGGACACTCAGAAGTTACACAGAAAATGACAGACACAATTGATTGCAAAAGCATTAACAATTTTTTTTAGGTAAAATGTAGACATCATCAGAAGACAGATGAGTGGTGCTATGTAGTGCAGTGGAGGGCAGAAGGAAATAAACTTGCTTATACTTGGGTGGTGGGAGGACAAGTTGTGATAGCTCTTTGGAGAGCAATCCAGGAACATCTGTCAAAAATTAATCTCCTTCCAGTAATTACGGTGTATGTGCAAGGAATTTTGCTCCACGACTGTTTATGGGGGCCAAAATAATGGGAAATCACTAGAATATATATTAAGAGGGAAATGGTGGATAAATTATATATGTGGAATATCATACACACGTACCTAGATATATCTGAAAATATATACACATGGGAGTGTCTATATAGTCTCCATACAGTTGAGAGAAGGGAGAAAGCTGGAGAGATGTGGATATAGCATGTCAAAAGAAGCAAATTGCAAAGTAAGGCATAGAAAATGATTGTATTTTTATTTTAAAAAGAGCCTGGATCCCCTATATAAGTTTATACACATGTTAAGGAATGATTGTGTAAGCATAAAGGTATGGAAAAATTCTCACCAGGTCTAACTTGGTTGCCACATGGATTTTGTATCAGTTGGGAAAACCAGGTTATGCTTCGTTAATAAGCTATGTTGAGGTCTCATTGGCTTAAAGCAATAGCGGATCATCACTTGCTCGTGCTTCCTGCCCTCTGCTTGGCTGTGGAGGAATCTGACCAACATCACTCTCACTTTGGGAACAGGCTGAGCAAGTCTTCTTCATTGGGAGCATCGCCACTGAAGAGGCAGGCGGAAGAAAGCCCTAGAAACCTTGCTCCCACAATCATCACATTCTCTGGCCCACATCACTGCCACCCACATTTCAACAGCAAAGTCTAGTTGTGTGGCCACAAATTACCTTCAGGAAGTCAAGGAAGTACCCTTTCCTTGGAAGTCGGGGAGAATGGGGTAATGCCTACCCCAGTGGTGGCATTAGAGGGAAGTATAGAAAGAGATGTTCCGTATTTTCTTTATAGATATTGAATTGTTTCCTTTGTTACAACTGGGTTAAATTATATTAAAAAGTTATTTTTCTGAGGACAATGAAAATAGAAACATCACCCTAGGAATAGTCTAACTTCCCACAACTACACAGGGAAACTAGTTTTCTGGAAGAGAAGGTCATCCCCATACTCTAGACAATTAAAAAGCCAACAGAAAGTTAAATTTGGAAGGAAGCTCAGTGATCATTTTATACAGAGGGATTAAGTAACTTGTCCAAAACCACAAGACTAGTAGCAGAACTTCTTCCTATATGTATTAGGATTTTCGAGGGAAACAGAACCAACAGGAGACATCTGTAAAATAGTATGAGATTTTTAAAAATTGTCTCATGCAATGGTGAGGTGATACAAGGCCAAATCCCATAGGGCAGGCTGCAAGCCAGGGACTCAGATTGACATTGTTGAGTTCCCCCAGGAGACGCTGGGTGTCTGAAGTAGAGATGGGAATTCTCTCTCTGAATGCTGAAATCACCTCTCCTTTTAAGGCCTTCAACTGATTGGCTGATACATCACTCATTGCTGATGGCAGTCTCCTCAATTGATTGTAGATGTAACTAGCCATCTATGCAATCAACTCATTGATGATTAAAGTCCATGAAATGCCCTTGTATTACAATTAGCCCAGTGCTTGCTTGACCTAACAACTGGGCACTGCTACCTGGCCAAGATGACACATTTGTCTAACCATCACACTATAATTCAGAGTTATGAAGTCCCTGCTTTTTGTATGAAGGCTACACCCAGCTTTTGTCTCCCCATGGAATCTTTATACTTGCTTCTATTTTACTCTGAAACAGTGATGTAGTTTACATGCAGTTTACATGTCAAAAAGTCTTATCACATTTCTTCTGCTCTCTGCCTTAACTTTTCTTTCCACTAAGTGTTTGGGTTGGAAGAATGTTATTTTTATTTTTACTTACCTCTCTACAAAGAAGTTATAGGAAAAACTTTAGCAACTTGGAGAAAAAATAGCCTTTCACCCATGAATCTTCACCACTCCACAAATGAACAGAGGGGCTTACTTTTGCGTTTCTCTGATAATCTTGTGTCTTTGCACATACTTTTTCCTTTTTCACTCTCTCCAGGTTCTTTCTCTCATTTTTCCCTACTGTTTCACTTTTAACATTTTACCATCTGTCTTAGTTTTCTTTGGCTGCTCAAGCAAATGCCACACAATAAGTTGGCTTAAACAATGGGGGATTTATTACCTCATGGTTTTGAGGCTAAGAAAAGTCCAAGTCAAGGTGTCATCAAGGTGATGCTTTCTTCCTGAAGAGGTGTTCTGGAGCTGGCTGCAGGTGATCCTTGGTCCTGGGCTTTTCTGTCACATGGCAAGGCACATGGCAGCCTCTCTTGGTCTCTCCCTTTTCTTTCAGGTTCCAGGTTCCATTGAATTTCATCTTCTTGCTTCCTGTGACTTTTCTTTCTCTCTCTGTTTGAATTTCATTCCACTTATAAAGGCTTCCGGTAATAGGGTTAAGGCCCATCCTGATTGAGGTGGGACACTCAACTGATGTAACCACCTCAAAAGGTCCCACTTACAACGGGTTCACACCCACAGGAATGGATTAAGTTTAAGAGCATGTTTTTCTGGGGTGCATAGCTCCAAACTACCGCACCATCTTATCCTTATTCCATTTTTTCCCATTCATCACCATAGGAATAATTACATGTTTCTATCTGTAGAGAGACAGAAACAGAGAGGGAGGTGGGGGGAGAATAATTTACAACATGATTTGTTACGAGTGTATTGTCTTAGTAACTCTTTTAAGAAGTAACGATATTCACATAATTGCTACATTAGTGGTGGTGATATTCACATCACTTTCTGACAATAATTCTGGTTGTATTCACATCACTGTGATATCAGTCATGTTCTCCATAGACTCTTGTGATGATGGTGGTTGTGGCATTCACACGTCTATGTAAAAGATCAAGGTTTAATTTGCAATCATTGCAGCATTTTTTGGTGTGACTTCCATAACTCTGCCATATTGAAGGTGTTCTTGAGATAATTCTGGGACTGTAGTATGGTGGTAACCACATAACTTGGTGATAGTGTTGGTGGCACTCCCAGAAAACAGAGGAAGACAATGTGGTATTCGCAAAACTCTGGAACATAGGTTGATGCAGTGTGCATGAGACTCTGCCAGGGTGGTCGCGGGCGTATTCACATGGCTGCAGGGCTGCAGGTGGTGCTAGTCTCATAATCCTGTGACGGTGGCTGTAGCAGACACATTGCTTTGTGACACTGATCATGTGGTTGATATAACTTATGTTGGTAGTGCCGTGGGACTCAGTTAACTCTGTGGGTGGTCATGGTGACAGCAATGCCAGAGGTGGCATTTATAGAATCTGCCATGGTCTTGGTGGTCTTGAAATGATTCTGCTAGTGTGAATGTGGGATTTACATAATACATGCAGCATTGGTTGTGGACTTTACATAATTCTTCAGTGTTGGTGGTGGTAGCTACAGCACTCTGTGATTTGGTGGTATCCACATAATTCTGATGTTGATGTTGATGGTACCCATATATTTCTGTGATTGTGATGGTGGTATCCATACAATCTGTGGCTTGGTGGTGGTGGTTTCTGTATAGCTCTGTGATGGTGCTGGGGGCATTCACATACTATGCGACATTGGCATTGTGTTATTCAAATCACCCTCTATGATGTCAGATGTGGTGTTCACATATCTCTGTGAGGTTGTTGGTTGTAGTATTTACATAAATATGCAATGGGGATGGTTGTAGTCACCTAACACTGTGATGTTGAGTGTGGGAATCATGTAACTCTGCTCCATTAGTGCTGGTATTCACTTAACTCTATGAGGTGATAGCAGTCTATACATAGCTCCTGGTAAGTTGGTCATGGTCATATTTCAATAACTCCTGACATTGTGGTCTGCACATAAATACATGATGGAGATGGTTGCAGTAGACATAATTCTGGGATGGTGGAGGAGATATTCGTATTGCTCTACTGCCTAGGTGGTAGTGGAGTTCCCAGATCTCCAGGATGTTTGTGGCTGTGGCATTCACACAACTCTGTGATGGTGTTGATGCTTTACATAGGAAGGTGTGACGTTGCTGTTGGACATGACCACATAAGTAAGCGTTGGTGTTGATGGTAGTTTCCACAGATCTCTGCGATGTTTACTGTGGGATTCAAATAACTTTGTGACATTGCTCATGGTCTCCATAAAACTCTGGAAAGGCAGGGTCAGGTGGCAGTTTAGTTTCCTAGGCTGCTCCAGCAAATATCACGAAATGGGTTGGCTTAAACAATGGGGATTGGTTAGCTTACAGTTTTGAGGCTGTGAAAATGTCCAAATAGAGGCATCATCAAGGTGATGCTTTCTTCCTGAAGACCAGCTGTCGACAATCCTTGGCTCCTCTGCCACATGGCAGCATCTGCTGGTCTATTCCTTCTCTTTGGGGTTTCATTGATTTCAGCTTCTTGCTTCCATGGCTTTCTGTCTCTCTGTCTAAAGTTTTGAGTAAGAGAATTAAGACCCATCCTGATTGAGATGGGCCACACCTTAACTGAGCAGCCTTATCATATCAAAAGGGCCTACTTACAATGGGCCCATACCCATAGGAATGGTTTAAATTAAGAACATGTTTTTCTGGGGGTACAGACAGCTTCAAACCTAAGTCTCATGTTGTCGATAGTATTAATGTAACTCTGGGATGTTAGACATGGTATTCATACAACTCTGCTTTGGTGGTGGTGGTGGTTTTCACAGAACTCTGCAATGCTGCTAGTGGTGATTTTCCTCTACATCTGAGACATTGGTGGTTGTGATTTCCGCATGATTCTGAGACAGTTGTAGTAGTATTCACATTTGATTTAGTAGTATTCATATTTGATATAGCAGTATTCACATTTGATGAACGTCGAAACTTAGGCTCAGAGAAGTGTAAAGTTCTATCTTTATACTATCGTATCTTCTATAACAAGATATGATAGAACCAGGTTCAAATTCAGGTGTCTGAATAATTCAAATGCAGTCTTTCTGTACCACATTGTGAGGCCTCTTCTTGCTAAGTCTAAATGTAAAGGCATTGGTGTAAAATATTTGTACCCTCTAACTCCCTAGAGCTTTGGAATGCAAATATTGTATCTCTGCCATTCTAGTTCTCTATCTATAACTTTAATTCTGTTCATATATTCACATGTATGTATAAATTTATAAGTGTGGATCTGATAAAAATTTAGCTGTAAATGCAGAGGTATAAAATTGAATTTCTGACAATGTAGGTTAAAAAATGCAGACAAGGATGTTCTGGAAACCAAAGGAAAGTACCTTTGGGAGATAATCTATAGTTTATTCATACAGCCCAAAATATATTTATTAAGTAACGAAGTTAAGATGTTGGTGAAATTGTTGATCATATGATGTTTTCATTCTTTGTTTAACATTGTAAACCTCTAGAAGCTTCATGCAGGGCTAACTGTATGATGTTGGGATCTGGTATTGCTTACAGGGCAGATATATGTTAAAAGCAATCATTGAATTATGCATTTAAGATTTCTGCATTTTGTGTATGCAAGTTATGCCTCAATAAAATTTTTTAAAATGCGCCTCTAAATAAAATGAAAATACAAATGGATTATAGAAAATTTGAGTATAAAATGCCAATATAAGCACTCAAAATATTTTCTTATGGGTGTGAGTTATTGCTTTTAGAGAAAGAGAGCATAGCCTTACTATAGAACATAGAGATAAAATATAATTTAGGAAATGTGTATGACTTCTGTAAATGCCCTTGTTTTTGTTATGAACTGTCTTTTCATCTCAGTTTCCTGGCTCATAATTTACTTCTTTTTTTTTTCTTTTGCAGTACTTGGGGTGCATTGAAGTTCTGCGCTCAATGAGGTCTCTTGACTTCAGTACAAGAACACAAATTACCAGGTAAGCCGCCTTGAAAATGGGCTCCTGTGATTTTACATTAGAAAGGAATGAGCCCTGAGGCTAACAGCCTAGAAATTTCCAGAGTGAAAGGCTGCCCTTAGAGTGCCGGGGATTGGCTGAGTTGTGGACCAGAATTTCACTGTAGTTTAAGACCTTCGTTTCATCATCCATGTCTATCACATGCGTCTCTTGACCGGAACACACTGAAGGATTGTTCCCCTTTGCACGTTCTTTCTATAATCAAGCTGCAGGCAGATGGAGCTACCTGAGTGTTTACCTTTGTTTCTTTAAAGTATGTTTCTTTAAAATCTACTGACTATATTACTTCTATTTAAAAAAGAAAATCTAGAATGTCTAGAAAGAATTTCCAAAAATATGCAGAGAAAATAAAATGTATAGAATTGGAAATAGAAAGATTAATGGGAGTAGATAATTTAGTAAGTAGACCAATTCTTTAAGTTGTGGGTGATTTTGAATAGCCCTATGTACTGTCCACCATGAACTAGATTCTAAACTTCTTGAGGGCCAATTCTGTATTTAAGTATTGCTTTTTAAATAAAATTTCACCACCCTGGATAGTTTCTAGTAAAGCTTATACCTTTAGAAAAATGCCAATGACAAGTCATCTTGAAGGAAGAGAACTGCAAATCTAGGAGAGGGTCTGTGGAATAACTCTTTTTCTCAGTGGACAATGAGTTTATGTTGTTTCAGTGGTTGTGGAATTGCTTAATCTAAACAGCGCCCTCAGAAAATGCCTCATATTTATTTCATGCAAATCACTCTATTGTATATTCTTAGCTTAGCAAGCCAAATTCTAAAGATCGATGTTTTGAGAGCAATTATTTTTAGTAGGACGCTGCTAATTAAATGCACACACCTCAATTCTATGTTTTAACTATCATAATGATAACTCCTCTTCCTTGAGAAAATCATGATCAGAAAAGTTGACGTTTCTCTTCTCTCTAAAGTGCCTCTACACATATGTGTTGGGAGCATACTGCCATAAGTTATCTGTATTAAAGAGTGAATCTGCCTCCTCATATTTGTAGAACATGGTTTATGGAAGTTTCCATGGCAGAGGAATGGTATTTTGATGTGAAAGCATTTAAAGGAAAAGTTTGAATCATGCATTCATCCCACCCAGCAAAGGCACGTGCAGGGCAGCTCTGTGGGTGCCTGGGGAAATTTGGCAACCATATGAGACATTGCCCACACTTTCCTATGCAGGAGTTGTTGTTTTTGAAGGAATGATAATTGACTGGGGAAGAACTGTGGACCGCATCTTTATAGGTACTAGGATTTCTGAGATGATTTCGTGCCATTTTAATTTTCGTCTATGTATATTGAGCAACTACTTCTAGCTTACTGGGCAAAGTGGGGAGCCCTGCTTTGCTACGGTTCCAGTGTTGGGGAGAAAATCACATTTGCATATAACTGAGGGACCCGTAGGGGGACAAATGAATAATTTCAGTTTTCCCCTTGATGAGGATATTGACTCTTGGAACTTTGTGAGGGTAAAATGCCAATGGACAGAAGTAATACTAAAATTGTAGAAGAAAGCAGTGGAACAGAAGTCAGTGGGTTTGGAAGTTCAGATGTCTTTCTCTAATCCCATTGCATCTAGATTTCAGCAAGGTGAGGCAGCATAAAGGGGTGACAGAGTCCACTTGTTGTGGACTTCTGGATGTATCATGATTGCCTTTGGGTTCTATTAGACATTTTGAAAACGGTTTTCATTGACTCTTGCCTCATTTTGATCATGTGATATGTTTCTTACTTTGGTTAATAGCTGGAGAACACTTATAGTTGACAAATCAATGCCAGAAGCAAACACTTTGCATCCAGAAGAAGAATATGCAACGTCTTTTTATATCTACCATGCTGTGGAGCTTTCAATGTCTATGTGGTAACTGAGTATTAAACACATGTACATGTACTTTTACTCTATATACACAAAGCATTCTTGAGAGGATGCAGGGAAATATAAAGTTGTTATTCAGTTATAACATACAGGCACTAAGAAAACTTGTTTCCAAAGGGACCCCAGACATGCCTTTTATAAAGGCATATTTTTCATAAGAAAATAATGAGTTCCAACATTTTTTGTTGCATAATTTTAAGTGTTGGATACTTGGTCTTTTTCGGAGGCTCTGACGGCCATATAATGTGTCTTTTCAGGATCCGTTTTATGTAATTCCAACATCTGGGTTTAGATCTCTTGTGGCATTCTCAATAGCCCTGCTCATGGATTACTGATATCTTACTAAAAGGTAATTTTAAAAATTACCCAGTGAAGTTGCCATCTGATTAGATGCGTAGTTGCTGTGGTGGCTGTTAAAAGCAGTACGTGAGGAACGCCTCAGGCAGAGGGACTTGGTGACTGGTTGAAATTAATGAGTGGCTGTCGTGGTGATGAGTGTGGCTGCTGACAGCCAGGCTGCCGGGCTGTGGATCCCAGTTCTACCGAGTCATACAAGTTGGCTTCGATTTGCACACCTATATAAAGGGTGCGAGTAATGCCTACCTCAGCAGCTGTTGTGAGGAAGAAGACAATTTCAGCATCACAAGCCTATGGGACAAGCCTGGCGTAGTGGAAGCTCTGTGCTAGTTTCAGTGCATGAGCTGGTGCTCAGCTCGGTGGGCACTTCAAAGACAACGTTTCTGTCCACGAGCAAGCGGGCAATTGAAGTTGTAGAGAGAGTGGCAGTCACTACACCTTCACCAGTCACTGCTTCCCTCTTGGGTCCACCTGCTGATGGCGAGGCATAGAGAAGCCAGCCAGGAAGGGAAGCTGTCCCAGGCCTTGGCCAGGGCTCAGCCTCAGACTCACTCTGGCTCAGTGAGCGAGCTCTTGGCCAAGAGAATCAATGTTTGTGAAAGTTTGCCCCAGAGACAGAAATGCACAGCAGTGGATCTATGTTTCTCCAAATAGCTTCTGCAGAAGACTAGGCCCCTGAGATCTTAACCCACCCCCCCAAAAGGACCCCTGGTCAAATATGGTTTTAGAATGTAACATACAAAATCCCTTTTCCCCACCTTTGTGGATTCACAATGCACATTGCAACATAAAGGCTATCTAGAAATCCCGCTGGAGAGAATCTGTGAAACTTAGCTTATTCTAGTGTTTTCCACACTAGTCTGGGAACTGCTTGACTGGGAATTGCCCTCTCACCAAGCCCACTCAATTGTCTGTGAAGCACACTTAGAATATTGTAGGTGCTAGGAAGTCCTGAGGGGCCTGAGGGAGGGGTCTCGGGTTGGTGCTATCCTGGGGGAGATGGGGCACCAAGCAAAGAGAACTGAGTAGGAGCCAGCCCTGGCTGAAAGACTGCTGCTTTTATCCGAGTTACCCCGCTGTAATTGCACGCAAGGTTACTGTGGCTAAAAATGCTTGAAATCCAGTCTTCCGGTGGCTGGTCCCTTCTGGACCTGAGCTTGACCTTCAGAGAGCCACATGCCTGGACTGTTTGTGCCTTCTGGAGAATTCCTCTCTATGCAGTTGCTCTCAGCTCTCGTTGAGGGATGGTTTGAACTGTGTTACGGCATTTCCTGTAACAGTGGGATTTGCCATGTCATATGGGGGCCTCCTGACACAATGTTCCCTCTTACCTTAGTGCTTGGAGCAGACTTGCTTCTCCTGCCTGTCTGTGCTCTACGGGGCCTGAGCTCTCTTTGCTCAGAACAGCCCTTGGTGATTGATAGGAAACCCCCGAGGGTGTCCTCGGTTCACTAGACCCAGCCTGGCCTTACCTTCTTTCCCCCTTCACTTTGATTGACTCAGACACTTATTTTTATTTTATTGTATTTTATTTTATCTCTCTTTGGAAGCCACCTCAAACCACTTATAGAAGATGGAAGTCTATAAATATATACAGAGCCTCAGACAGAGTGCTCAGTGAGGTGGTCCTTCCACAGCAGTAAATGTAAACATCTGACATGTGCTTCTGGCTCTCAATTATCCCAGCTGACTTCCTGCTCTGCTAGGATATGTCAGATATCTGCCTTGCTTGCCTTCCTCTCAGGGTCACGTGTTGCCTCAGCCACGTGTGGCTTGGCTACATTCTAGGGCAAGCTGCAGATAGATTTATCACAAATTGTCCAGGAGCCAACATAAACCTGCTTTTTTGAATTGTAGATGGTGAAAACTGAATCTATTTTAATTAAAAAAAAATTTTTTTAGCTTTCCTATTTTAAAAGCTGTCATAGTTTCAACAAATATTGAAGAATCTGCCTTTGAATTTACTTGACCCAGACATACATGTGCACTGCCCCAACCCCTGGTGCTCCCCCCCGCCCCCCCAACTGTGCAGAGCCCCCTAAGATTTCAATTTGCGTACATAAATGTGAGGATTTGGCTTCAGAATTGTTTGTTGTTGTTGTTGTTGTTTTTAATTCTCCAGGACGTGCATAAAATCCCTTTAGTTTGTAAACCAAAATCAAAGTCTGTAAGAGACTTTTACAGACTTTCTTTCAGGAAAGTATTTCCTTTTTGTTTTTATTCAGCATATTGGATTAGATCTCAGGAGAATTTTGTTTCTGATATTAGTATACATGTGTTGAAGTTTAGAGCACTGTAAGCTAGTAACAGATTTCTCAAACTATAAAGCAATGAGGCAGAGGTAGAAGTGAACACATGAATAAGCAATTTGCTGTGACTGAATGCCATAAAGTTGAATCTTTTTCATTCAATGTTTTATGCAAAGGGCTTGTGTTAAAAGGTGAGCACATGACCATATGGTATTTGTCTGAAATGCCAAGAGTCGGTAGTTTCAAGTCTCTGGGTATGAACAAAATACCTAGCAAGCCCTGATATAAAGAAGAAGGTTCATGGTTTTCTGAACTGTGATGCTTCTGATGCCCAGGAGAACTCCAGCCTGGCTTGCTGGGGGGTAGTCTCCTTGCTGGCCCGGTGCATGGAGTGTTTCATCTTCAGACTGGAGGAGGGCAAGCCCGATGTGATCTCAGCGTGACCTGACGATGGCGCCCTCCCTCTCTTCTCAAAGAGTTGACCCGGAAGGCTTGGTAAAGTCCAGTTCCCAGGTCCCTTCCAGCTTCCAACGCTCTGTAAATGCACTCAAAATAAATAAATTAATTAAAGATCCAAGGTAAAAGCTTTCTCCACGCAATCCATCCGTGCATTCCATTCCATTTCCGGCTGCATCCATCCTTGTGTGCCTGCTTGCCTTCCCTGAGCCTGAGGGAGCCTCGTCTCGCACCCCGGGCATGGTGGGGCTTCCTGCAAGAGAGGGACGGCCATATTGCATGCTGGATGCCTTCACGTGAGGGAAGGACCTTCTCCATTCAAGCAACGTGCAACAGCATCCCTTTACCATCTTGCCCTAAACATCTCTGTGTTGCATGGACATTTAACAGCATGCACATTTGGGGATTAGAGCAATTTATAATGTGCAGTCTCAAGAATGGCCACCTTTACTAACAAAATATTTGTGTCATTTCTAGAAGCTTTCCTACCATCAGGGCGACACTTGGGCTGTAAGAAAGCAGGTGGTAGAAGATGGACACAAAGAAGAAAGACAGGTAAGGCGCTTTTCCTCTCCAGCCTCTGGGATGATCTCTGGGAAATCCAGGGAATGACTCAAAGGTCCAATTACACCACCTTGCCCGGATGAATGTCTGAAATGCCCTGGTTGTCTAAATAGCGTTGGTTCAGGGTGAGAATGGGTGAAATGAATGCTATGTGCCATGCAAAACGGGCAGGAATTGGCAGCTCCTGCTTTATATTACTGAAAGACACAGGGTAGTTAGGCCATGTGTTCACTTAGCAAACACGGAGGAAGTAATTCGGAATGGTTCGGTATCTGGAAACCCACCGTGTCAGTGAAGGTTAAGACGCGTGCCCTTTTGTGACCAGAACAGGGTATGAAAAATGAAGCTGTTTGCTCACAGGCCTCCCGGGTGCACCACGGAGCCAATCTTTTCAATGAGACCACTTGATTGTGCTATTCCCGAATGCCTTCTGCACTACAAAATAAACATTCTCTAATGTTGATTTAAGACACACGTGCCAGGAAAAGGAGCAAATCCGTACAGATCTTTTCTGAGGCTGGTCGAACCTCAGAATTAGAAAGGAGCGCCCTGGGTGTGAAGAACCCACGCCTCCTCTTTCCTCACCCTCCTCAGTATATTTGGGAAGCACAGAGCTGCATTCGGAAGGAGAGCTGACTTTTTATTGCAGCCATACCGGCGTTTTCTAAATTTACTTGTTCTAACCGCATCTCCCTGGGCTGTGCCTCTCGCAGCCCTTCTGCTCCAGAGGGGTGAGGCCTGGCAGGGAGGGATTCAGTGTTTTCTCAGTTTAGAATTCTTTTTGAAAACACCAGCTTGCCTGCATGCATATGCATTCTGGTTTTTGGAAAAAAACAGGCTAAGCCCTTCCGTCTCACTTCGACATCCTTACTCGAGATCTAACACCAGCTAGGATAATTTTGAACCCCATGTCTTCTTCATCAGCACGGGGTTGAGTAGTGCTGTATGCCAGGCCATGTCAGGTACATGGGTGAGGACATTCTACATCCCCCACGTCCCACAGCCCAAGAGAGAGGCCCAGGGGCACAGGGCAATAGGATATGCATTAGAATGCAGGTGTGTGAAACCACCCCGCAAACAGAGGAGGGTCTTGGTCCGCCTGAGTCAGGAGAGACTTCCCACAGGACTGAGCATTTAAGTGCAGCGGATTTTCCCTGGCTAGATGGTGGGTACAAAGGAAGCATGAGAATGAGGCAATTGAATCTACTTGGGGTTGGGTTCCAAAGCAGGACCACGAGTGTCAATGGAATGTGGTCGGAAAGACTCTTGAAAATCCCTTAACTGGCCTCACCTCGGGGTCTTTTCTGCACAACTCCAAAAGTCTGGGTTGCCTGTGGTGAAGGGATCCAAGAAAAATCTGCATCCCCCAGAGGCCTGGGTCATGGAGCCAGGATGCCTTTAGGACAACCAGGAAAGCCTGCCTAGGGAATGGGGACTTTCACTCCTGCTTTCCCACAGGAGTTTCTCTGTTCTGCTTTAATGCTCCATTCTCTGCAACTTCAGTGTATGATAACTGTATTCTTTGTGGAAAGCTCTGGTATATGCCAATACTTATATTAGTCAAAGTTCTCCAGGGAAACAGAACCCAACAGGAGATATAGATATAGATGATGATATAGATATAGATATAGATATAGATATAGATATAGATATAGATAT
>JAKSZT010053762.1:1848311-1862301 GCA_026826555.1 Tolypeutes matacus | reverse complement strand
GATATAGATATAGATATAGATATAGATATAGATATAGATATAGATATAGATATAGATGATATAGATATAGATATAGATATAGATATAGATATAGATATATAGATATAGATAGATATAGATATATAAAATGTAAATATTATGAAGTTTATTAAAGGAACTGGCTCACACAACTGTGGGGAATGGCAAGTCTGAATTCTGTAGAGCAGACTGCAAGCTGGGAACTCTGATGCAGGTTTTCAATGAAATCCCCAGAAGTTAGCTGCTGAAGTTGACATGGAAGTTCTTCCTTCTGACTGTTGAGATCATCAGCTCTGGCTTTAAAGCTTCCAACTGATTGGATGAGACTCCCCTCATTGCTGAAGGCAGTCTCCTTTGTCAATTGTAGATGCAATCAGCTGTAGATGCAATCAACTGACTAATAATTTAAGTCCATCTATGAAATACCCTCACAGTAACTAACCAGTGATTGCTTGACCAAACAATTGGATGTCATAACCTAGCCAAGTTGACACATGAACCTAACCATCACAGTATCCAATCACCATTTTCTTGATCAGACCCTCATGTGCAGACTCTGAGACTTGAGTGCAGAAGGCTATTTGGGAGTATGTTCTCGGAAGCACAGGGTGGGAGTGGGGAAAGTGAAACAGGGAAGGATGAGCAGTCACCAGAAAAACATTCATGAGTAGATTCCCACTGTGGGCACAGGGTTCAGACCCCACTGGAAACCCTTTGAGGAAATGTGTGTAGTGTGCCTCAGAATTGTCCTGCAGAGGGAAGGGGAAATGGGGTATTTTCCTACTGACTGCCTCCCCTTACTAGCTAAGGCTTGTCCTCACTGGGAGACAATGCCCAGCACCTCTGGGCTGCCCTGAGCTGGCTGAAAAGGCTGAAGAAAGCTGACAAGTTCAGGGGAACTGCCTGTCACAGGTCAGAATGGGTCAGGGGGCTGCACAATAGCCCTGGCTAAGGTCACTTCGTGTGCCCAGACTCCTGGTGTCTGCCTTTCTGCATTGGGTTTTTCGAATGAGGCCCCTCTGAACAGCTGTCCCTGCCCACTCTTTGGACAACAGGCTTGTGAACATTTACAGCAAAGCCCTATTTACCTGGGGATAAGGCTCCAAAGTTGAGTGAGTAAGTAAAGGGAATCTTGGGGACCAATTCAACACTGACACTTACCAGAGGAGTGCATTTCACCAATTCAGTTAGCCTTTCCGGTATTGGTTTCCTCATCTGTATACTAGAGATAGAGCCCCCACATCTTGCAGGCTTGTTGAGAGACTTATAAAAGACACCTGCAAAGTGCTTGGGGTTGCACCTGGCATATAGTATGTGCTCAGTAAATCTGGATGATGCTATTATCACGAATCTAATATTGCTGCTTACTCTTCATAAATTTCTGTATATAATAATATCAATTACTAACTACCAGAATTATTATTAATGTAATTTACATAATAATAATTAATAATTATCAATAGTAACCAATTTAACTAAAGGTATTTTTTTTCTAACTGAAAAGAAAGATTGGTTTGATGCAAAAAAAATGAAGTTACTAATAGCAATTTTTGGCAATAACTGGTAATAATTTTCATTTGAGCTAATATTGTCTAGTTTTTTTTCTGTGTTCCTGCCCTGGTAATTGCTAACAACAACAACATTAGTATTGAATACTTATTATGTTCTAGGCACTTTTCTAATCATTCTATTTATTCTTTCAACAAATATTTATTGAGCACACACCAGTCACTGTTACAGATATTGGAAATAAATACTGAATAAGTTTCCCTTCTGTCTTAGTTTGCCAGGTTGCTATGACAAGTACCACACAATGGGTTGGCTTAACAGCAGGAATCTAATGGCTCATGCTTTTGAGATTAGAAGAAGTCCAAAGTCAAGACATCAGCGGGGCTTGCTTTCTCCTGAGTATGGAGCGTTCTGGTGCTGACTTGCCAAGATCCTCAGGTTCCTTGGCTCATATCTCCACCTCCTGTCACATGGCGAGATCTTCTCCTTTTGTCAGCTCTTCTGGTTTTCATTGACTTCTGGTTTCTTCTCATGTAGCTATTTTAGTTTCCTGGGCTGATCAAAGCAATTACCGTAAAATGGGTTATGTTAAACAGTGGGATTTTATTTATTTGCTCACAGTTTTGAGACCAGGAAAATATCTGAATCAAGGTATCATCAGGGCAATGCTTTCTTCTCCAGGACCAGCTGCCAAGATCCTCGGCTCCTCTGCCACATGACAAGGCACATGGCGTGCCTGCTGGTCTCTCCCATCTCTTCTGGGTTTCATTGATTTCAGCTTCTTGCTTCTGTTTTTTCTGTCTCCCTGAATTTCATTGTCTTATAAAGGACTTCAGTAAGAGGATTAAGACCCATCCTGATTTGAGGTGGGTCATAATTTAACAGAAATAGCCTCATCAAAAGTTCTACTTAAAATGGGTTCACACCCACAGGAATGGATTAACTTTAAGAACATTCTTCTGGGGTACATACAGCTTCAAACCACCACAGTGGCCCTCTCCAACTTCTGGCTTATGGTTTCTTCTCTTTATAAGGCCTCTAGTAATAGGAATTATGACCCACTCTTCCTCAGCTGGCTAAGATAGCATCTTCAAGAGTACAATGGGTTCACATGCACAAGAATGCAGATTAAGATTAAGAGTGTGGGGGAGGTAGTGTAGCTCAGAGGTTGAAAGCCTGCTTCCCATGTATGAAGTCCAGGGTTCAATCCCCAGTCCCTCCTGAAAAAAAAAAAAAAAAGATTAAGAGCATGTCTATGTTGGGGTACCTAATTTAGTCTACCACACCTCATTTGTGGGAAGAAAAAGAAAATAATCATAGACCTAAGTAGGATATTAGGGAGAACCATATGAACTTGCCATTTTTTTTCCATATGCAATTGAGTAGAACTTCATTTTTTTAATATATATATATATATATGTATATATATTTAAAGATATTTAGATTACATAAATGTTACATAAAAATATAGAGGATTCCCATATGCCCTGCTCCCTACCCTTCCCACATTTCCCCACATTAACAACATCCTTCATTAGTGTGGTACGTTCGTTACAATTGATGAAAACATTTTGGAGCATTGCCACTAAGCATGGATTTTAGTTTACATTGTAGTTTATACTCTCTCCTGAACAATTTTGTAGGTTATGGCAAGATATATTATGGCCTCTATCTGTTGTTGTAATGTCATTCAGGACAATTCCCAAGTCCTGAGAATGCCCCCCATATTTTACCTGTTTTTCCCTCTTCCTGCCCCCAGAATCTCCAGTGGCCACTGCCTCCACATCAATAATAAAATTTCTTCCATTGCTAGAATCACAATAAGTCTATAATAGAACACCAGTAATCCCTCTTACTTAGTCCATAGTTCATTCCCCAATCCTGAGGATTCTGGGATGGTGATGCCCACTCTACCTCTAATTGAGAGGGGGCTTCAATCCCATAGGGCAGATGGATGGGACTCTCTTACTTGCAGTTGTAGACTCTCTCTGTTCCTTGGGTTGGTCGTTGTCCATCAACATTTCCTTGTTAGTTGTCCTGGGTGAGTCCAGTGAACTGCAGAGTAGGTGCTGCAACTCTGTTGAGATTCAGGGCCCAGCTGGCACATGGACAGCCCAAAAATTTTAGTCTTTTGTACATACACCTGTCAATCCTAGTACGAATTATAGGTTCAAATAGAAGGGTCAGAAGAGCCATGTTTAGGGAAACCACAACTGAGTCCAACTCTGTCACATGGGGGAGCATAAATTCCAAAGTAGGGCCCACTGGCAAGTCATAAAAATCCTGAGCTGTATACCCTGACTATAGTGTCTGGATGTTTCCAGAGCCCTCACAAGCTCCACTATTGGAGGTAGTATTTACTTTGGCAGTCAATGAGATCCTGTTGAGACTTGCATAAGCGTAACCTCTGGAATGACCTCCCGACTCACTTTGAAGTCTCTTAGCCATAAAAACTCATTTGTCTTTACCTTTTTCCCCTTTTGGTCAAGGTCTTTTTCCAGTTGCACTGCTAGTTGGTGCTTGGTAGTAATCCCTCAGTGCCAGGAAGGCTCATCCCTGGGAATCATGTCCCACACTGGGGAGAAGATAATGCATTTATATGCTAAGTTCAGCTTAGAGAGCGTGAACTTGCCATTTTTGAGGATGAAAATGATCAGATGTAAACAATTTTATATAGAAAAACACAATATTTTCAGATAATAATAAGAGCATGTGTAATCTTTTCTAAATAACCCCACGAGGCAGGTTGGACCCAACTTAGAGATATGGCAACTGAGGGTCAGAAGTTTAAAAAATTGTCTAAGATCACATAGCTAGAAAGTGGCGAAACTGGGATTTGAACCTGAGCAAACTGAATCCAGTCTATACTTACTACCATCCCCATTATACTGCTATTCGAGTAAGGCATATTCTGTCCTTCAGAAAGTCATGTTGATTACGGGCCAACCCTGGGAAGCACACTGGCCAGCTAGGCACTGTTTGGAAGATGGAAAATGCCCTTAATTACACCACCATCTCAAAACATTTCTTGACTACTTAGTGGTCTTAAGCATGGCGGACACACCCACCCACCCACCCACCCACACACACACACACACACACACACAGAATATAAATGTGGCTCCTGTGGACAAGGTGTTTTCAGACAATTGAATGGACGGAGCAGATGCACATAAGGAAAAGGGTCAGTTATGGAGGGCAGGATAGCCTCTGCAAAAAGGGAAGTACTTGCTTCTACCTACTTTTTTCACCCTGGGAATGGCACGACCTCCATACCATGTTTCAGCAACTCTTAGATGAATTTCCCAAAGTAATAGAAAAAATGTAATACAATAAAAGCCATAAAAATATCGTATGAGTAATTCATAAAAAGGTGGAGGATGTTATAATTCTGATCTTTCCTTGTTTCCAGGATCTAGCTAGCTTAAATAGTTTGAAGTAGAGAAGGGTGAGATGGAATGGGTGAGATAGGATGGGATGGGGCAGAAAGGAGTGTAATTGGTGAATAGAGAGGATAGACAGAATGAGAAAGTGTGCATAGTGTGAGGTGGAGTGGAGTGAAATGGGAAAGGTGAAGTTGGAGTGGGATGAGATGAGATGGAACTGACTAGGGTGAGATGGAATGGGTTTGAGTGGAACAATGAGATCTCTTCTGCCTCGCTCCAAGGGAGATCCATTTTCCTTTTCTCACTTTGAACACCTGAATAAATCCGTCTGATTCTTACCTTTTTCCCTAATCAAAAAATACCAACATCATTGTGTTCCCTTGTTTTCCTCTTGCATTTCAAACACTGATTAACACTCTACATCAGGATCACCTGATCGTTGTAATTTTCTGACAAGCTGGTTATGCATTTCAGGTACAAGTTTATAATTGTTTCGACCAGGAAGGGCATTTATTACTGCAGGGCGTGAACACTTCTAAACATGGGCAGTGCACCTGGGAACCTGAATGAGGAAATCTTCCTAGGGACCGTTTCCTGGGGAATGGGTGTTAGGCATAGGGTGGGCTCTATTTCACCAGGTTTTAGCAGAGCAAGTCAAGTACTTTAAAGAGTCATATGTAAATCCTCAAGATTTATTTGTAATTTATTTGTTTATTTCCTTATTTGACAGCCTATTAAGCTGGCTCTGTCCTCTGGTGGAACTTCCTGGTTAGTGAAAGGATGCCACTCTTTCAAGGCTGGGGAAAATAGGAAACTTGGTAATTATTTTGATACCCTCTCATGGAGATTCTGCTTCAGTGGGATTAGGGGAAGGTCTGGACAGCTGCATTTTTCAGTTCTCAAGATGATCCTGCTAGATATTTCTGGATAATGACAAAAAGGAAGAGAAGATCTTTTTCCCTACCCTATCACTCCAGAAGGAAAGGACTTCTCACTTTACTTGGGTTCCACTGTAGCATAAATCCCTTTGAAAAATTGAGCAGACTGGTCATAGAGGATCTATTGGCTGAGTTGGGGGAAGATCTTCCTAATTTTAATACACATACATAAATCATCTCATCTTCTACAGCAGTGGTTCTTAAATTTGGGACTGCACCAGAATCACTGGGAGAGCTTGTTACAACACAGATTTCTGGGACCCACTGCCAGAGTTTCTGATTCAGTAGTTCTGGGTAGGACCCTAGAATTTGCACTTCTAACAAGTTCTCAGGGGCTGCTGGGGCTGCTAGTCTAGGTACCACTCTTTGAGAACCATTATTCTAGGGTTCTAGTTATTTTTACCTTCCAAACCATTTGCAATTCCCATCTATGAAACTGTGGCTTTGAAAACTAGTCCATTTATTTTTTTTTTCAAGTGTGCCCACTCATCCAGAAATTTTAAAAATTGAGAGCATAGACAACTTAGTGGCTTAGAATGGGCTTAAATAGAATCCATAAAATGAATACGTGGCATTCAAGCGCATGCTTTCCTTAAGGGCCATCTGGTATGGTGTGTATTTATAATCCTCATGTCAGAAGCACATTTGTGTCGGAATGTACCTCTCTGATTGCTCCTTTTCTGTCTCTTTCTTTGAATTCGTTTATCCCCAAAATATGTCATTCCATAAGGATGTGTTGATCCCACAAGTGTCCTTGGCAGAGAGGTAGCACAGCCTGGCAGTTTTTAGAGTCAGGCTCTCTGGGTCTGTTCTGTAACGTTCCAGCTGTGTGACCTTGTGCAACTAATTTCAGTTCTCTGCGTCTCAGTTTCTCCATCTTTAAAATGGGACTCTTAATGGTGCTGCCTTCAGAGGTTGGAGAATTAAATGAGTCATTATCTGAAAAGCACCTAACAGAGTGTACATTGAAGGGCTCCAGACATGTTAGCTAGTATTAATATTTTCATTTTATTATATCTTCTCCCTGTTGGTAATAGCATTGCTTCAAATAACACTTCCACTTTTTTGAGTCACAAATCTCTACCGGCACCTCTGACTTTTCTCTTGAAGTCCAGTCCTTTATTTGTAGCTGGCTATTAACATATGTCTTCGTGGAGATAGTTGCCAAGTCTGATGAGTATTATTTCTGCAATGCCCCTCCATTGTGTTTACTTCCTACTATTCTCACCTCTATCACCATCATTGGGTCCAGCCCACATCTCTGAATTGTTGTCATAGCCACAACCCTCCCAATTCTCCCAAACGAGAAGCCTGGCAGTCAGTCTCATCCCACTTGTTTCCTTTACTCAATGACCAACATCTGTTGATTTGCCTTTGGAAACTAGTCTTTGCTCTCCTTTCCTCTAATCTCTCCTTCAGTTTTCTTAGTACCTGCTAATAGGTTAAGGTGCCTGAAACATAGTTTTGGCATATTACACCCCATTAAACTTCCTTGTTTATCCGTTATCTGCAGAATAAAACACGAAAGGCTTAGTTTTGCTTTGGGTGTTCCACTTGAGTGTCCCTACTTACCTTTCCAAGTGTATTTCTCATGATCCCTCATCCTGCTTCTCCAAACTAACCACCTACAGCCTCATTCTCCCCATCCACCATCCTTGCCCTCAAGGATCTATATTCGACCACAGAAGCATTTCCTTTTGCCCCAAGCTACACGACCACGTGGCCTGTTTTCATCTAGAGACTTTTACCTCATTCTACATTGTATTGTCCTTTTAAAGACACAGACCATATTTCATCTACTTTAAAATGTCATCTATTGTAAAACACTTCCTTGTTTTGTAACCACTAAGAAAGAAAAGCCATTGCCTGTTAAAATATGACATAATGAATAAGCAAACTCATAGGGTCAGAATCTAGAATATAGGTTACCAGGAGATGGGGTGGGGCTAGGGAAGAGAGAGTTAAGGCTTAAAATGGACAGAGTTCCTACTTGGAACCATGGAGATTTTTTCGTAATGGTTGGCGGTGATGGTAGCACAATGTTGTGAACATAACTAACAGCACTGAAATATAGATCTGAATGTGGTTAAAAGGAGGAAACGTTAGGTTATATATATGGTAATGGAATAAAAAATTTTTTTTAATCCATGGAACTGTACTACACAGTGAACCCTAAGTTAAATATTGGACTGTAGTGAATAGTACAATTATAAAAATGTGCTTTAATCAATTTTAACAAATGTACCACACCAATGCATGGTGTTAATGATAGGGTGGTATGTGGGAATCCTATATTGTATGCATAATTGTTCTGTAAACCCATAACTTCTCCAATAAAAAAATATGACATAATGCTTTCTTATAATTTAGAATCAATTTATAATCAACCCAAAAACTGTTTTGAATTTTTTCAGGCATAGGTTTGTATCATAATGCTTGTGTATTTGTCAAAAGGAAAATATGTGCAATGTAAAAAAGGTATTTCTAAAAAACTTTTTCAAAGTCAGAGTCTGAATATACTGAATCATTTCTTGACTCAGAAGCATTGCTCTTTAAGGTTTTTCTACACTTTAGGGGCTTTTAGGCCACTGAAAGAGCACTAGAAGTCAATGAATTTGAAATCAGAAAAAAAATAGAGAAAATCTTTGAAACTTAAGCAGCTTTTAAAAAATATCACTATAATCGATAAACTGCTAACCAGGCTGATCCAGAAAAAAGAAAGGAAACACAAATTACCAATACTGAATGTAAGTGGGGACATCACTACAGCTATTATAAGCATTGAAAAAATAATAGACAAACACTATTAGCAACTTTATGCCAATAAATTTGATAACTTAGATGAAATTGACAAATTCCATGAAAGACACAACTACCAAAGTTCACTCAAAAAGTGAAAGATAAAGTGAATAGTCCTATATCTGTGAAAGAAATTGAATTCCTAGTTAAAAAAAAAAAGAAATCCCCATAGAGAAAACTCCATAGTTAGTTGGTTTCACTAGTGATTTATACCAAACATTTATAAAACATAATAACACACACACAAAACTAACAATATATTAGCAAACTGAATCCAGCAATATATAAAAAAGATAAGAATGCATCGTATAGGAATAGGGTTTAGCCAAGGATTACAAGGTTGGTTCAACATTCAAAAATCAATCAGTAGAATTCCCCATATTAGTACATTAATGGAAAATTAAATGAAAATCTCAATAGGTGCAGAAAAGCCTTTGAAAAAATTCAAAGTATAATCATGGTAAGAACTCTCAGCACACTAGGAATAGAAGGAAACTTCCTCAATCTGGTAACAGAGCAGTCACAAAAAAAATCTATCACTAACGTCGTAGTTAATAGTGAAAAATTGCAGACTTTTCCTATAAGATCAGGACCAAGGCAAGGATGTCTGTTTTCACCACTCTTATTCTGTATTGTACTGGAGATCCTAGTCAATGTAGTAAAGCAAGAAAAAAAGTGCAAGTGATACAAATTAGAAAGGAAGAAATAATTTTTTGATTTTTTTTGTGGGTTTTTTTTTTTTTTTTTTTTTTTTTTTAGTATATGACATAGAAAACCCTGAAAAATCTATATAAAAGCTACGAGAACTAATAAGTGAGTTTAGCAATTGCAGGGAACAAGTCAATATACAAATATAAGTTGTATTTCTATATGTTAGCAAAGATCAATTGGAAAGTGAACTTTAAAAAGATGATTCACAATAACATAAAACATGAAATAGGGATAAAATTAACAATATATGTCCAAGATGTGTATGCTAACCTTCTCTCAAATGTTCAGAAGATAGGTAGGTAGGTAGGTAGATAGATAGATAGAGAGATAGATAATAGAAAAAATGATACGGCAGTGGTGGCAAAATGTTATAATTTGTGTATCTGGGTATCTGGAGGGTGGGAGTATATTGGAGTTCTCTGTATGAGGTTTGTATCATTTTTGCAACTGTCCTGTAAGCTTGAAGTTATTTCAAAATAAAAAGTTTAAAAATTAAAAAAAAAGGTGTGTATGCTAAAAAATTAATAAATACTAATTAAAGAAGTTAGAGGCACTCTAAATAAATGAAGAGATACCCTGTGTTCATGGATCAGTAGAATTACTTTTGCTAAAATATAAAATCTTTCCAAATTGATCCACAGATTTAACTTAATTCCAGTCAAAAACCCAGTAGATTTTTTGCAGAAATTGAGAAGCTGATTCTAATATGTAGATAGAATAGTCAAGGACCTAGAATAGTCAAAACAATTTTGAAAAAGAAACAAAGTTACAGAACAGCACTATAAAGTTAAAGTGACAATACAGTGTGGCAACAGTATAAAGACAGATAAGTGGATCAATGGAACACAATAAAGTCCAGCAATATACCCATAAACATGTGGCTAATTTATTTTTGACAAAGGTGGCAAATAACTCAATGGAGAAAGGATAGCTGGTTTCTTCAACAAATGTTGCTGAGGCAACTGGATATCCTTATGCAAGAAAGAAAAAAAGGGAAAAAAATCTATTCATATCTCACACCATGCACAAAAATTAACTTGAAATATATCACAGACCTAAATGTAAATCTTAAAACTATAAAACTTCTACTATATAACACAGGAGAAAGTCTTTATGACCTAGGGTTAGGCAAACCATAAAAGAAAAAGTTGACAAATTAGCTTCATAAAATTAAAAATTTTCTTTTTGAAAGACACTGTCAAAAGAATGAAAAGACAGACCACTCACTGGGTGAAAACATTTACAAAACACACATCTGATAAAGCACTTGTATCCAGAATGTGGAAAGAAGTCTTACAGTTCAATAATAAAAAGAGAAACAAAAGATCTTTTAAATGGGAAAATGATTTGAATGGTACTTTATCAAAGAATAAATATGGATGACAAATAAGCACATGAAAAGATGCTCAACATCATTAGTCATTAGGGAAATGCAAATTAAAACCATATAGAGGGAAGTGGATGTGGCTCAAGTGATTGGGCTTCCACCTACTACATGGGAGGTTCCCAGTGCCTCCTAAAGAGAAGATGAGCAGACACAGAGAGCACACAGCAAATGGACACAGAGCAGACAGCGACCAACAACGAGTTAGGGAGAGGGATAAATAAATAAAATAAATCTTAAAAATAAAAAGCCATATAGAGATGCCACTACACACTTACCTGGAATGGCAAACAAAACAAAAACAAAATATCTTCAGAATACCAAGAGCTGGCAATGACATGGAATAGCTGTAAGTCTCAGATATTGCTTCTTGGATGTAAAGTAGTACAGTCATTTTGGAAAACAGTTTGGCACTTTCTTATAAAGTTAGTCACTTACTTTATGATTGAGCAATCCCACATCTAGATAGTCTTCCTGAGGTAAGGCAGGCTGAAGTCTGGGCAGCAGGCATAGCCGCGCCCAGTGGGGGATATGCGCAGCCCACCACTCGGGTGTAGGGCGGCTGGAACGGGCGTACTGCCCTCAGCCATGGAACGGGCGCATTGCCCTCAGCCTCGCCCAGGCAACCAACATCTGCTTGCTGATAACCAGAAGAAGCCTGCCCACACTCACCCTCCCCCTCCCCACACAGCTAGGGAGAGCCGCACCCCAAGGCCACACCTTAGAAGGCGTGGAAACTGCCCCCGGCCTATCACGGCCAGCCCCGCTCTCCTTTCCCGCCCACAACCCTATATAAGCATCTGTACTTCCCTTAATAAATTAGACCTGCGAGCTTACCTCATCTCCGCTGTGGTTCTTTCCGCCGTGCGCCCTCCACGCCTGCGAGCCCCCGTAGGAGCCTAGGCCTCTCCTACCCCAACCAGACAGGACGCACCCCGGCCGCACTTCCAAGAGAAATGAAAACAAATATGTGCACACACTTAAAATCCTGTATACGAATGTTTATAGCAGCTTTATACATAATTGCCTCAAACTGGAAATAATACTTATATCCATCTCCTGGAGAACAGACAAACTAATGGCTGTTTAGGCAGGGAGTGGATTTTCCCAAAACTCTATAACAGGTGCCTTGACCATTTGGGGACCATCTTGCTAATAAACAGTTGTAAATTTGGTGAAAAAATTCCTGATACATGCAGCAACACGGATGAATCTCAAAAGCATTATTATAAATGAAAGAAGCTAGCCACAAAAGACTATATACTATATGCTTCCATTTATATGACATTTTGGAAAAGGTCAAAACTATCAAGACAGAAACCAGATCCCTGGTTGCCAGGGTCTAGGGGTAGGGAAAGGAGGTTGACTACATAAGGGGTATGGGGGAAACTTTTGGGGTGATAGGGATAATATGGATCTTGGTTTGGTGCTGGTTCCATGACTATATGTGCTTTTCAAAATTCTTAGAACTAAACACCTAACTGGGGTGGTTTTTATTATAAATTATATGTCAATAAACTTGACCTTAATAAAGGTGCTCCACTATTGTCTATGGAATTTTCTTTCGCACTAATGATACCCATTCTGCAAGTTTTGATCCATACACATAGGAAATGATAACAACATCATGACTGCTGCCTGGTCCATGTGATTTCAGAAATGTTAAAATGTAAAAACACATACATCTTAGATCAAATGGATCAATGTGGTACCTTCACTTTCCTACCGGGATCTAAGACCCCTGATGGTCTCATCTGAGTCTGGCTTATCCTAACCCCTCACAGTCCTTTGTTTAATATTTATTGGGTCAATTAATTTACTTGACAGTAAAGGAACGCCTAAGACTTGAACTAAAGGATGGAGAATTTTGTACCTTAGGAAACATAGGGTGTGTCAAGATAAAAATTAAGCATGAAATTTAGGTGAAATGACTGTATTTTGCAGATTGCAATTTTTCTGATGATAAAAATAACACAATAACACCAAAAAACTAGCATGTGCTTATTGGTAAAAAATTGGAGTGTATCCAGAAGTGTACAGAAGCAGTATACATTTCCACCCACATCTCAACACTGTTAATATTTTAAAATACCATATTTCAATTCTAAAATGCACCCTTTTCACATTTTAATGTCTCTGAAATATGGATGCATCTTCTAATCAATGGCGTCTTAACATCTTTTTCTGACAGGCCAGTGGCAGTTGTGAGGTTGCATGTAACACACATAGCTGCTCTTGTTAGCACGGTTAGACAACTTAGACTCTCAATGATCCAGTCCATCAAGCATTTAAAGGCTCTTGTCATTGGCTAAAATCATTCCACTGATCCCTTCTGGTAAGGACATCGCTGGCTTGGAAAACTTACTGGAGACAATCATGGAGAATTTTTGTGAAAAACTGCCTTATCATCTACATTCTTGATGACTCAGAGGGTGAATTGTGTAGGAAAGTACAGACAAGCACAACTCTGAATCAAAAAATGATTCAGAATGGTTGGACTCAGAATGTGAGGAAATTTGAGGGATACTATTTGTTTCACATGATTATTCTGTTTTTGGACCCATATGTTATTTAGAAGTGCAGTGTTTCATCTCCAAATATTTTGGGATTTTCCAGCTATCTTTCTGTTATCAGTTTCTAGTTTAATTCCATTGTGGTCAGAAAGCATACTTTGTATGGTTTCTCTTCTTCTCAATTTTTTAAAGATGTGTTTTATGGCCCAGAATGTGGTATACTTTGGTGAATGTTCCATGGGAGCTTAAGAAGAATGCATATTCTGTTGTTGGATGAAGTGCTATATAAATGTTAATTTGATCCAGTTGATTGATGGTTCTTTTGAGATCAACAGTGCCCTTGACTGCTGGATCTGTCAATTACTGGTAGAGTGGTGTTGACATCTCCAATTATAATAGGGGATTCATTTATTTCCCTTTGCAGTTCTATCAGTTTTTGTCTCACACAATTTCATGCTCCATTGTTAGGCACATTCATGTTAAGGATTTTTATGTCTTCTTGGAGAATGGAGGACCCTTTTATCATGATGTAATACTCTTCTTTATCCCTAATAATTTTCCTTAGTCTGAAGTCTTCTTGGTCTGAAATTAATATGGGTGCTCCAGCTTTCTTTCTTTCTTTCTTTCTTTCTTTCTTTCTTTCTTTCTTTCTTTCTTTCTTTCTTTCTTTCTTTCTTTCTTTCTTTCTTTCTTTCTTTCTTTCTTTCTTTCTTTCTTTCTTTCTTTCTTCTT
>JAKSZT010053762.1:1815625-1847911 GCA_026826555.1 Tolypeutes matacus | reverse complement strand
TCCTTCCTTCCTTCCTTCCTTCCTTCCTTCCTTCCTTCCTTCCTTCCTTCCTTCCTTCCTTCCTTCCTTCCTTCTTTCTTTCTTTTCTTTCTTTCCTTATTTATTTATTTCCCCCTGCCTCGTTGTTTGCTCTCACTGTCTGTTCTCTGTGTCTATTCATTGTGTGCTCTCTGTGTCTGCTCGTCTTCTTTTTTGGAGGCACCAGGAACTAACCTGGGACCTCCCATGTGGGAGGGAGGGGCCCATCTGCTTGAGCCACCTCGCTCCCTGCTTATTGTGTCTCTCATTGTGTTTCCTTGTTGTGTCATCTTGTTGTGTGAGCTCGCCATGCCAGCCCATCATGTCAGCTCACTGTCTTGCTTATCTCCTTTAGGAGGCACTGGGAACCGAACCTGGGACCTCCCATGTGGTAGGAAGGTGCGCAACTGCTTGGGCCACATCCACTTCCCCCAGCTTTCTTTTGATTAGTGTTAACATGGTATGTCTTTCTCCACCTCTTTACTTTTAATCTATCTATGTCTTTATATTTAAAATGGGTTTCTTGCAGACATCATATAATTGGTTCTTTTTTATCCAGTCAACAATCTCTGTCTTTTAATTGGTGTACTTAGATCTTCACATTTAAAGAAATTATTGATATAGTTGGATTAACAGCTACCATATTTGTAACTATTTTCTACTTTGTTGCCCTTGTTCTTTTTTTTTTTTTTTTAATATTCCACTTTTTTTTCTGCCTATGATTTATCACTTCATTTTCTCTCCTCTCTTACATACCAATTTTATTCACTTAAAATTTTTTTCCAGCTGTTGCCCTAGAGTTTGCAATATGCATTTCTAGCTAATCTAAGTCCGCTTTCAAAGCACTATACCGTGTCTGTTCTTTCTCTTTCTTCTCCTTCCATTATTACCTGCATAGTGTAGGTAACTTATAACAGTATTTCCAATTCCTGCCTCCAATCCCTTGTTATTTGCTGTCACTTCACTTATCCAAGCTATAATCACTCAATACATTACTGTTATTATTTTGAACAAACTATTGTCATTAGATCAATTAAGAATAAGAAAAATATTTAAGCTTCATTTATTCCTTCTCGAATGCTCTTCTTTTCCTTATATAGAAACGAGTTTCTGACCTATATAATATCTCTTCTCTCTGAATAACTTCTTTTAACATTTCTTGCAAGGCAGGTCTGCTGACAAATTCCCTCGATTTTTATTTGTCTGAGAAAGCCTTTATTTCTCCTTCACTTTTGAAGAATGATTTCACTGGAAGCAGATGGGTTGGTGAATTTCAACACTAAACAAGGATATTCTATTCCTGCTTGCATGGTTTGGGAAGAGAAGTCCAGTGTAATTCAGATCCTTGTTCAGTTATTAGAAAGGTATTTTTTTCTCTTCCTCCTTTCAAGATTTTTCTCTGACTTCAATTTTCTGCAGTTTGAATATAATATGCCTATGTGTAGATTTTTTGGTATTTATCCTGTTTAGTGTTCTCTGGGCTTTTGAATCATTAGTTTTGGAAAATTCTGAACCATTATTACTTCAAATATTTCTTCTGTTCATTCTTTCTTCTCCTTCTGGTATTCCCATTACACATATGTTATACCTTTTGTAATTGTTCCACTTATGTGCATTTTGAAACAATAATGCTCAGACTGTATATAAATGGTCATTTTCATCTTTCATCCCTTATACCACAAGCATTTTCTTGTCATTATAAGCTCTTTATATTTATTGTTCATTATTGAAAAGTAACAATATCTAAAGTATCTAAAGATAATGAGGGCTGAGCCAAGTTATCCTGTAAAGTTGAGCTTTGCATTTCCTTGAGAAACTCATGTTAAGGAGTTCTCCAGTGGCCCACAAAGACAGCAGGCAGTGCCTGGCAAAGCCTTGCAGGGACTCATGGCCTAGCACATAGTAGGTGCTCAATGTTTGTTAAAATCTTAAATTTTCAGGATTTTTAGGAAATGACTAAAAATGAAGCAGCAGGAAACACAAATTGCTAATAGTGCCAGCTCAGAAGATGTGATTAATTAGACAAACTCCATGTGGAAAAAGTTATATTCTATCACTTTTCCTTTTTTTCTGCCCCCAGGGTCTTTTTAATGAAAATTTAGCGCATCTGTAACTGCTTAACAGTTTGGAAGTCACTTATTTTAGAAAACACAACTTCCTTTGCTTGAGAATAATGTTTTGGTATAATGTCTTTCCTCTTCAAATTATAACATTAAAAAATGAAGATCTGTTAGAGTATTTAAAGATCAGCATCTTATAACTCCATTTGAAGTCGAGTCTTTAAACACTGAGAAGTAAATTCAATTAGCCAAGCTTCAATTTCCTATAATTTAGTTAAATATATTTTAATACTGAAAAATATCAAAGAAAAGAGATATGTTTTCGAATGATAAGACTTATGGTGCTTCCATCTCCATGGAGCTAGCTTTCGACTGGTCATCTTTTTAGGAGAATGAACCCACCCCTCCCCCAGGACCCCTCCTTCCCCTGCCTGGAACAGCAACTTGGAGAATGCAGTGCTCGCTGCAGCGCCCCCTGGAGGAGCTCCTACACACCTGCCTATCCCCCTTAGCTGGTAACACCTGCACTGATTAGGCTTCCCCTGCACACATTTGGGGCCACTCACTTCCCATCGCCATCATGCGTCTCCATGGTTTTTTATGAGGCTCGGGGCATTCCTTTCTTGTTTTTTCAAATATACTTTTTTATTTTTAAAGATACTTAGATTCCATAAATATTACATACAAAATATAGGGGATTCCCATATGCCCCGCTCCTTACCCCTCCCACACTTTCCCACTTTAACAACATCCTTCATTAGTGTGGTACATTTGTTAACAATTGATGAACACATTTTGGAGCATTGCCACTAAGCATGGATTATAGTTTACATTGTAGTTTAAACTCTCTCCCGCACAATTCTGTAAGTTATGACAAGATATATAACGGCCTGTATCTGTCTTTGCAAAGTCGCAAGCTTCACTTCCTCCGGACCAAGTTCAGGGTGTCTTCCAGCGTGGCAGGACCCCCTTCTCCTACCTCTGCCCTCCCCCAAGAGCCCTGCTGGCTCCTCCCCAGTGGGCCTGGGGTTTTGGGACCCTGTCCTTCCTTGCTGCCTCTGACTGCTCCTGTCCTAACTTGAAGGAGTTATTTTTCTTAACCACCTGCTGTTCTTCCGGGAAGATGGGGGAAGAAAAGAAATGAGTGAAGGAAAACAATTCCACGTTATAAGAAAGAATTAGACTTAAAAAAAAAAAAGTTCAATGTTGGGTTTGGTGAGAAGCCCAGACTATTCTCCCTGGCATTCTCTCTTCCCTCCCGCCTTGGGACCTGCAAAACAGCCCAATCGGGCAGGAGGCGGGGAGAGGCAGGGAGGGGTTGGCACTGGCGCCAGCTCAACCTGACCCTGGGACGCTTTGTGTGTGTGTGCGCTGAGGATGGAAACACGCACCTCAGCAGGTTTTAAAAACAGAGCTTTACATCTTCCTGACACACCTTTCTCTTCATTTAAACAGCTCGTATTCACGTTGCTTATCTATAGGCTGCTCCTGGGAGAAAACACCACAAATGCCACTAATGTTTGCCCCTGGGGTAGGGGCCCAGGGCTCTGGGGGCTGCCTTTCCTTAGGAGAGAGAAAGAAAGAAATGGATAGTACACTAGGGTTTCTCCACCTCGGCACCATTGACATTCGAAGTGGATAATTCTGTTGTGGGGTCTGTTGTATGCATTTGAGGAGGTTTCACAGCACCCCCGGCCTCTACCTGCCCCCACCATGCCAACCAAAATTGCCTTCAGACTTCGCCCAGTATCCCCTGGTTTTTTAAACCGCTACTCTATGCTAACCTACATACCTTGAAAATAAATTTTATCTCATTACAAAGTATTACAAACATATTCACTAGAGAAATTTAAGTATAAAAAAATGGAGAAATTTTTCCCCTTAAATTTCACATTTGCTATCATACTTTATATAAAATGTGTGCCCTGCATTTTCCTCTTAAGTGTAATATTAAGCGATTACAGTAATACATTCATTTAATTTGATGTATGCATATATTATTACTATGTCATTTCCCCTTCCGCATTCCATTCGCCTAGTCTTAATGAAAATCAGCTTCTGAGGCTTTTACCTCTGGCAGGAGACAAGCCAAAGCATAGACATTGCAGGGTGGGCATGGGGGTGTGTGTGCATTGGATGGAACCTGACTTACATTCTAGGACCTTCTTGAACCCCTGAGGCACAAGCAAGTTAGGATTTTCCAGTTTTCTGGGAAATCACAAATTATCTCCTGGCCTCTTATGAGTGGGTAGCATTTTTGTCTGTTTGGTTAAGTAATTGTTTTAATCTGAAAATGACTATTTCACCCATATTCCACATTTGTGCATGTAGTAGATTAGAACAGGGAACCGGATCTTCTGAAGTGCGTGTGCCTAAATATGTGTCAATTATATTGTTTCCTAGCTGTGGTTTGCTTACATCTGAGCTAGTGCTTTCTTTCCTGTGGCCAGTGGTCCCCAGAGCCTTTTGATAGCTGCAGAGAACGGGATGGGCCCAAGGATCTGCCGAGTTGTCCATGAGAAGCGTATTATCACTGACATTTGAAAGCAGCTCAGCTCCATTATTTATAGCTTCAGGCAGAAATTCTGTCATTGTGGGCATAGAAATGCGTCACAAAAATGATGATACATTTGATGGGAAGTACTGGAGGTTTAACTGTGCCCAAACTGAAGGAGGAGATTATAATTGTTTTGAATCTCAGTAGGTCCATCTGTGGCCTGATGGTTTGAGCCCAGGAGTAGGGAAACATGCTAGAGTTTTATATCAGTCTGCCACAAACGCCCTTTTGATTGCGCACGCATCCCTTGGTGCCTGGCTTAGCAGTGATAAGTCTTTTGCATTTGTATAGTGCTTTGTTTTATGATCTCAAAGTCCCTTCGCATGGGAACTCCCATATGATCTCCTCTTGTGAATGTTTGTTCATGATTCAAAAGCAACATGTCCCAAATTGCTGCTTTTTTCCAGTGCCACAGTGCCCAGCCAGCCTGCCTGGGATCCACCTCCCAGCTGCATGACCCCCACCTCCCTGCTGTGTGACCTCAGACAGGATACTTAACCTCTCTGTCTTAATGTTCTCATCAGTAAAGTTAGAAAATTAATACTGGCAAAGGTAATAGAACAGGGCCAGGCACTTAGTAAACACTCAGGATATTCGTTGTTGTTATTATTATTTTAAAAATATTCTGGCTTTGGGCAATGTCTTCACCCAGACACCAGGCTTAGAGTCACCGACTTCAAACTCTGGATTTTCCCTTGAAATACCTCTTGGGTTCATGCATTCTTATTCCACCTTGACCTTCCTAGGCCTAGTTTCATCACCCCCAAAGATGGATTCTACATTAGTCCTCTAAGAATTTGTTCAGGGAGGGGCATGAGGTTTCAAGATGGTGGTGGCTGACTGGCTGAGCAAGAGGCCGAGGTGAAGATGCCTAGAAAGTAAAAGAGGCCAGGAATCGCCCATACCCTACTTCTATCAGCCCTGGAAACTCAACAGAAGTGTTGCCTTTTTTTTTTTTAATGAACAAGTAAACAGTATAGATTTTAAACATGGGATGGAGATCTGCATCATCCACCAAGAGTGGAAAACTTAGGAACCCCACAGACCAGGCCGGAAAAGAAGCTGGAAGAGAAAATTAAAGAGGAACAAACAGTGCATTATAGTACAAGCTGCAGTTTTAAAGATAAAAATATCCCAAGCAGATTATCTGGGACATGGAGAAATTGGGTGAAATGGAGTTTAACCCTGTACAATAGCCACAGTTAAATGGGAAGGTGCTGAAAGACAAATGTAGAGAGCCATTTGAAACCTTCAAATGTATTCTACAACTCTTATGAAAAAGGGAATCCAGGTATTTACAAAGAATCCAGAAAGTTGGAAGCAGAATATGAACAGAAGAGGGCTCAACTTGGCCAATATCTTGATGCTGTCAAGAAAGCTTAGCACGTGGAAGTTGAGAGTGTTCCTTTGCCAGATAAGCCTCATGCTCCTTCCAGTGTCTTGATCCAGAATATGCCACGTTCTGGTGCCCAGGCACCCTCCATCCCTAAGGAGACACCAGCCTATGGACCTCCAACTCAGGTAGTTCCTACACCCTTTCCTCTTGGACATGGTGTTCCATGTTTCTCCCTGGCAGGAAACCTCCTGGTCCACCCCTGGTCTACCTCCTCCTCACGTCTTGCAGATGTGTGGCCTTAAAGTGGCTTTGCCCTAGCTCTTTGTCCTCATAGGCCAGGTGAAGATGCGCTGACCATGCTCCAGTACCAGTGAGGAGGATGGCTGTCCTGAGGACGTGCATCAGGATGAGCCTGGGAACAGCACTGATGGTGGCCACCCCGGCAGATCAGACGGAGACAGTGAGGGGGATGCATTCGTGCACCCTGATGATGGTGACAGAGACAACAATGATGAAAAACAGGTCTGAGTATACGATTTGCAGATATGCTGGACAATCAAGTGGCAATAAAGACATAAAGGAACCAACTCTTCAAGCTGTGGTGCTTCGAATGGTGGGCTGGGAAGTCCCGGGGAGGGACGAGAAGGAGATGAGTTTTCAGAGGATGATGATCAAGTTGACTCTGATGATTCTGAAGCAGAAAGACAATCACATAAACAGCATAAAGAAGACTCTTTCTGATGACACATCTCCAGCTTCTTCACAGCAGCAGGTTCTTCCATAGTCTCTACTTTCTTCTCAGATTCAAGCACCTCCCATGCCAGGACCAGCTACTCTTGGACCACCTGGGCCACTTCCACAAGCTCCTCTGTTCCTGAGACCACCTGGAATGCCAACACTCCAAGGGCCTTTACCCTGACTTTTACTTCCAGGACCACCACCAGACCGACCCCCTGGCCCTCCCGCAGGTCCACCTCCTGGCCCTCCTTCTCGGGGACCTCCACCAAGGTTACCTTCCCCCCTATACCTCCAGTTATCCCTCCACCTCATGCTGGCATGATGTGCCCACCTTATTGCCCCCACTTGGACCTGCCCCATCTGGGCTTGCCAAACCCAGGGGTTTTAAGTGTCCCACCCAACTTGATTCAGCGACCTAAGGTGGATGACACAAGTGCAGCCACCACTGAGAAGAAAGCCACAGCGGCCATCAGTGCCAAGCCACAGGTCACTGATCCCCAGGTGGAGATTACTCCATTTGTGTCCACTGCACTGAGGGTACATCGGGAGAATAAAGGGACTGTGGCTGCTCCCCAAAGAAAGTCAGAGGATGATTCTGCTGTGCCTCTTGCCAAAACAGCCCCCAAGGCTGGTCCTTCTATTCCCATCTCATTGCAAACTAAGGATGATGTGTACGAAGTTTCGTAAGGGATGAAAGGGCTACTGTGACCATTTTTGATGCCATCACAGGCTTCTGTTCCTATCAGTGGTTCATGGAAAAAAAGAGGCACTTGTTAAGGATAGGTGAAAGAGCTACTTCCCCTGTCAGGGTGTTTTCTAATTTCAGTGCAAAGAATATCCTAACGTTTAGCCTTGGTCAGAATTTATTGCATATAAGAGAGGGCATTTCATTACAAATAGATTGATTATTGAAGCCAAGCTAACATCCATTCCCTTTCATATCACCATTTCTTCTCCATCTCCAATTCTTTTGAAATATGTGACCGGGGGAATCTTAGTTACCTACTTGTTTTCACTCTCCTCTCTAGTGTTCTGTGGGCATTGGAGTAGAGATTTCTGAAGAAATGGTTTATTTCACCCCATCTTGGCTTTCGTGTTTGAGTTATTTTGAATGTTTTCTTGTAAATATTTTGAATTTTTTTTACTGGTAGTGCAATGGATCACAATGTCATATCCTAATAAAAAGCAGGATTCGTAGAAAGAAAATGTACAATTCTTTGACTAAAATTATTTGTTCACCCCTTTTCCCCAATTGTTCCTAAAAATTGCCATATTCCTTTCCTGAGATCACTTTCATCGTATTTTTCTTCAGCTTCAAAAGCTGCAATAGCTTGGGTTCCTCTCTTCCCGGGGCTGCGTTTCTCTCTGGGCTTAGCTCCTCTGTTTCCTCCACAAGGTCAGCTGTAGACGATCAGGCGAACGGCTCACTTCTCTTCTCCTGGGACCTTCTCACCACCATCAAAACTCATAAATGTTGCTCATTTTTGCCAGTTTTGTGATCTAAACAATAGTTAATATTGTTTTTATATGAGATTTGTTTTGTGTGTACCAGAAAGGTGAGCATATTTTCACCTATATTTGTTGGCTGATTTCATTTCCTCTTTAGTGAATTGTCTCTTTATATCACTTGTCCACTTTTCTATTGGGTTTTTTATTTTCCTATCAATTTGTGGGAGCTTTTTGCATATTTAGATGTTCTGGAAATATTTTGCTATACCATGAAAAAAAATTTTTTTTTACCAGAGTCTAGCTGTCAATCATTCCTTTATGGCTTGTAGTTTTCCCTCATCATAGGAATATACTAACAATCTTCTAATATTTTTATTTACTTTGCTTTTTACAATAGATTTTTAATTCACCTCTAATAAGCTAGCCAATTATGCCAAAACTGTCATCTCATTGATTTGAATTGACACCTTTATCCTATATCGAATCCCCATATACACTTGCCTCTGTTTCTGGACAATTTATTTCAGTCCACTGATATATCTGTTTTTCACATGCCAATAACTTATTGCTCTGATTTTGGTAGTGTTACAGCAATGTTTATTATCTGGTAGAGCATGTTGCCCCTCACTGTTTTTTCTTGTCCTTTTCATAAATTTCTTCACACTTCGTAACCTTTCTTATGCACTCTAACTCAGTCTGTGCTCAGGTCAAAAAGCTCTCATTAAGATTGTAATTAAAATAGATTAATTTATTAATTTGGGGAGAATTTGTATTTCAGAAATATTAAATCTTTGTATCTGAGGACATCACACATTTCCCTTTATTCTGATTTCCCTTTTGTGCTTTTTTTCATGCAGACAGTGCCTTACTCATTACTTTCAGTCCTACATATTGTATTGTGTTGTCTTAGATGTGGCTGGAGCTCCCCTCCCTTCACTCCCTGCCTCTTTACTCTCTTCCCTCCATTTCCATATGCTTATTGCTATTAGAGGGAAAAGATTCTTTTTTGTTCTGTCTGTATTACCAAATCTGCCCATCAGTTCTTCGTAGTTGCTTCCCTGCAAGTCTAAGAAGATAACCTCTTCCTGTGTTTGTAGCAACACCCATGTGGGGGTTTTTTTTTGCCTGGTTTCCTTGGGTTCCGCATTTTGGGTTCAGCTACAGGGAGCCCACCCTCAGTCCTCAGCAGCTTACCTCCAGGCACATCCTGATCCTCCGGGACTAAACCCTCTCCCCACTATTGTTGCATGCTTCCCTGGCCCTCCCCTTCCCCACAGCCTTCTTAGTCTCTGTGGCCCCATCCTAGGCTCTCCTGCTCTCAGAAGCCTTCTGCTCCCCCAGGGTTGGCAGAACAGGCTGGGGGACACTGCCTCTTTAACTAAATGCCCAGGCAGAAACCTGCCAGATGATCTGCTCGCACTCGGGTGGAAACTGATTTCCCAACTTGACCTTACATTGGCAGCCTCACAGGATTGCTCTCTGAACCCTTTGCCACATGGATGCTTTTTGAGTGGATATCGCCATTCAGGACTTCTCATCCCTCCATGTAGTTAGAACTGTTTTCTCACGCCAGCCCCGAGTCGTCTGAGCTCAGGGGCTGACTTTTCTCCTTGTGTGTCCCCCATACCCCCCGAGCCTCCAGAGCCCCAAAACCACAGATCCTGGAGGCAGCACTGCGTGTGCAAGAGGTTGGACTCGGCTCAAAGGCCAGCTTGGTGGTCCTTGTAAACCTATGCCCTTCTCTGCCTCTCTTGCCTACAAACGAGGCTACTCTCTGCATCTGCCTTGCTGTAGAGATTAAATGAGGTGCCTCAGGTGACATGGGCCAGGCTGGGCACCCAGGAGTCATGTCTGCTGTACCTGAGCATGTGCTAGGATTGTTTCCTTTAGATGGGGCAGCTCTGTTTAGCATTTTCACAAGAGATGAAAGCGTAGAGCATGGGGGTGGAGAAGGAGAGTGGGGGTTCCTGCCCAGCATTCCTCAACTGAACCAGGTCCTTGACTCACAGAACAGTGCTCAGCCCGGAGCCTGGGAGCGGGCTCTGCCTTTTAGGAGCCACGTGACCTTGGGGGAGTCATTCACATTGGTGCCTCTAAGGAGTGGTGGATAACAGTGCTTACGTGTTGGGGTTACGGTATGGGGTGAAGGAGCTCACCTATGTAAAAGGGCTTCCAACAGGGACTGGCTCATCCACCAAGCAGTCACAGCCTTTTGAAAGACTCTGGGTGCTGGGAAAGCGCGTGCTTTGGAGTCTGGTATATTTTCATTCCGATTTTGAAGCCACTGATGATGTATGTTCTGAGAATTGGAGTTGAATTCCTGAGTATAATTCCATTTATTTAATTTTCTCCCCCAAATGGGAAAGGTCCCTTCCACTTCTTAGGATTGGGTGCCCAGTTGCCTGAGCATTGTGTAGCAGTCTCCGAGACGGCCACGGAGTCGTCCCTTTAGCCTTGTCACACGTGGTGCGTGTCTGCCCTCGGTTCGCAAGTGGGAGATGGAGTTTGTAGGTTTAGGGATGTTTTCTCTCAGAAAACCCTAAGACCATCCTCCCAGCCGCCTTTCCACCCTGTTGCCTTGCTGCTGCTTTTCTTTGAAATTCTATTTGGTATCTTCTAACATTAGCCCTTACTCTTCTCCAGATGAAGCCTGTGGGACTTTCTTTTTACATCTATATGGAAAAATATAAGTATAAACAGAAAGAAGCCCAAGAAAGGTACAGGGAGCTTTTGCAGCTCTCTCCCCAGGTAGAACATTCCTACGAGGAGCAGAGTTTGTCCCACAAAAAGAGAAGGGAAATAGACTTTGGAGGCAGATTTTGCTGGAGAGCAGGGTCACTTAATTTGTATTATTGTCTAAATACTATAAGAAAGTGTTCTTCCCACAGGAAGGTTTGAATATGAGTAATATCATTTATTTGCAATGAAAAACAAAACCAGCGTGGTTGTTTTTCCCTCTTTTGTCTTGCAGATGTGTTCTCACACAGAAAGATACTCTCCACTGGACCCACGGAAAACTGTTTTGACAAGGCTGAAAGCTCCTCCTGGCACCTCTTGCCTGTGCTGGGATTTAACAGACTCACCTGAGCACACCTGAGCTCTGCTGCTCACGTGCCTATCTCCTGCCTTTCCTGTACAGTCTCCTTCTCTGGTCACTTCCTGTTCCCACTTCTCTGTCTTCCCTCTCTCTTCTAATGGAACCTGCTTCATAACATGCTGGCATTGTAGCCTTTTCCCTGATATTAAACACATTTCTGGGGGAAAAATAGACCCACTGTGTCCATGGAGTGCTTATTTCTAGGAGTTTGTATCTTGGTATCTTGTATTTCATGTTGCTCGTCTTCCAGAGCTAGTTTATAATAATCATCTGTATTTGTCTTATTAGTAATAAGATGGGTGACAAAGGAATACTGTTTTGGATGGATACAGTGGGCAGCCAGGAACAAGGCAGTGTGGGGAGCTACCTGGCTTTTCCTCCCCTTCTCTGCCCACTGGGAGCTCTGAGGAAGCCCTCATTTCCTCAGGGCTCCCCCCACACCCCACACCCCAGGACAGGAAGGAGGGGCTCCATAAAATGCTCCCCACTCCCAAAATGCTGGGAGGCTGGCCTGAGATCCCACTTCAGTGATCCCTCAAAATGCAGCTTGGTATCACAAGAGTATTTGCTCTTATTAGCCCCACAGAATATTTCCAAATAAGTTACTGCTAACACATAGGGGCCAATGCTGAAAAAAAAAAAATCATGCTAAGATGAGGTTGGCTTTTACTTTTGGAATCAAGGAGATATGATTTAGGTGCCTTTCGGTGAAAGATTCTAGTATTTGCTGTGTTGTTTTACTTTTTCTTTTTTGCTTTTTACTCCTATTTTAAAATTTTTATTTATTTAGTATTTATTTCTTTATTGCAGAAATATTATTAAATAGCCAATTCATATGGTTTAGTTTTATTTATTGTTGTTTTAATTTCACCATTACGTGTCTGACTTTGTCAAAGGCTTACTGATTGGAAATTAGGAAAATTAATTAGAATTCCAGTTCTACCATGGACTTTCTGAGAATGTTTGGAAGCACTTGATGAGTACATCTTTGTCCCTGTGCATTGTTAGGTGTGTGTGTGTATAGTAGAACCTACCTCGTGGTGGTGAGAAGTAAACAAAATTACTGGGGCAGCCCCTTAACAGTCTCTGGCAAAATGTCACGATAATGGCAATGATAATAATGTTGTTAATAAAAATCTAAAAATTGACTATTCAGTAGCCTGTGCTTACAAATGGAGCTTCTTATTTTCCTATAAGCTTCCGGCGACCATATGTTTCTTGGCAACAGGTTCCTTCAAATGAATCAAATTGTGTTTGGAGCCAGAATTAGCTACCAGGACTTTTACGATTCTCTCTCTTTGTATCCCTCTTTCTCTGTCTCTCTTGATATATATAAATTTTTAGGGTCAGTTCATATGCTTCCATCAATAAAAGCTTTTCTTTCAGTTCTTAGATTTGAATATTGATGAATATGACATTAATAGTTATTAGTGTTTGCCCTGTGCCAAACACTAATTGATAGGTTTAATCATTAATCCCATGAAACAGACTAAAGGCAACAAAGTTATGTAGTTTTCAAGGTCATGCAGATGGAGGTGGCAGGGGGCAGAATTCTTGTCAATGCCCCAAAACAGTATCCTGTAAATCCGGGAATGTGGACCCAGGGAGCAAGGGCTCTTATTGGAGAAGGAGCTGATCGTCTCTTCCTTGACAGAGCTGATGGGCTGGAAGAATTTGGGAAGCATTTTTATGACTAATGCCTTCAGGGTTGATCAAGCTCTGTGCCCTTATTTTGGAAAACCCACATACATCTTGGTAGATGAGTTCACTGTTACCTTCTGAGGGTTGTGTGCCTGTGGGAAAGCCTTTTCTGAAGCTAACTGCAACATAGTAAAGCCACTTACTGCCCCACCACAATTCCACCCATTCTTCCATTCCCATCCATGGCATTGTGATCTGGGGTTCCTGGGTATTTTGCCAACTTTGTGGCCTTTCAGGTCACATTCATCCAAACCTTCTTTTACTGAAAGTCAAAAAGGGAGAATTGTCAGGGATTGAACCATGTCCTCCATGAAACGCATATCTAGGTCCCAAACTCTGGTCCTGTGGGTGTGAACCCATTTGTTAAAATAGGACCTTGAAGATGTTACTAGTTAAAGTGTGTCCAAACTGAATGAAGCTGTGTCTTCATCCAGTGGCTGATGTCTTTACAAGCAAAGGAAATTGGACACAGAAATAGGAGCCATGGGGAGCAGCCAGAAGCTGGGCAAAGTCAACAGAACATGGAAGAAAAAGGAGAAGATACCATCATATGCATTGCCATGTTATGGAAAATCCATGGAACCCCAGAGATTGCTGGCTGCCAGAAGATACTGACCCCAAGAAGAAGCAAGCTTTCCAGCCTCTGAAATGGTAAGCTAATAAATTCTTGTTGTTCAGCCAACAAGAATTTATTGGCTTACCATTTGTATGTTGTATGGTATTTGTTTTAGCAGCTAGGAAACTAAGACAGGAAGTATTTGGTGCAGCAATCAAGAACCTCTGGGTTTCAGATTCAAGAAAAAATTATTGCATGAGACAGAGTCCATAATTATGGGATTTTCCAGGACTTTCCAAGCTTCCCAATCCTATACTTGTACCAAAGACCTGAATGGAAGCTAGGACCTAGTTGATACCAAACATGTAGTTATCTAGAAGGCATATAACAGCTTAAGTTTTAGGCTTTTAATTTTAACTTTGAATTTGTGGGGAGCATAGCCTAAAAGTGAGGGCACAATTTGCTTTGAGTATGCAAGACTTTAATATATCAGTTGTGCCAAAAACACCTTTATAATGCTCAAAGGCACAATATTGTTGTGGTTCAAATTTCTTTTGTCCCCAAATTGGTGACAGAGATGGTGATTTCCCTTTTGTGGTTTTGTCTCTTTGAAAGTCTTTGCAGGAATGAGTTGGGTGATGAGAGGAGAAATTCCTTGCAGTGACTCTTCTCCATCTTCTGCCACTTCCCAGCCCTACCTGTCTTTGGGATATTGTATTTCCAGATCAGGAAATGGAGCCCTCAGATATGAACCATGTTAGAACCAAACTTAATGAGGAAAAGCATCACACAACATGAAATCTCAGCTAGTTTATGGTTGATGGAGGGATCGTCATTCCCCTTTTCTCTCCAGCTTACAGGAAACCAAGGGGATGGCTTGATTAAAAGCCCTTGTAGACAGAGTTCCTTGGCAGCCAGGTCTCTTTCTTCTCATTCCCAACAGATTACCAGTTATCCCTCCACTCCTGCCTCTTTTCTTCTTGGATGTAGCAAGTCCAAAATCTAGAACCCCGAGGATAGCAGATAAATGGGAGAACTTCTATTTTTTCCCTTAAAAATTTTAATTAAAATAGTTCAGAAATGTTCCAAAAAACAGTTAACCATGGAACTTGATGAAAACTCATTCAGACAGCCAATGAAACAATTACAGATGAGCTGTTTGTGTGTAACATAGGGCTATTCAACTGGGCTGCATTGGAAATCCTTCAGTTGTTTGAAACCTATTTTTAGCTGCCTGTGAGACCCAATTTTATGCACCTGCAAGATCATCCAGAAAAAGGTTTCCTTTGGAAATGCATTCTCAGTCTCCAATGTGCTAAAGAGGACAGAATGTATCTCAGCTGCCCTGGCTAATGGAGGCCCCCCAAAATGTCTTCACCATCACTTTACAAAGAAAAATGAACAAAGAACACTGAGGAAAGAAAGCATGTGTTTAGTCCAGGTTTACCTGGTCCATTTAAGACTAGTGCAAGAGAGACCCTTCATGATAGAGACTTGCCTTGAACTCCACTGGACAGAGTCTGCCCTGCAATAGCCTCCTTCCCTTCCAACCACTTTGGAGTCCAAACTCCTCAGCCTCCACCTAAGACGTCCCACTACTTGGCTCCATTCCCTGTCTCTGCACCCCCTGCCCCATCTCCACCCCACCCCACCAACCCCTGCATTAGACCCCTTTGATCTCTTCTTGTTCTCCAATCATTCCTTGTTTGGCTTCAGACTTGGTTCAAAATTAGGTTTAGGATTGCAGTTCTCATTATCCACCTCCTATAGATACGATTGCAACCATCCTCTGATTATTGTAGGCCCCCCAGCTTGCTGAGAGCTCTTGCTAATTATGCATATGTTAGGATTCCCTCTCCATCCATTTCCTCCACATGTGCTGACCCTTTTGTTCCTTGGTCCTTAGCCTTCACTTAAATGCTTCTCAGTTTCCTGCTCTGTTTGCATACCTGCCTTGCAACTCATCACCATGTTACCTTCCATTTCCACCCTTAACCAGTTAGGACTGAAATCTCATCGAGAGCTGGTGACTTCTCTGAGATGGCATTTACCTCTTCTTCTCTTTCATAATTAGATTCTCTGCATTGCAGTTGTGACGTCTGAGGTCAGACTTTTTTTTTCTATCTGGTTGCGTCTTCGTCTTTTTGGTGCAACGCTTGCCGCGAGGGGGCCTGTGCCTCTCTGTTCTACTCAGGTCAGGAATGCTTTTTCTTTCTTTTTTTTTTTTTACCAGGGGGTCCAGGGCATTGAACCCGGGTCCTCCATATGGTAAATGGGAGCTCAATTGCTTGAGCCACAGCTGCTTCCCGGGGTCAGACATTTTATGTCAATTTCCCTTTCCCAATTACTTATTTTGTGGCTCCTTCTCCATCATAATGCCTAGACAACTTTTATTGGAGAGTTGGAAAATGCTGATAAAATTTACAGTCAACAAGAAGCTGGGGGAATCTATGAGATGTTGGGTAATGTCAGTAGAACTCCACAGGCTGGAGTTATTAGAGAACTCTAATATGATTAAATAGAGTCCTTGGGTCTACAAATACCCCAAACAAATTCAGGATGGGAGCTCTTGGTTAAGCCACATTCCCTGTGAAAACAGAAACCTTCGGGGATGGAGATCAGTTGTTTCTAAATTATTTTTGACTCTCCAGAGTGACATAAGTTGACACAAATCATTGATGTTAGTTGGCCGTGATAGAACCTCAGTGGACACACCAACAGGAAGGACTCCGGAGCTACTGAGTAAAGTTCTGGCAACTCTCCCTTAAGAAGGTCCTCGGAGGAGAAGCAGAAGAGAAGGCTCAGGAGGCTGAGGGTATCAGAGAACTGTGCTTTGTGACTTTCAACTGTAGCCATGGAGATTTCTCCTAGAAAAAAAATGTTTTGTAAGGGAGTGAGAGCTCCCTTCAGATCTTTGAAAGCAGATTATGGAGGAAGGAGGGGAGGAATTTCGGCAGAAGTGAATGGAGGACCACTGACTAAAAGCAGAAGGCAAGCAAGTTTTGCCCAACATCTGGAAGAGCGCCCAATGACAGTGCATCTACAGTGGACAGAATACCTTCCCATGCCCTGGGTGCCAGAGGAGGGCCAGGGTGGCAGCTTGCAGGGGCCCTGAAGGGCTTCATATACTGATAAAGGGGAGTATGTATTCTGTGCTAAGTGCATCTTTCCATCACCACATTTAATCTGCAAAATGACCTGATTTAATCTCCCTTTTGAAAGAAAGTTTCAAAATTTAAGTAAGGGAAGCTAAGTAATTTGCTGTAGGATGAACAGCTAGTAGGTGCCAGAGTGGATTTAGCCTAGAGCTTCACCCTTTATCACCACCTTGCACTTGTTTATGAGTCTTTAATAACCTGTCTAACTAGGAGATTCAGGGATCCTATGAGAATGTGACTAGACATGTGGATTTGTTTGGAGAAAATAGATAAAAAGCAAGTAGAACTTCATGTTATACATTTGCAGCACAATGGAAAGGTGGTGCTATTTGCATTTTTAAAAATACCTTTATTGAGGTATGTGGTCAGTTGAATTCTGTACCCCAGTATGGTGGCTTGGAGTTATGTACCCAGAAAAACATGTTCATAATCTAAATCCATCCCTGTGGGTCTGAACTCATTGTAAATAGGACCTTTTAATGAGGTTGCTTCAGTCAAGGCCAACTGAACCAGGATGGGTCTTAATCCTATTACTGGAGGATTTATAGAGAAGGCAACAGAGAGAAAAGCCATGGGAGCAGCCAGAATCTGGAAGTCAAGAGAACCCAGAAAAGAAAGAAGATGCTGCCACATGTGCTACCATGTGATGGAAAATCCAGGAATCCAAGGATGGTCATCAGCCAGCTCCAGACTCCCACAGTCTTCAAGGAGAAAGGATCATCTTGGTGACACCTCAATTTTGGTCTTCCAGCCCCCAAACTGTGGGCCAATTAATTCCCATCATTTAAGCCAACCCATTATTTTGTATCTGTCTTAGCAGCTAGGAAACTAAGACAAGGTATAATTGACATACAAGCAACTCCACATTTTAAAAATATACAATTTGATGAGTTTTGACATATGTATACACCCATGAAATCATCACCATCATCAAGATAAAGAAGATATTCATCAGCCCCCAAAGTCTCCTCGTGCTCTTTTGTAATCCCTTCTCCCTTTATATTGCATCCCTCTTTCCCCTGACCCCAGAAAACCACTGACCTGCTTTGTCAGTATAGATTAGTCAGCAATTCCTAGAGTTTTTAAAAATAAATGGAATGATCCAGTATGTGCTTTCTTTTGTCTCACATCTTTCATGCAGAATAATTATTTTAAGATTCATTCATGTTTTGTATCATAGTCAGGTCCTTATTATTGCAGAGTACTTATTCCATTGGATACCATGGTTTGTTTACCTATTCAAGGTAGTCTTTTGGGGCATTATGCCTCCTGGTTTCTGGTCCCCACTACCATTCACAGGGCTCGTTCTTCCTTGGTGGATTAGAATTGGCACTAAGGACTCTTAAGGTCTTATACAATTCCATAATTCTAGGAGATACCACCCCCAGTGTCTTGTTGTGGGTAAAATGTGGATGGATTCTTTTAGGGAATCATATCCCCCAAAAAAGACTGTGGCGTGTGAACATATTTGTAAACAGGACCTTTGAAGATGTTATTATCAGTTAAGGTGTAGATTCATTTGTGAATAGGGTTTTCAAAGGTCCTATTTAAATTAGGCCAAATTGAATCAGAATGGGCTTTAATCCATGTGACTGGAGTCCTTATAAGCAAAGGAGATTTGGATGCAATCAGTCAGTAGAAGCCAGAAGTCAGAAGAAGACAGAGAATGAGGCAGATCTCCATGTGACAGAGGCAGAGGTGCCAGCCAAGGAACCCCAAGGATTATCAGCAGGCCAGCACAAGAATGCTATGGGCTCTAGAAGAAGGCATGGCCTGTCAAGATCTTGGTTTGGACTTCTAGCCTTCAAAACTATGAGACAATAAACGTCTGCTGTTAAGTCAACCCATCCTGTAGTATTTGTCATAGTAGCCTGGCAAACTACTACAGGCTCTTTGAATGTGTTGTCCACAGGCTGGTGTTCAGAAAGAGTGTCAATCTGTGTGGGCCTTCCATGTGGCCTGGATTTTATAACACATGCATTTGTGGCAGTGGTATCACACTACTTGGGTTCAAAGCCAGGCTCAGGCATTTTCTAGTTGTATGACCTTGGGCACGTTGCTTAACTTCTCAGTGCCTCAGTTTCTTCAACTATAAAACAAGCATGAGGATTAAGTACCCTGAAAGTCCTTAGAACAGAGCATGGCACAAATGCAGGCCCCACAGTGGTCAACAGTTGTTTTAGGTATGCATGTCCAAAGCGACTCTGGCACAAGTCCTCTTGCTTCTTGTGTGTTAGTGCTTTGCTACTAAGGAAGGGGTTATCAATGGAATCAGGTAGTTTAAAGCATGGGGTATTTGATTAGCAATTCAGGGCTATGCTGCCTCAGAAGATGTATCTCTCCAAAAGACAAGTAATTCTTAAAAACCAGCAGTTTAACAGATGCATACAGGATTTCATTGGGTCTGTAGATTACTTCTGCTTTGGGAAGCCCAGTTCAGCCCCAAGTTATCCTACCATCTTGTATGGGGTGAAGCATGGTTGGGAGATTAAACCCTGGTTGCCTGAGAACTCGGCTTGTTTATGAAAGTGTACATGCTAGAAGAAGCAGTTAAAGACTGTGGATTTCTCACCTCGAATGGCTGATTGGTATCATGAAGCAACTGAGTTGGAAGCAGAAGACTTTTGCTATCCTAACTGTTAGGATTTTCAAGGTGAAACGTATTCAATGGAAGTGTTCATAAGAATAAAGCAAGTTCCCACATCTGTCAAATGACACCACTTGTGACCTTGAATGAACTTATCATTAGTTAGTTCACCCATAAGTGGAATGCTAATCTCAATATTGTCCCCATCTAGCTTTGCTTATTAGTCGGTAAATTCTTGGTAATCCGAACAGTTTGTCTTTCTCTTTGTGAGGTAGCTTTTAGCATAGCTAAGAAACCTCTTTTCTAGTTTCCTGTTGAAGTTTTTATCTGAACGTTTAGCATAATAATATTTTTACATCTCTTTAATGTTATTTATTAATATTAGCTGTTTAATATTTATTTACATCTACTGTGTGCATGTCCTTGGGGGCAAATTGAAGCACAGAAAGTGATCTTGGTAGAATGTTGGGATAATAATGGAATGTTTCTTCCCTAAGTTATGAACAGCCAGAGAAGTTTTTTTGGCAATGTCATGATTTCTCAAGTGATAAAAGATTTTGAAATTCATGGTTCTTTGTTTGCAACATAACCTATCTTTGGAAGACATAAATGGTTTCAACACATTTTGGTTTAATGACCTTTTAAAATCAAGTTTAAAAGAGTACCTACAACAGCAAGCAAAACAGTTCCTTCTATCTGCCCCATAAGATCTAAGCCTCCTCCCATGCTGAAGCAGAGTGGCATCATCATCCCAAAAGCCTCAAAATTGAGGAATGAACAAACATAAGATGAGAATGCAACCGTGGAACAAAGTAGTCTTATTCTTACTGGAGTAACAGAAGAAAGTGCAACATTGATATCAAGACAGTGGTTAACAGAGGTTCTTAGGGGAGAGGGAGGGATGAATAGGTGGAGCACAGGGCATTTTCAGGGCATTGGAATTGTTCTGCTAGATATTGCAATGATGGATACAGGCCATTATAGTTTTATCAAAACCTATAAAAATGTACAGGGTAAAGTGTAAACGATAATGTAAACTGTTGACTAGGAACAATGCTTCCATATTGTTTCATCAATTGTAACAAATGTATCACACAAATAGTAAGATGTTATTAATAGGGGGAAAGGTGGCAGGGGTTGGGATGGGTTATATGGGAATCCCCTATATTTAAAAAATATATTTTTTTAATTTTTAAAGAAGCTTTAGATTACATAAATGTTACATAAAAAAATATAAGGGATTCCCATATGCCCACTCCTTCCCCCTCCCACACTTTCCCACATTAACAACATCCTTCATTAGTGTGGTACATTTGTTACAATTGATGAGCACATGTTGAGGCATTGCTACTAACCATGGACTATAGTTTACATTATAGTTTACACTCTGTCCCACAAAATTTTGTAGATTATGAAAAAATATATAATGGCCTGTATCCATCATTGCAATGTCAGGCAGGACAATGTCCCGAAATGCCCTCATATTACACCTATTCTTCCCTTTCCCACCCTTTAGAACCTCTGGTGGCCACTGCCTTTATATCAATGATAGAGTTCTTCCATTGCTAGAATAAGAATAAATCTACTTTAGTCCATTGTTCATTCCCCAATCTTGAGGATTTGGGGATGGTGATGTCTACTCTGCTTCTAATTGATAGGGAGCTTAGATCCCATGGGGGCAGATAGATGGAACTAACTTGCTTGCAATTGTAGACACTCTCTGTTCCTTGGGATGGGCGTTGTCCATCATCATCTTCTTGTTAGTTGTCCTAGATGAGTCCAATGAACTGGAGAGTAGGTTTACAACTTTGCTGAAAGTCAGGGCTCAACTGGCACAAGGACAAAAAAGATTTAAGTCTCTGGGACATATGTTTATGAAGTTCAAATAAAAGGGGCAGAAGAGCCATGTGTAGAAAACCTATAAATGAGTCTAATTCTGTTACTCTGGATAGCATACATTCTAAAGTGAGGCCCATTGACAGGGTGCCAAATTCCCAAGCAGTTGCCCTGTTTATAGTTACTGGATGTCTCTAGAGCTCTCAGGAGCCCTGCTCTCTGGGGCACTGTTTACTGTGATGGACAATGAGATCCTGCTGAGACATGCATAAGCGTAACCTCTGGAATGACCTCCCAACTCACTTTGAAATCTCTTAGCCATAAAAACTCATTTGTATTTACCATTTTCCCCTTTTGGTCAAGGTCTTTTTCCAGATGCGTTGCTAGTTGGCACTTGGTAATAATCACTTGGTGCCAGGGAGGCTCATCCCTGGGAGTCATGTCCCATGCCGGGGGGAAGGTAGGGCATTTATATGCTGAGTTTGGCTTAGAGAGGGGCCACATTTGAACAACAAGAAGGTTTTCAGGAGGTAACTCTTAGTTAGTATGTAATACTACGCTATGTTTCAATTTCACAAGAAAAGGTTCATAAGCTCATAATCATCAATATCAAGGGCCTGGCATAATGGTCTGTCTTCCTTTACTAGGCACTGCTCTTGCACTCAGGGGATTCTTGTTGTCCTATTAGAGAATGTAGCAGGACTTGCCAGGATGGGAATTCAATATTCCTTCCATTATTGTGTGGATCTCCACCCACCAATACAATGTCCCATGAACACTTGAACATATGATTTAGAGGCATGCCCCAGGTGAAACCCTTCCCATGTATTCCCCCATCACTGACACCCCACACCAGTGATCCTCCCCTGCCACTGTTGTGACCTTTGTGTGATCCAAAACCTCTCCAGAAATGAAGCCAACAAAATAACTAAATAAAATTAATAAGAAAATGAAATAATAATTTAAAAATAACAATAAAACACAGAAAAATCTTAAAAATTGAAATAATAAAAAAATTTTTTAGACATTGTGTCTTTCATCTCTGTAAAATCTGTTGTCTTGTATGTACAGTGACATTTTTTCCATATATCTTCCATATATTCCCTTAGTGTCTTTTTTTTTTTTTTTTTTTTTTTCATTTTATCTTCAAAGAAGCTTTAGGATACATAGAATACAGGGGAGTCCCATATACCCAACGCCCTCCTTCTTTTCCCCTCTCCCCTATTAATAACATTTTATTTGGGAATGGTATATTTGTTACAATTGATGTACAAATATTGAAGCATTGATACTAACCATGGTCAATGGTTTACATTATGGTTTAAATTTTGGATCATACACTTATATATGTTTTGATGAAATTTGAAGTGGCCTGTATCTGTTATTGCAAGATCATGCTGAACAATTCTAATGACCTAAAAATGCCTTACGTTCCATCTATTCCATTCTTCCCTCCCCTTCCCCTTGAACCTATGGTAACCACTAAGTTTCCATTTTTGAAGAATAAGATTCATAGTTACTTGTAATAATATTGAGGGCTTGACATATTGGTCTGTTTTCATTCCTTAGGCACTGTCTATATTCTCAAGGGATTCTTGTCCCTCTAGGGTGGGTGGGAGTTGGTTGGACTCTCCATGGAACTGGGGGAGGGTCAGGGGAAGGAGCAGGTGAACTCTGGAGATTTGCAGGTCTGTGGTTAAAACTACAATGTTGGGAATGATCTTTTGGCAACTATGGCAGGGGAGGATTCTTGGTGTAGGATGTTGGATGTGGGAGGTATATGGGAATTTATTGAAATATATCACTCATACACAAACATACATAAACAATAAGTGTGTAGTAATAGTTGTGAATTATAAACAAACATACATAACATCATACAGGGCTCTCATACATCTCCCTACCACCAATACCTTGTATTGTTGTGAAACATTTTTAACTAATGATTAAAGAGCATCCTTAAAATATTACTACTAAACAAAGTATTTTCCCCCAACCCACCCTATTATTATTATTTTTATATCATTTATACATGAACATACATAAACAATAAATGTATAGTAAAAGTTGTGAACTTACAAAGCAAACATTCATAACATCATACAGGGGTTCCATACATCAACCCTCCACCAACACCTTGTATTGTTGTGAGACATTTGTTCAAATTATGAAAGAATATTGTCAAAATCTTACTACTAATAATAGTCCTTATCTTACATTTGGTGTATTTTTTCCCCATTTACCTTATTATTATTTTTTAAATATATTTTTATGACAGTTGTAAACTTACAAAACAATCATGCACATGTGCAGAATTCCCAATAACACCCCTCTATCAACACACCGTACCCTGGTTGAATATTTGTTACAAATTATGAGATAATATCATCCAATTATTACCAGTTCCACAGCATACATTTGGCACACATTTTCCATACTCCCCTATTATCAACACAGTACACCTTTGGCATAGATGCAAGAATATTACATTATTACTGTTATCCACACTCCAAAGGTCACTCCAGTTATATTTTTCCCATGCTTCTCCACATTCCCACCATCCTGCAATACTGATGTACATCTGCTCTAGCTTACAAAGGACACTCTTGCATCTGTACCATCAACCATCACTCTCTTCCACCTCTGGGTTTACTGTGCGATTCAGTTCCTAGATTATTCTCTAGGTTTCTGTCAATTGACATTTACATCCCTAGACTAACATTTTCAGCCATATCCCCATTTATAAACCAGCTGTTGCTCACTATAATGTGTTACCATCAACTCTGTACATTTCCACACTTTTACAGTAAAGCTAATTAAAACTTCTACATACATTAAATATCAGTAGTCCATCTCAGTCCTACTCTTATCTCCTTTAAGAATCTACCACCCACCACCAGGTCTTGAAGATAGCTATCCTTTAGTTTCCTGAGACCTTGTTCAAGTTTTTCCAATCTTATCTTCATCTGTTCTTTTGTATGTTCACTTTCGGAGGTCATTTCTTCAAGCTCACCAATCCTTTCTTCTGCCTTCTCAAATCTGCTATTATATGATTCCAGTGTATTTTTAATTCATTTATTGCACCTTTCATTCCATAAGATCTGCTATTTTTCTATGTATGCTTTCAAATTCTTCTTTGTGCTCATCCAGTGTCTTCTTAATATCCTTAATTTCTTTAGCCATCTCACTGAATTTATTAAGATTTGTTTGAACATCTATGATTAGTTGTCTCAACTCCTTTATGTCATCTAGAGGCTTATCTTTTTTCCTTTAACTGGGCCATATCTTTCTGTTTCTTGGTGTGGATTGTAATTTTTTCTTGGTGTCTTGGCATCTGGCTTACTAAAGTATTTATTCTGGGTGCAGTTTTTCTCTTTAGTTTAGGGCTTTCTGCCCTTTCTCCCTTGCTGGTTGTATAGTAGGAGCCAAGGATGTAGTTGGTGCTATAAGCTGTGGAAGCTCAAACAACCCTCATTGCCCCAAGGACCAGTGAAGCTTCTCCCCACTTTCTCCTTTGCCAGGGGTAGGGACAGAGCCATAGCTGTGTGGAATAATACAAGTCATGCAGGCCTAGACTGTAGTTGCCCAGAGAGACTGATGAAGCTTCACGTCCCTTTCTCCCCTGCTTGGGGCAGGGATGGAGTTGCAGGTGTGGGCAGCAATCTGTGCAGTGCAGGTCCAAGATGACCACAGTTGCCCCAGTAGATTTCCGATTATTCAGTCTGTGCCAGCTAAATGTACCTGCAGTTACCTGGATAGGCTGGTGCAGGGTCCACCAGCTTCCTCCCTGCTAGAAGTGGGGCTGAAGCCTAGGCTAGGGCTGCAAGCCAATCTGGGTGAAACAAACTGGTCTTTACCATCACTGTGATTTTCAGTCAGCCCGGCTTCCCCTCATGCTGGGGGTGGAGTCAAAATGGTGGCTACTGGCCTCCTTCTGACTTGGACAGGCTCAAACTTTAGCTGTTCTTAGAGTTATACTTTAGCCAGCGGAACTGACTAATCAGTAGCTGAAATTGGTGGCCAACCGTCTCTTCCTCCTGTGTTTTTGGGAAATGGAGCTTCCAATTCCTGCCACAGAATAGCTCCTGGGGTGGCTTGCACTGCCAACGCAGGATGATCACCGGCCTCCGTGGCATGGCCTGTAATTTCCCGGAGAGGCTGGCACAGCTCCGCCCAGCTTCCTCCCTGTCAGAGGTGGGCCTGGGGCTTACCCTGTTTGGGGAAGTGGAGCTTTCAATTCCAGCCATGGAACAGCTCCCGAGGCGGCTTGTGCCTCCAGTGAAGAATGGGCATCGGCCTCCGTGGCGTGGAATGCTCTACTTACGAATCTTCTCTGCAGATGGGCAGTCTCTTCTTCCATTCTTTCTCAAGGATGTTGCAGGATGCACTTCTGGTCTCCCACAACCCCCAAATAAGTGTTCTAGTTACTTGTGGGTAATCACCAACTGCCCCATAGCAGGAGCTGATTCTTGGAGCTGTTTACTCTGCTGCCACCTTGCTGGTTGTCCCTCCCCTATACTTTTGGTATAACTTTTCAGTAATCTAAAACTCCTCTAAAAATAAAGTTTATTATAAAAATCAAGTTTAAAGTATTTTTGATGCTTAAATTACTCTTTAACTCAGTAAATTGTACTGAATGGTTTGGTTACAGCAGAGCACTTTGGAGTACAGGTACTGGGAAATTGTAATCCATTTGCTTGTGGACAAAACTGGAAAGAGGCTGTTTGTTGTCTCCCATCAGATTCTCCTTTTGGCGCCTGGTCTGCTGTGTGCCTTCTGATCTGAGTGAACAGCCTGCCGGACTTTGTCCCTGCTGACCTCCCGGCCCCTTGTATGACATGGTGTCAGGACTAAGATAATGATCCATGAAAAGGAAGAGAGGCTGTTCCCAGGATTGCAGAGGACAACTCATCTGCAGCTCCATCCTCATCTGCACTCCCTACAATCAGATAGGCTCATGCATTTTTTTTTTTTTTTTTACCTCCGTCTGGTCCTCTTTTCATTTTCATTTTGCACTGCTGAAATCTAAGCCATCATAATAACAACTTCTGAGCTAGTTACCTTGACCGCTGTGTCTCTGCTTTCCATCCACCCTGCTGCTAGGTGAGTTTTCATTCAGCTTTATTTCTACCCTACCACCCCCTACTTAGAATGTCTCCATGGTTTCCCACCCCTTGGCACATCCCTGAATGTTTCTCAGACTTAGATCTGAAGGCTAAACTCCTGGGGCTATTTTTCTCAGCCCTCTGTGAGTCTGACGCCAACCTCCCATTTTCTAGCACGCCCTCTGCTCCAACCCTCATGCCATACTCATTCTTGGTTCCCGAGTTCTCATTTTCACAAAGTTCCCACTCCTTCGAGTTCCCGCTTCTTTTGCATTAAGCCCTCTCTTCTGACCAGGTTTAAATGATCTCTGGTTCTTCTGAAAGGTGGACTCTCATCATGTACATAAATGTCCGTCTATTGTTTATATGTGTGTATATATATTCCAAAAGCTGTCCTGTTTCCTCCACCACTCTGTATGTTTCTAGAGAGCAAGCAGAGACCATCTTGTATTCTCCACAGTGCTCAGTGCTGTGATGGATTTGATGTGTTGGGGGGGGGAGCGGGTCAGGGAGGGAAGTGAGATATGGGGTTGGAGTAACTGGATGTACAATGAGAAGATGAGGGGAGGAATTTTTTTTATTGGGGAAAATTGAAGTTTCGTTTGAAATGCCTTTCAGACATTTAAGTGGAGATATCAATTGAGTGTGGTAATTGTAAGTTTCTGGTACTTCGGCGATGTGGGGGTTAGAGATAAAGATGAGTGAATCATCCGCAGCAGAAGGCATTTAAAGTAGTAAGACTAAGGCCCTTCGTATGAGAGGTGAATGGAGATAACTGCAGAGTAAAATTGGAATCAGTTGAAACCCAAGTGGCGTATGATTGCAGCATTCCAACACAAAGCGCCAAGGTGCTGGACCACCTTCGTAGGACATGTCAAGAAGGGTGTTGAAGATCTATTCTACTATTATTTTCACAACACCCACCTAAAAACTATGACATAACTAGGTGGGAACTTGAAGAGAGGGTTTCTTTGGAACTGGTCCTTACTGTCCTACAAGTCCCATCCCTCCATGGAGGGGTGGGTGTGACGGCAAGAAGATGAAAGAGCAGGGAGAAAGATGGAACTACATGGTTTCAAAAGTCCAGATACATTACAATGAAAAAATTATTAAATGCCTAAAACCCTACAACAGTCTTTTACAATGTGATAAAATATATATAATGCAAAACTTCCCATCTTAACCATTTTTAGGTGTACATTTAAGTGGTGTTAATTACATCCATGATGTTGTGCTATCATCATCATCATCCATGGCCAATATATTCCATCACCCTAAACAGAAATTCTGCACCCATTGAAAAATGGCTCACCTAACTGCAGTTCTTAGCTTTTTTCCACTCGTGCACACCAGTTCAGCCTCACCTACTTCTTTTCTGCCCTTGAAGGATGGGCTACTTCAGGTTGTGACACTGCACCAGCTGTGCCCATCCCCAACACCTCCTCACATGGTGCTTCTTCATATTTCCTTATATCTGTTTAGTGTCACTACCCCAGGGAGGCTTCCTTGACTGGATGTCCAAAGTAGCCACCTCCACACCACCATTTCTATCAGAGTAGCTTATTTCAACAAATTCTTTAATTTTTTAAAAATAGGAACTATGTGCACATGATAAGACAGTTCAAAAAGTACAAAATGGAAAACGATAAAATCTATGTTGCCCTCATATCTCATCTCCTAGCCACTTGGAAGAAACCAGCTTCACCAGCTCCTTATGGAGCCTTCCAGAGAGATTTAACCCATTCAAGAATACACATATTTCTTTTCTTCTTCTTTCTTTTTAATCCATAAAGCTTCCATACAGTGTTCCATACCTTGCTCTGTGTGCTTAGCCACATGGTTAGAGAGTCTTTTTAATGGCCATGTTGGTGGTCCATTTAATGAGTGTGCCATAATTGATTAAAGTGACTCCAAATGGCAGTCATTGATTACTTCTGATCAGTCTATTAAAATCATTGCTGCAGAAAAGACAACTTACAGAATGGGAGAAAATTGTTGCAAACCACTTATCCAATAAGGGCTTAATATGCTGAACATGTAAATAACTTTTACAATGCAACAACGAAAAGACAAACAACCCAATTTAAAAATGGGCAAAGTACTTGAATGGACATTTCTCCAAAGAAGATATACAAATGGCCAATAAACACATGAAAAGATGCTCAACATCATTAGCCATAAGGGAAATGCAAATCAAACCCACAATGTGATACTTCATACCCACAAGGATGGCTATTATTTTTTTAAAAACAAAACAAAACAGAAGCTGTTGGAGAGGATGCAGAGAAACTGGAACTCTAATACATTGTTGTGGGACTGTAAAATGGTGTGGCCTCTGTGGAAAGCAATGTGGTGGCTTCTTAAAAAGTTTAATATAGAATTAGCACATGATCCAGCCATTCCACATCTAGGTATATACCCAAAGAAAGTGAAATCAGGACCTTAAACAGATGGGTGAATGCCATTTTTCATAGCAGCAGTATTCATAATTGCCAAAAGGTAGAAACAAATGAACTGTCCATCAACAAATTACTGGATAAACAAAATGTGGTTCATACCTACAATGGAATTATTATAAGAAAGAATGAAGTTCTGAGACAGGCTACGACATGGGAGAACCTTGAAAACATTACACTCAGTGAAATAAGTAGGGCACAAAAGGACAAATGTTGTATGATATAATTTATCAAAGATGACTAGAGATAGCAAATTCACAGAGATAAAAAGCAGATTAGAGGTTATGAGGGATAGAGAGAGGGGTAAAAGAGGGAGCGTTTATAAAATGAAAAATGAAAGAAACATCATGGCTGCAATTAATAGCTCTGCATGTGAGTCATTTGGCCCGTCCCTCAGTGTATTTAGGGGGTGTATTCTCAGAAGTACAACCGCTGGGTCAAAGGGTTTGCGCATCTTTCATGTTATCAGGGATATGGCTAAATTACCCTCAGTGAGGGTAACGTGAAGATGTCTCTTTCCTACAGAGTAATATCGAGCTTTTGATCTTTGCCTGTGAAAATGGAATTTCAGTATATGCTTTAGTTTGCATTCTTACTATGAGTAAAGCTGAAAACATTGTCATGTTTTCAGGATCCATTTGTATTTCCTTTTAACAAATACAGTGATACCAGGGGTGGGTATGGGGAGAGAGGAAAACAAAGAACATATATGAACTCTTTGTTCATATCCTTTGTCTATTTTTCTATTGGGGTTTTATATTTTCCTTATTGATTGATATTAAGAAATTTATCCCTTGGTGATATGTCATAATTTTTTTCTTGGGCAAACATTTTTACTTTTATGTTGGGTTTGTCAATATTTTCTTCTATGGTTTATGCATTTTGTATCATCCTCCCACTCAGATAACAATAAAAAAATTCTTCATACTTTTATTTTAGTACTTTTATGGTTTCATTAAAAACAAATTAAGTCTGTGATCCATTTAGAATTTACTTCTATATGAGGCATCCGACTTTATTTTTTTCTGGGTAGCTGCCCAGCCACTCAAATGCCACTTACTGATTAACTCTTGTGCCTGGTGGTAGACATTATTGCATTCATCACATATATATTCTGGTTTGTTTCTTCATGAAATTGATCACAATTTGCCATTATAGGTATTTGTTTGTCATCCCTCCCCCTGCCAGGATAGAAATCACCCAACTGTTCTATATTTTATTATCTTATTCTATGAAGTGTATATGTGTGTGTATGTGTTTGTGTGAGTGTGTATATGTGTGTTTGGAGGGCTGGGGTAGGACGACAAGGAGATAGATGAGCAGGGAGAAAGATGGAACTTTGTATAATTTTAAAGGACCCAGTTCTCAAATTCTACATTCCAGTGAAAAATCTATTAAATGCCTAGTATGTGAAAGGTGCTAGCTCAGCTCTGATGAAGAAAATTTTAGAGTGACTAGGAGAAGATGGGGAAAGTGAGGGTTAGCATTTGGGGCAAGGCTGGCTTCTGTTACGTTCAGATGTCCATGGAGGTTGCCAAATGTTCCATCTCCATATTAGCTCAGCTCGGAGGTCATGGTTTGGCTTACCAAAGTGGTGTCATGCTGGACAGAATGTTAAGAAGCAATCTTTATTATTAAAAACAGGGCAAAATTCATACCCGGGTCTCTAAGTGGAATGAAATGAAATTACTCAAAGCTAAATAATGATTGCTCAATGAGAAAACTGAAATAGTACTGAAATTGAAAACACACTGTGCTTAAACAGTAAGGAAGAAAAATGAGAGCAGCTATACTTAAAATTAGATTTTGGAATTAAAGTTACTAACTCCAGTTATCTAAATATTGCTATTATTAATAGTTATGCCACATTTCTATTGCAATAAGAAATAGATACTATCAGCCTGGTTGAAAGCAAAATTCACACATGCATGTTATAATATGAGCATTAGAAACAAATGCAGGCCAATTACAAAGGTAATTGGCATTTTTCTGAAAAACAACTTGATTTGAAAACCTCTTTGGGGATTCCAAAGGCTCCCAAGGATGATCCTGAATAATTTTCTTGAGTGCGTGTGCTCTGAGAATTTTCTGGAACTTCTTACATTTGCTCATTTTAAGGACAAAAGATGGAATGTGTCTCCGAGCGTGTCCCGAGACCTCTGTCATGTAGGGACTTGTTTGACAGAATGCGTTTATTGTTTGCAATGTTTTTTTTGTACTCCCATTCTTAGTACTGATTTGTAGTTTCCACTTTCCTTTCCCAGAAATAGCGTGTAAGTAGCAGAAGCCTGCTGCAAAAGCTTCGGGCCTGAATAACTTAGACATTTGATAATGTGTGTCGTTTCGGATAACTGTCTGAGACTGACTTTTTCCTTTTTAGTTCCATGTTGGTGGATGGGAAAAGAAATCGATGCTCATTAGAGGTATTTAAGGAATGGCTTAAGGGAAACTTCCTACCACATAATATTTTTATAGCCTGCTGGGACCCTCAGAGTTTTAGCTGCTTTGCTCAGCCAAATATATCACTTAATATCACTTAATATAACAAGCACAGTACAAAGATGCATGGAACTATATATTTTAACTAAATAAAATATAGATACTGGTGTTTATATAATTCTTTAAAGAAGTAACTTGGACTTCTTCAACATAGCATTTACTTTTAGAAAGTACTTTGGATGATATAAGATTGACCATTTTGATAGAACCACAGTTAGATGTTTATTGTAAAATAAATAGGAGCAAGAGTGAATGTCAAAAACATTTATTTTCACTTTACCTTTTTGTAGTCATGATTATTCATAGTCTATGATTTTCAAGGCATTTGAACTTGTAAAAGATATTTCTTTCCCCTCGCTCTGCAAAGAATTGAGTGGCAAATGTGGAACTTATCTTAATAGTTTCATACCTGATTTTAAAAGGGTGCTTTTAAGAGAAGTGTGCCCTTTTAAATTGGCACACTTAAATTTAAATTTAATTATTAAAATTTAATAATTAAATTTTATTATTTTTCATTGAGAAGCTAGAAAATAATTTCCAGAAGTGTTCAGCTCAGAATGTTTGTAGAATGTTTCTGAGGACCCATTTACTTTCTTTGTCACTCAGCAAATCCCTGTTTATGTCTTTAGTTTCTATGTTCTCTTAATATTTTCTCCTTCTTCATGTGGGAGTTGAGAAGGTCACCCAGCTTCTTTCTAGGCTCCTGGTCTTGGAGTTGTTTTTGGCTCATGTCTTCTGTTGTCTCTCACTCGTGCCAAGTCAGAGTTGAGCTCTGTTTGCTTTCCAGATTTCTAACCCTGGCCACTTCTTCCCCACTTCCCTTCCTCATCACGGGAGGCCCCCGGCCTCTTGCCCTTGAGGAACTGCAACAACTTCTGCCTGCTCTTGATTTCTCTCCCTGACACTGGTCCCCTCTTCCCCCAACCTGAACTCTCCTAGGTCCTGTGCAGACCTGTGAGACTGGAGCCACAGTGGGTCCATGCATTCACCTCCCTCAATCCCAGGATGCTCCTTGCCTCATCTACCCAGGACGGTGCCTAGTACATAGTAGATGCTCAACAACCGTGGCACTGCCCTGCACAGAACCTCAGTCCTGGCTCATTTGCACTACTGGAATTTGCCTTGTCCTTCAA
>JAKSZT010053762.1:1720037-1815615 GCA_026826555.1 Tolypeutes matacus | reverse complement strand
CTCAGTCCTGGCTCATTTGCACTACTGGAATTTGCCTTGTCCTTCAATCCTGCCCCCCTTTTTTTAATTAGAGAAGGAGTGGGTTTGCATAATATACAGAATTCCCATATACCACCCTATTATAAACACCTTACATTGGTGGGGTACATCTGTTACAACTGATGAAGGCACATATGCAGTAGTAACTATAGTTCATGGATTAACTTAGAGTTCACTGTTTCTGTAGTGTAGTTCCATGGAATTTTTTTCAAATTTGTATTCTATTAGCATATATACAACCTAACTCTTCCCCTTTTTAACCACATTCAGATCTATATTTCACTGCTGTTTATTACATTCACAATTGTCATGCTGCCATTACCACCATCCATTACCAAAACGTTTCCCTTATTCCAAATAGGAACGCTCTACGTTTTAAACCTTAACTTCCCATTCCCTACCCTTACCCCATCCACTGGTAACCTGTATTCTAGGTTCTGATTGTATAATGTTTACTAACTGCAGAAACTGGTACTAAATCCCAGGGGATCACATTTCTTTGAATCTTGTTCTAACTCCCTTCAGAAGGTTCTTGATCCATAGCCACGGTTGATTAGGGTTGGACCTGGTGCTGCGACCACAGCAACGAAGATAATGTCATGAAGAATACATTTTAGAGCACTAATGATTCAAAACAGAATCTTAACCAAATGTGCAAAACAAACAAAAAAAGTGTGATATTGATATGCATCATACCATTAGGATGCAGCTATAAACAACCACCGTTAGAATGTTGACAGTGGGGGGTTTTAAGATGACCTCTTTGTGTTTTGTTTCATTTTTTTTGTTTTTGAGATGACTCCTGAATTGTCAGGTCTGTTTTCTGTGCTGAAATAAATGGGCAATTCTTTTCTCTGGGGACATGCAAGTGTCGAGTCCCTGGGTTACATAATCGTGATTGACATATTCTAAAGTGGCTCTTTCTTCCTGTCCTTTGAAGGGAAGCCATCAGCCGTGTTTGTGAAGCTGTCCCTGGTGCCAAAGGACCCTTTAAGAAGAGAAAGGTATGGTCGTCGTAGCGTCGTGCCTGTCTTCTCCTTCACCTGCTACCCTTCTCTCTCTCTACAGTGTCTTTAATCGACATAAACTTGTTCATGTTCCTCTTTCCATGGCCTGGCTCTTGAAACTTTTAAAAACAAAAAAGAGCTTAGATTCTTCTGTCTCCCACATGGGTAACCAGAACAGTTGGCTGTCGCTGCCAACCAAAAGTAGAGATGACATCTGAGCCCTGATTATTCACTGTGGGCTTTAACCTGAAAGACAATAATAAGACTGAGCCAGGTATTCTTTTATGCACTTTACATACATGAATTCACTTAATTATAACAGCCCTTTGTGGTAGATATCTCCAGTGATGTATTTAACAACCAGCCACTGGGGTTAGACAAGGTTTGAGAAACACCAATTTGTAGCATTTGCCAATTTCCATGGTGAAATACTTCCACCATGGTCAATTTCAGGCTATCGACATGTTGATAATAACAGTGTCAGGAAGAGATACACAGTGGCCCATCATTATGTAATATTTCTCCCATACAGATACAATAGACATAAATAACCTGACAGCATAGATAATAGTACAATGTAGTAAAATAATTATGAAGTTAGGAGCTTTTAATAAGTGCTGTGTTTAACAACTGACTCATAAAGCTCTCCAAAATTTAACAATTGGCTCTAAATGAGCTGATACCTGCAAGTTCTAGAACACCCCTGGTTATCCTCATTTTACAGATGATAAAAATGGAGGCACAGAGATGAGAACCAATGGTGCTAGTAGGTGGTGGAAGCCCAGGCTGCTGGCTGTAGACACTGTTCTTTTCAGTCTGAAGATGGTTGGACCATAAGTTAAAAAAAAAAAAAAAAAAAAAAAAAAAGTGAACTAAAAGAGAGCACAGAAGAACTCTCTAATTAGGTGTCTAGTGAATATATAACTAAATACCCATAAATATCCATCAAGACTTCTATGCCTATACTGAGGGTGGGGAAACTTTCCCACGGAGAATCCCTGAATCTGTTCTGAAGCTGAGTGCTCACTATTTCTGAACATCTGGGCAGGTTGTGTGCCTGCCTCTGCTATTCCCAGGGCTCCTGTCGGCTGTGCCTTTGTAACTTGGGGACACTCATGAACCTACAGGCAACTGGGTTTCCAGCAGAGAACTTTGGACCAGGGCTCAGAAGTGCCCAGACAGGCTTTTGATCAGCCCCTGGGGGACAGGGGAAACTATCAAAGCTCCAGAATCTTGAATATAGGAAATAGAAATGCACCTGAGAGCAGAGGTAGGGGACATTACCTTTTAAAGCTAGGGGACCCCCCACCCCCGCCCACCGGCCAGCAAGTCTTGGGGTACCCTCAAGATTTTCTAGGTGAAGCTTGTAGAAACAATGTCATTTTCTGGGCTCCATTGCAGTTGTACTTAATCAGAATCTCGGGGGAAAGCCCAGGCCTCTCATTTTTTATGTTGCTCTGCAGGTGATTCAAATACAGTGCACACGCCTTTTAAGAACTAGTGCTAATTAGCATATTAGAGAGTGTTCTAACCTGAAAAGAAAGGATGGGTTGTCAGCAATGGACAGAGAGACAAGTATCAGAGGGATCCAGAGGGACCCATCCAGGCACCCTGCAGATGGTGTCTGGCGAGAATATGCAGTCCATCTGTCCCTGTACTGAGAACATTTCGGACAGGGTGATGGGTACATCAGTAGGAGTCAAACCATGATGCTCCATTCTTGTGCTGGCTCCAGGTCCATCTGGTTCAAGGTGAGCAATGACCTGGAGAGGATGTTCTGGCCAATGGATTTGTGGTCCATTCCCTTCAGCAATGAGCCTTCTCACCATTTTCTGGCATTGCTCAATGCCCCAGGAGCTGCTTCCTTTCAGTCTGCCCCTGAAAATTAGTTGGACTCTTGGTGTGTGGAAAATCAAATTTCTGAGTCTTCAAATTCAAGGGCTGGGCCCCAGCCTGTAGCGTCTTCTTCAGGTTTATACTGGCCCTGTGGGAAGAGGGCCAGCTGAGGTACATCCTGACCAGAGACAGGGACTGCCCACGATGCTGACGCCTCTCACTTGTTCAGGAGAGTCCTCATCTCATCACTGGCATATTAGATGCTTTACAATTTGCACGTCACATTTTTATAATCTGCCTATTTGTGTTGGATTCCAACCTCCCTGCAATTGCACATTTGTCCTCACATTCCTAATGAGGACAAGACGTTCAAGGTTTAGGGGTGCAGATGTCAGCGCTACTTCCCTTTTAGACACCACAGAGGTCCCTGGATGGTGTGGCCTCCAGTAAATAGAAAGCTAAAGTCGTGCTGCTTGATTTCACAGCCTCCGAGCAAAATGTTGTCCAGCATCTTGGGAAAGAGCAACCTCCAGTTTGCAGGAATGAGTATCTCTCTCACCATCTCCACCGCCAGCCTGAACCTGCGGACATCCGACTCTAAACAGGTCTGTAGGCTCAGCTTCCTGTTCCCTGCCCGGTGTCCCCTGGAAACCATGGCTGCTTCCCCAGGGTTCCAGCTTCCAGCCTTGCTGAGTCCACATGGAATATATTCGTGTAAAACCTTTACTGGTCAACAAACTTTTGATTGGCCCACTTGGAAAGATCACCAATAGAATGATAGGTGAAATTGGTTCTTTTTAATTCTTCCTTGAATCACCTTTTCAAAAAAAGTATAATAGGTGAAATCATTGGCTATTTGCAATGTAAAGAGGCAAAAGTCTCCTCTTAACATCCTTACCCCTAATTTGATTTCTGGTTTTGCCATATTTCATTGATTCTATGGCCCACATTTTATTTTCATATTTTCTTAACCTGGAAATGGATGGCATGTCACGGTTTAACTGACAGTATTTTTTTTCTCTTCTAGTGGTTCATAATTATGGTGCTTCTTATACTTGATAGTGCTTTTGAGTTGATGAGATACAGCATATCCAGTGTGGATTGAATTCTGAGCTGACCAAGGTGGCACAGCCACGACATTTATTGAGTCTAATTCCATTTAAGATGGTTGAATTCTTGTGCTATGGCTGTCTTAGAGGTTTTTCTGATCATTAGTTCCTTTAGCTGGAAAATGGGCACATGAGTAGCTACCAACAGGGCAGTTCTGAAGGTCAAATGAGGTAATAGAGATGGCATACTTGTAAAATACACTGGGGGAGTTGAACATGGTGACCATCTTTGCCTGCTCTGCTCAATCCCAGCCTCCATTGCTGGCAGCGTGAGTTGGAAATCAGAAGTGTCTGCATGGAGAAATGATGGGCAAACCACAGACTTCTGAGTGACCTAATTCCTGATTCTGACAGGCAATGTGCAATGTGCTATACCAGGGATGCCCATGTCTGTCTGTCTGTCTTTCTGTCTATCTAATCTATCTCTATTCACACACACATACATATATATAAATATATTTATATTTATGTCTTTGTCCATCAATTTCCATATTCCCCAGGTAAGCAAGCAGCATCCCCAGCTTCATTTATCCTTTTCCCCCTCAAAAAAAGATGTTGAAGAAAATTCTAGGTCCAGTGTAAAAATGAGACAATGTCAAGACTTTGTTTTGATGTAGCTGGACTCCACTTCTCACTGCCTTCCTTTCTCCTCACCTGGCAGATACTCTCTTCTCTTCTCACATTGGCCTTTTTAATGAAGGCTGTGCATGGAGCATGTCAACAGCTCTCACCCTTTCGCTGGCCTCATCTAAGGATGAGCGCCAAGGGTGCTTGGGGCTTGGTGGCTTGGGGAGGTCACTTCCACCTGTATCTGCACCCACATTTATACCCATCCCCATTCTTCTTCCATATGGCTGTTGGACTTTTCATTTCGAGGACTTGCCAAGCTGCAGCCCTTATATCCAAGAGGTCTCTTCACCCAATTCCCCCTTCTACTTCATTCTTCACCTCCAAAAATAACCCCCACACACCCACAAACAGAGCACAAGAACTCAGAAGCAGCAACGATGAGGCCATGCATTCAACCCTGCTTGGTCCTGGGATGTGGAGAACTGAGGACTTTGTTGGGGTGTGTCCAGTTCACAGGGTTGAGGTCCATGGAGCCCGGGCTTAGGACCCTTGGGGCATGCTAGTGCAGGGTGTGGAAGGTTTAGCAGAAGCCAAAGCACACGTCTCTCTGGCGCTCCCTCCAAGCTGATGTCAGGTCCCGACTAGCCAATTGAGAAGGGGACATGGCTGGAAATGCCCTTCTCATCCCCGGGAGATGGGAGAAAGGGCGATGCACAGTCTACTAGAAAATCAATCCTGTCCATCACTCTTTACTGAGCATGCAAGTAGATGAAACAAGAGGAGACGACCTCAGAGCAGAAACACATGTGTTAGGTTAATTAGCTGTAATTTTCTTACCCTTCTTTCCAATTTCCATCTTACCTAAAGGTTATGATAAGGTACAATCACAAAATCACAGATGTGCCTCATACTGACAGAATAAGATTTCCATCCCCCCCCCCCAAGATATAGTTTGTACTTTAATTTCCCAACCTCGGTTTTAGAGCTAGCTTCTACGCAAAAATGAAATGTACTTTGAAAGCCATCGTTTATCATTATTTGGAGATGGCTGTTTCCTCAAGTTATATTAGGAACCCTGTACCCCTGAATTGCAGTCAGGCTTTTAGGGAGCATCAAAGAGCGGTTATTAATGCAACTCAGCTGGGGCTTGGGCATAGGTTCGAGTCGGTCTGTTGATTTATATTCATTTTTATATTCATGTTTTTCCAGATTCTTTATTTTCACAAGTGTCAACAACTGAAGTAGGCATTTAAAAATTATTTTATTGCATGGTTCAATGATAGGTTTGTTTTGTGTTTTACAGCAGCATGGTTGAAAACATTGCTTGGATGGTAAGATTGCAGCTATGTAAGCTCTAACTGCCCGGCAAGGGCCTGAGGGGACCATACAGAAATAAACCTGGTTATGTTGGGATGGCGACAAGAGTGCTGTTTCCACCCCCGGAAATTTACTTCAATGTCATTACACTGTCTTTAGAAAGATAAAAATAGTGTGGAAGACTTATGTAGCTTTTTAAATTTAGGGCAGCTTCTAATTTACTTAGCGTCTCTTCTAGATTCTACTGTATGCAGCAGTTTTTAATGTTAATGGAAAGTTCCTGTTTTAAAATTAACTTGGAATGTCCTCTCTGGTTTTTAAATTGATAAATTACCAGAATGCCTAGGATGGCACCAGTTTAAAATTTTGGATGCAGGCTTTCGAATTTATATGCACATTATGCAAACAGGATGAAAAGGGAGGCAGGCCACATTTGCTCCCATGCTCTCTACAGGGTCTCTATTGGAGTCCCCAGGTAGGTATTTGGAAATAGAAACTAGACAGTTAAAATGTTTTCGTGTGCGAGTGAGATATTTTTCTTCTTGAAGAGTCATGATTGCTGAGACCCCAGCTTTGGGTTGGGCGTACAGTGCTTGATGACAGCTCTGCCAATTGGACAAGCCATGTGTGGGTCTCAGGTTCCTTGTCTGTAAAATGGAGATTATAATCGTTCCTACCTCATGAGCTTTCAAAGGGATAAATTCTGACAAAGCAGCTAGGTGAGCACCTGTCCCTTTGTGAATGCTCATTAAACATGAATACAGGAAGTGGATGTGACTCAAATGATTGCGCTCCCGCCTACCACATGGGAGGTCCGGGTTTGGTTCCTGGTACCTCCTAAAGAAGACGAACAAGACAGCGAGATGACATGAAGGGCTGGTGCAGCGAGTTGCCGCAACAAGATGACACAACATAAGCAGGGAGCAGAGGTGGCTCGAGTGATTAGGTGCTTCCCTCCCACATGGGAGTCCCAGGTTCGGCTCCCGGTGCCTCCTAAAAAAAAGAAAGACCAGCACTCAACAAAGAGATACAGCAAATGCAAACAATGGGGGGATGGGGAGAAATAAATTTTAAAAATCTTTAAAAAAAAAAACATGAATACATTTTATTTTTAATTTTTATAATGGTACTAATTTTACCAATTTTCAGGAAATTTTGTTGTTTCCTATTGTCTGACAACTAACATCTCATTTCTTATTTGGGACCTGGCAGATTATCGCAAACCATCACATGCAGTCCATCTCCTTCGCCTCAGGCGGAGACCCGGTAAGTGTCCTTGAAGATATTTTCTCATGTTGGAAATTTCTGGGAAAGGACCCCTGCTCCAAAAGTGTGCCTCTTAGGACACTTAAAGGAAAATTAACTGTGATGCCAGCCTTTTCTCCTTCTTAATTTCACAAGCACTTCTTAGCTATCATTTTTTAGGGTAACCCATGACAAGGGCTTACCACTGATTATTTCATTAGCCAGGAGCTGTCAAAAGTCCCTGAGGAGGTATTGAAATAGCTCCCTAGGTTTTCAGAGTTGCCAGGGCATTCTCATATCACGACTACGGTTACCCTCATTTGTTTTCTTTTCCTTTATTCTATTGGACCTCCATTTGGGTCTTCCATGTTTATATTTTAAGTCTACTCAAAGGCAGTGAATTTACTTGGTCTGGTTCATTCATAATCATTTAAAATTGGCATTTTTCTCTCCACATTTAAACTGCAATCCTTCAACCATTTTCTCTGCTGACAGGGAAGGAATTGGAAAGAGAGAGGGAGAGAAGAGAATATTCTATTTTGCATTGCTTTTACATTGAGAAGGTGGTGGGATAACAGGGGAATTGCTCCCCACATTTCTGTCAGGAATGCTGCAATGTGAGGTCAGCATTCAATTTCAATGACTCCATCTCTAAGCAGTAGCTTCATGAAAGGCAAGACTCAGTAAAACCACTTTCTCCTCAGAGGGTCTTAATCATACACTAACTCCCTATTCATTGGTGACAGTCCAACCCTTTTAAGGAAACCCATGTAGGAAACCAGTCATGAGGGAATGAGGTTCAGAGGGAATAGTGAAGGAAGCAAAATAATCTCTTTCCTGCAATGAGGGAGAGAAAAGGTTTATCTCAAGAATGTGTTCCCTCTATTTTTTATTGGTCTGGGTAATATTTTCACCAGTCCAGGGCAAAACTTAAAAACTAGGACAACAGAGCACATTTTTCTAGGAGCTAAATTTATTCAATTAAAATTTTTCTCTACATCCTGATAAGATGTCATTTTTGCTTTTTGTGGTGCTAAAAATATGGTCGCTTATAAATGGCCCTTCATTTTGTTGTTTTGCATTCGTTGCCAAAATTATCCATGGGCAACTCTCAAATTCTATGTAAAAGTTTACTGTCCCAAGATAGCTTGAATAATTGGTGATTTATATTACTCCTTATTTCAAGGCCAGGAGCCCTCACTATTTCTCGTTCCAGGAAGAGAATTTTTCCTAAGCCCTTGTGCTTCTCTCATCTACCTTTCCTACTGAACGCCCACCTGAGTGATCGTAGAACTGCTATTAGCACATTAGAAGTCAAACCAAGGAAACAATTGCAACTGCCGGCTCTGGAACCTCTACAGTTCCAAAGGAGATTACAAGCAAGACTCCAAGTCTCTTAGCAACAGGAGAGCAGTGGCTGTCCCAGCTGCTACAGCTGCCAGGGGCAGGCAGTGCCTGCATCTTTCTGGATTTCTCCTGCCCGGAAAAGTGAAAAGCACGCAGGCTGTAGCCGGGGGCTGCGGCACCCTGCTGCTTTCCAGAGCCCGGATTTAGACCCTTGAGCCAAAGGCTCTTGGCAAGGGAAGGGGTTTCGCTAATCTGAAAATGGTTCTTTGCCATCATATCTTCACTTAATTGTCAAAGGATGACCAGAGACCAGAAGTCTCCTCCCGTTCCCTCCCCTCCCCTCCCCTCCCCTTTATTTTTAATCTTTACAGTTTCTTCTGCTTCACTGTATAATAAAAGAGCTCATTTAGAAAGTGAGTCTTCCATAATGCAGCCTCTCCAAGATACATTTCTTAATACTCTATATATATGTTATACCTTACCTCTACCTGTGCTATACCTATATGTACATCTATACATATGTATATGTCTTTATCTATACCTAGCTCTAATTATTTGCAATGGTTGTCTAATTGCTTGCTCAGTGTGATGCCTGGGACCATGGCTGCTTAAATTTGAACCTAGTTCAAAAAATAAAAGGCCGGACTTCCTTCCTCTCTGGGCAACATGGCGGGTGGCGAGGCCGGTGTTACTCTAGGGCAGCCGCATCTTTCTCGCCAGGATCTCGCTACCTTGGATGTTACCAAGTTGACGCCACTTTTGCACGAAGTTATCAGCAGACAAGCCACAATTAATATAGGTACAATTGGTCATGTAGCTCATGGAAAATCTACAGTTGTAAAAGCTATTTCTGGAGTTCATACTGTCAGGTTCAAAAATGAATTAGAAAGAAATATTACTATCAAGCTTGGATATGCTAATGCCAAGATTTATAAACTTGATGACCCAAGTTGTCCTCGGCCAGAGTGTTACAGATCCTGTGGAAGTAGTACACCTGATGAGTTTCCTACAGACATTCCAGGCACCAAAGGGAACTTCAAATTAGTCAGACATGTTTCCTTTGTTGACTGTCCTGGCCATGATATTTTGATGGCTACTATGTTGAACGGTGCAGCAGTGATGGATGCAGCTCTTCTGTTAATAGCTGGTAATGAATCTTGTCCTCAACCTCAGACTTCTGAACACCTGGCTGCTATAGAAATCATGAAGCTGAAGCATATTTTGATTCTACAAAATAAAATTGATTTGGTAAAAGAAAGTCAGGCTAAAGAACAATATGAACAGATCCTTGCATTTGTACAAGGTACAGTAGCAAAAGGAGCTCCTATTATTCCAATTTCTGCTCAGCTGAAATACAATATTGAAGTTGTCTGTGAGTACATAGTAAAGAAAATTCCAGTACCCCCAAGAGACTTTACTTCAGAACCCCGACTTATTGTTATTAGGTCCTTTGATGTCAACAAACCTGGCTGTGAAGTTGATGACCTCAAGGGCGGTGTAGCTGGTGGCAGTATTCTAAAAGGAGTATTAAAGGTGGGCCAGGAGATAGAAGTCAGACCTGGTATTGTTTCCAAAGATAGTGAAGGAAAACTCATGTGTAAACCAATCTTTTCCAAAATTGTATCACTTTTTGCAGAACATAATGATCTTCAGTATGCTGCTCCAGGGGGTCTTATTGGAGTTGGAACAAAAATTGACCCCACTTTGTGCCGGGCTGATCGAATGGTGGGACAGGTGCTTGGTGCAGTTGGAGCCCTACCTGAGATCTTCACAGAATTGGAAATTTCCTATTTCCTACTTAGACGGCTTCTAGGTGTCCGCACTGAAGGAGATAAGAAAGCAGCAAAGGTGCAAAAACTGTCTAAGAATGAAGTGCTCATGGTGAACATAGGATCCCTGTCGACTGGAGGAAGAGTTAGTGCAGTCAAGGCTGATTTGGGCAAAATTGTTTTGACTAATCCTGCGTGCACAGAAGTAGGAGAAAAAATAGCCCTTAGCCGAAGAGTTGAGAAACATTGGCGGTTAATTGGTTGGGGCCAGATAAGAAGAGGAGTGACAATCAAGCTAACAGTAGATGATGACTGAAGAATCCCAGTTAAATACATTTGGATCAAGTCAGAATTTCTCTTAAGAGCCTTGGGGTATATTTTCAGAGCAATACTGGGGAATTAATTTCACAGCTCATTACTTCAGTAGTAGCTGTAAGGTTATTCTCATTATTTGGTGATGAAAATTTAACCTCTAGTACTTAAATAGGGTCTACAAAAAAAGTAAAAATTGGCATCATGTTGGATTTAATCTACATTTTAGCAGAAATTAATCATTCCCAAATAATACCTAATTTATATATCAGTGCAGGTTTGAAATGAAACTGTTTGCTACGGTCAGCTTTTGCTGTAGCATACATACCACTGAAGAACCTGTTTAAAATAAACTTTTTCTTCTTATATTTTCATGATTCGTTTTTTGATTAGATCCAGGCTTAAAGGATTGTTGCATCAGTAAAAACTTGGACACAGATTCTCCTTGAAGACCAGCTTCTCTTCTACCCCGTTTTTTTTTTTTTTTTTTTTTTTTTTTTTTAAATATTGCTTTATCTTTGAGATTTAAGGTGGAAAGGAATTAATAGGCTTAAATTAAATTATACTTTAGAGCATGAGTGCTTGTTTATACAAGAAAGGACAAACCTTTTATTTCCTGTTACTCTGGTTACTACTGGAACACATCTACTCCCTCTCTCCCTGCGATGCCCCATGGTTCTGCATTGGTTACTCTGGAACACGACAGTCTTCCCCTATTGCAAATACTGTTAGACCAAGTAATTCTAGATGAGTAACAAAGCTTTCCAGGTCTTATTTTATGTTTTTTCTTAACTGTTTAATTGATATGGCTATGACATACAATCTAATATTAGTAATCTTTGGACCTTTCAAGAGGTAAAACAAGTTAGAAGGCAAAGGTTGAGCCCTTTCATTTTAAACTTATTCTCCATGTTCTTGAATTTTTCCTGTGCTGAGGTTTATTTATTTTCAATTATTATTTTTTGCCCCATAAGAGTTTCTGTTAGGGCAGTGGTTCCCAACTCTAGCTGATATTAGAATTGCTGGGGATGCTTTAAAAAAAAAAGTAGATGCCTCACAGAGATTCTGACTTAATTGGTTTGAGGTAGAGCCCCAGGCATTGGTATTCTTAAAAACTCCCCATGGGGAAAACGGATGTGGCTCAAGAGGTTCGGCGTCTGTCTACCATATGGAGAGACCGGGATTCGATCCCCGGTACCTCCCGATAAAAAAAAAAAAAAAAACAAAACTCCCCATGGTTAAGAAACAAGTTTAGAGTTGAGAAGTAGATATATTAAAAAACAGAATCTTGCTGAGTTTTGGTAGTCTGATAACACTTTTTCTTTTTCTTAAATTTGAATTTAAGAAGGGATTTGATGCCACAATCATGATGTTGTGCTCTTTTGGGCATTGAAACTGCCTTGTAGGAATTTAGAAGCTGTGGCTATGTGTCGTTATGTAAGTTTATCATAAGGCACTGAGTCTGCTTTGGAATTTAGAAGCTATGGCTATGTGTTGTTTATATTTAAGGAAGCATATTAATGTTACATACTTGGTTGACTTTGAAGGGTTGTGTTTTGTGGCATGAGAAGCACATTTAAATAAAGCAAGGTTCTAATCTAAAAAAAATAAAAGGCCTTGCACACCTGCATCAACAGCTTCTTTCAGGAAGTTGTCTTAAACCTTGTTCTGAATGACGATATTATGAGTGGAGAGACAAGGAGGTAGAATATGGGACACCAAATACATTGGATATGTTAAAATTGTTATATTCTCAAGATGCCCATATGTCTATGACCTTGTTTCAAATTTTCCCATCATCTTGTCATTAAGAAAGCAATCAGAAGCATTCAGTGACCTTTAAATTACTCTGTAACCCTTTACACATTTTTCTGATGCTACAGAAAATTTCATGGTGCCTGGGGACAGAAAGCCTGATTACGTTCCATTTTAAACAATCCAAATGCATATTACATTGTGCATGAGCTCCCATTCCAAACTGGTTTGTTACCACAAATTTCACACATTGCAATGAATGGGTAGATTTTAAAAATAAACCCAACAATTTTAGGTTCTAGTCCTTGTTCTGCTTCTAAGTGTATATGCCACTTAATGCCCAGTGCCGCAGTTTACCTGGTAAACAAATGGTATTTTAAAATGTCTAATAAGACAAACTTGAAATACTATTATTAATCTCCTTATAAAAGTAGGCATGCGAAGTGGATGTGGCTCAAGTGATTGAGCTCCCACCTACCACAAGGGAGGTCCCCAGTTTGGTTCCCAGGGCCTCCTGGAGAAGACTAGCAAGACAGCGAGCTTGCATAATGGGCAGGAACAGTGAGCTGATGCAAAAAGATGACTCAACAAAGGAGACACAAAGAGAAAGACAATGAGAGACACAACAAAAGCAGGGAGCTGAGGTGGCTCAAGTGACTGAGCACATCTCTCCCACATGGGAGGCCCCAGGTTCGGTTCCCAGTGCCTCCTGAAAAGAAGACAAGCAGACACAAAGAGTACACAGTGAATGGACACAGAGAGCAGACAGCGAGTGCAAACAACGAGGGGGCAGGGATAAATAAATAAAATAAATCTTTAAAAAAAACCCACAAAACTAAGGCACACTATCATTATACTTTAATATTATTAGCAGTGTTAAATAATACCAACAGAATGTCAAAACAATGATCAGAGTTGAGACGGTCTTGGGGTGTGAGAGCAGGGAGGGTCAAGAACAGAAAGACGCTTTGCAACCCCTCTCTGTGAAACTTGGCGTACTCACTGTGTGATGGGGCAATGTCAAGAACATTCTTTTGAACAGCAGTTCTCTCCCTGACTCTGGCAGAAAAGGGTCAGTATTGGCATCAGAAAAGCTACGCCCTGGCTTGGCCGTTGACTGTTGGAGCGACGGAATGTGTCACTTCTCTTTCCTGGAACATGAGGGATTTGAACCACAGCAGAGTTTCTCAGAACAGAGTAAGAATATAAAGAGTTTCCATGCATCTGCTACCAGTGTTGCCTCCAATTAACTTTGTTACTCAAACATGTTCACAATAAATCAAGTGTAGACTCCTTACGTTTATACTTCTTCTTGAACTGTAGACTCCAATCACATTTGGAAGTTAAATGCAAATGAACACTGTAAAGACATTAATTTACATTTTCCTGGAACTAAGTCTCTGCTTCCAGTGTCACTTTGCTCCTGGCCACCATGGGGAAGATGCTTTTGAGTTCAGCCTCTCTTACCACCATGGGTGCCCAGATGACTCAATTTTTCCACCAATTTCTTCTATTCAAGCAAACATTTCAATTGTAGGTAAATGTGACATCGATTTGCTTCAAGTAGGGCAAAGGCATCTGTTCTTTTCTTTCTGTCTTTCTGTTCTTTTCTCTCTAATTCTTTAAAATCCTGGTACCAGTGATATTGGAATCCAATGGCAAACACCACCACTGAAATTACATGCAGAACATGTGGCACAGTGGTCATTCAGGTGATCCCAGATGATCGTGGAAATGAAAACACAAAATTTAAAAAAAAATTCAGATGACATCTCAAACACCTGAGAATACACATGCCCAACTCTAGGGCTCCACGGATCTCAGTTTGAGAGAAATCCTGGCTAGATGTTCTCTAAGGACTTTTTGATATGAACATCTTAGGACTCCAGATTTTAAACTAAAATCCGTATTGCTGACAATAGCTTCAGATCCTGGCCAGATCTGTCCTGATGGTGCACTGGTTCGACGGTTTTCCACTCCCCTTCCCAAGTCACTCTTACATGGGCAGGAAAAGGAAGCAGCCTAGGTGAACCTTACCTCCAGATGAGCCTGGAGTATGTCCCTGGAGTAACAGATTATGCCAAGATCCCCCCACCTTCCCCGTTTAGTCTTACTGGGTTGGTGAGTTACAGAGCAAATGATATTTGGAAAAGTGCCTTGCATGGTGCGTCAGCCTGGCTTAGGTGTTCAATAACCTTTACACATTCCCCACACCCTGCCACATTTTCCCTCTCTCATTGGAGGTTTTTGCTGGAGCACTGTAGAGAGAGAATGGAATATTTCCTCTACACAGAGAATGAAATGAAGGAATGCACCACTGCGAACCATTTCAGATGCTGAAGTCAGCCACTTATCAAGAACAATGAGTTCCTTCTTAACAATAAAATGTGGGAAATATCTGCAGAAAGGGTTTAGACCCTTATCAAGTTGCCCCCAAGACTTTTTTAAATCTTGAAATATTAGCCTTTCAGGGAAGGCTTTTCTGATTTAAAGAATAAGGTAAATTCTTGGTTCCTCTGGTTATTTGTTCAGGAACTAAAATTCCTATGGTTTCCTCAGCACACCTCTGAGATCGTATTTTCCTTTATTGCACTGGTTAGATGAGAAGGCAGGCAAAGGGGACTAATATTTGATGTGGAAAGTGAGACTTTTAAGTAGAACTAATATTTTTTGGAACATCTTAAAGGATTAAAATCACTACTTATGTCCAAGAAGAAAAGAGCCAGTACCTCTTATCCACCCATAAGGGAGGGACATTTGCAAACAACTTCTGTGCGTCCATTTCTGGTTTTCTTATAGACCAATAGTCAATAGTCCTCAAGGTGTGATTCCCAAACAGCTGCATCAGCCTGACCTGGAAACTTGTCAGAAATGTTCATTTTTGAACCTCACCCCAGACCCACTGAATCAGAAACTTGGGTGGTACTTGGCAATCTGTGGTTTACCAAGTCCTCCAGGGGATTCTGACACCAGCTCAATTTAGAGGACCAGTGTTCGAGACAGAGCTAACATCAATGATTCTCCTTCTTAGTTCACATTAGAATCATCTGGGGAGCTTTGAAAACATCCTAGTGCCTAGGCTTCCCATCTGAACCGATGAAATCAGATCATCTGGTTGTTGGGACTCAAGTATCAGTACTTTTAAAGCTCCCCAAGTTGGGAAGTGGATGTGGCACAGGTGATTGAGCTCCCGCCTACCATATAGGAGGCCCAGGGTTCGATTCCTGGGGCCTCCTGGTGAAAGGCAAGCTAGCCTGAGCAGACAGCTGGCCCATGCAGAAGTGCTGGCCCGTGCAGAGACCTAGTGCAGCAAGATGAAGCCACAAAAAGAGACACAGAGGAGAGACAATAAGAGATGCAGCAGACCAGGGAACTGAGGTGGCACAAGAGATTGGGCACCTCTCTCCCACTCCAGAGTGTCCCAGGATTACTTCCCGGTGCTGCCTGGAGAGAAGACAAGCAGACACAGAACACACAGAGAGCAGACAGCAAGCGCAAAACAACAAAGGGGAAGGGGGGAATAAATTTAAAATAATAATAAAAAAATAAAATTTAAAAAGCTCCTCAAATGAGTCCAACATGTAGCCAAGGTTGAGAGCTGTACCTTTCAGCCTTCTACTCAAAGTGTGCACATAGGCCAATAGCCACCGCAGCCCGATCCTGGGAGCTGGTTGGAAATGCAGTACCTCAGGTCCCACCCCAGAACTGCTGAATCAGAATCTGCATTTCACCAAGAACCCTGAATGATTCCTGATCACGTTAGGTTTGAGAAATGCTGTCTTACAAGGGCTGTTGTTCAGGCAGTATTGGATTGTTCAGCTGTGTGATGGTTGAGTTCTTAGGAGCTTGCTGGTTTATGTACCGTGTTGTCTGCCTTGCGTGATTAGTGATGTAGACGTCTCATTTTTCTTTAACAGGACACAACGGACTATGTTGCATATGTAGCTAAGGACCCTGTTAATCGCAGAGGTAAGCAATACTTGACTTTTGGTCATCTCTCATTCATATACAGTCACTCTGAACACTAACATACCAAATGTTCCTCATTATCTCGTCCCCCTCCACCAGAATAAGCCCTTGTCAGATTGTATCGTTACTGATAACGGAGGCTGGTGGGCAGTCAGGGCACCAGCGAACCTGTCTGCATAGGAGGTGCTGGATGTCTCTGAGCCTCAAACACACACACTTGTATCCAGATGGCCTGCGTATTAGCAACGTCCACCCCTCTTCCCCAAGTGGCCTTGGTTACACCAGGAAGAGTCTACAAACCACCAGGCCTCCTGCCCAGCTCCTTGTCTGTGCCCTTTACTTAAAGCCACCCCAAGAAACCTCACACTGCCATGCCCAGCCTTAGACTTCAGTGTCCAAGCTCAGGGTGCTGTTTCCTGATACCCCCCCAAGCTTCTGGGGCCTCACCTCAGCCCGAATGGGAGGGAACTGGAGGTGTTCACGTACTTTTCATCCTTGTGGACCCTTTACTTTTAGACGTACCTCCAACACTCATCACTCCCATTTCTTATTACTCATTTACAAAGCAAAAGCTGCAGCCCTTGGACTATTGGTAACAACCCTGGGGGTTCCCGGGGCTGACTAAGGATGTGCTAAGTCTTGATACCACAAATCCATTTTGAAAGCCATTTACAAATATCTTAAATGGAATCTGTAATAATACTAAACAGCACTTCCTTCCACTACTGGTTCCTCTACTCTGCTCACCTGCACCCCAGGTATCATTTGTTAAGATCTTCTAGCTTGCTTAGCTGAATTTTAAAATTCATATACATATAATATATTGCCTTTCTCTTTTTAAATTTCAATGCAAATGAGATCTTGACATTCTGTTTTGTGACCCCCCACGCCACCCACCCTGTCACGCTATCTTGGGCATATTTTCAAAACAACCAGCTACTCCATGATGTAGCTGTACCAGGATTCGTGCCCCAGCCCCCATGGGCTGGCCTCCAGCAGGTTTCCCTTCATCCTTCTCCCCCATGATGTCTAGTGAGCGGTCCTAAAGAGGCATTTGCCCAGCAGCAAGGCTGAACAACTAATAGGCTGATGCACCTGACACATTGCTCACGACCTGGTTGTAAACATCTATGTTCCCACACAGTAAGTGAGGGTTATTTTCCACCTGATCCTTTACCACCCCTGGGGTTATGGGTTCAATTGTGTCCTGAAAAAGATAGGCTGAAGTCCTAATCCCCAGGACCTCAGAATGTGAACTTATTTGGAAATAGGATCTTTACAGATGGAATTAGGCAACTTAAAATGAGGTCCTGCTGGAGCAGGGCGGGACCTTAATTCAACATGACTTCCATCCTTATGAAAAGAGGACAGAAGATACCGACAGAGGAGAGCATGTGATGACTGAAGCCCAAGGTCTGTGGCCACCACCAGAAGCTAGAAGAAGCCAGGAAGGGTTCTCTCCCCAATGATGTCAGACTTCTAGCCTCCAGACTGTGAGATGATACATTTCTGTGTGTGTTAAGCCATGTTGGCAGCTCTAGAAAAATCAAATACACCTGGGTTAAACAAAGAGTGTATCAGTGGAACTGACTTTCCATGTCCATGGGTTCATGATAACAAAGGTTAAAGATAATAGAGGCTTATGAAGAATTTTAGCCACTGTTCTTCACCAGGTGTGTGCAAGCTTCACCATCAGCCATCATTTGGGGTGCATGGGGAAGGAGATTTGATAGATGAGATATTTTAAGACAGATAACTTCCTATTTTAGAATTGTCACTCTTGAACCAGAGGTGGGGTTGTGACAGAGTTTTGAAGATAGAAGGGAAGGGGGCATGGGTGGTCTTGGTGGGCTGAGGATTGTCCCCAGGACCCCTTGCCAATGCATTTTTTCCTACCTCTTCTTGAACTTAAAGGAGTGTTCACATGACAACTACAGATAACCAATGAACAATGACAATCAAGACTGTCATCTAGACCAACTGAACAAAAGCCCATTTTTCCCCCCAGGTAGAGGCCAACGCTTTCACCATTTTAGTGACCCACCAGGGGAAGAGAGAGGATTTGGGGAGGTGACAGGCTGCACATCCCCAGACACAGAATTCTCAGTTCTAGCCCAGGATTAACAGTTGAAGCTCTTTCTCAATTTTTGTTTGTTCCAAACTAATTTTAAGTGACCCTAGACTTTTTTTTTTGGACACCTTCAAGGGCTTCCAAGGCAACAGTTCTCAAAGTGAGCTGCATTTTAGAATCACCTGGGAGAGTTTTGAAAAATCCCGGTGGGAGTGGATGTGGCTCAAGCAGTTGAGCATCTGCCTCCCATGTGGGAGGTCCTGGGTTCAGTTCCCGGTGCCTCTGGAAAAAAACAAACAAACAAAATAAACAACAAGCAAAACAAACAACAAAACCAACTCAGGGAAGTTGATGTAGCTCAGTGGTTGAGCACCGGTTTCCCACATATGAGGTCCTGGGTTCAATCCTTGGCCCCTGGTTCCTTCAAAAAAATTTAAAAATCCCAGTGCTCAGGGCTCAGTATTTCTGGGTGTGGAGCTCTCCAGGTGATTCCAATATACAGCCAAGATTGGGAAATAAGGCTCTAGGAAGGAGTTTAACCAGAAGTAATTTGATTTTGGACCCTATAAGTACACAGAGGGCAATACCAGAATAACTTCTGCACAGTACTTTTTCAGAGTCAGGGAATCAGGATGACTTCACATATGCCAATGGTGGCTGCTGCAGGCTCCCTTGGAGATTTGCATGCGGTGCCACTGTAAAGACAAATGTCAAACCTCTGCATTATTTTAGGCACTTGGGGACACCGCCAGCACAGGTGCCCTTTGAGATACTTAATGGGAGATGTTGACCCGTTGATCCAAGGTTAGTTGCTTAACAACAACCACTTTATAATGTCTTATGATATGATATGGGTCAGGAATTCAGGCAGAACTCAGTTGGAAGATTTTTCTGCTCCATGTGAAGCCATTGGGTGGTCTTTGACTGGTACTAGGCTGCATTTGCAGCCTGAATAGTCTTTCCAACATTCTGTTGTTCTTTTTCCAAGACAAGGTTTCTGAATAATGGGTGACCTAATGAACAGGTTTAAATGGGAGCCCACTTATGGGAAAAGCTGCCTCAAATAGCCAAACATGCCTCTTCTAGGCTTCTTTAATGATTCATGGTCATTTTAACAAGAGGAATTTGTTTCCTTTAGCCCTATATAGTTGTAGTCCCCAAAACGTGACTTTTGGGGAAAGGCTTTAGATATTATTAATTCATCTGTGGAAAATAATACAGCACTGCCTCTAACTTTTCCTCTATAAGCAAAACCTCATCTGCATAATGGGCAAAAGCAAAAATTTCTTTAAACCAGGAGCTTAAATTTCATCTAGTAACACCGTGGCAGAAGGTTGAGTTTCCCATGGAGGATGTTTAGGTTGTTTCCATATTTGGCTATTGTTTTTACAAGCCAAGCCAAGCCCTTGGCTTTAAATTGCATTTCTTTGTTGAAAGCTCCCAAATGGTTCTTTCCAGCCCAGGGCTGGGCTTGAAAACCAGACTCACATAATCAACAGCCTCAACCCCACTCAAAACTCTCACGGGCATCTCAAAGCCAAGGCACCACAAATCTGATGTATATCTTTTCTCCCCCCAAAAAGCATCTGTTGATCTCAGTAAACAGTATCTGCTTCCCAATTTCCCCACTTCCCTGACTTCTCTACTTCACCTGCCATCTGTTAGCCAAGGTTTAGGCTTTACCCAGTTCTAACCACATTCCCTAAGACCAGCCTGCCAGTCCAGGCTGCATCATCAATACCACAGTAGCCACAGACTAGGTATCCTGTGCTCACCCTTGACCTCTAAAGTCTTTTCTCCACATGGTAGCCAGAAGGATCCGTTTGAAACATTGGTGTAATTGTGTGCATCCTCTGCTTACTCAGAATAAAATTTCAAGCCATCACCATGCCCTCAAGATCATCTGGGGTCTCACCTTTGCTACATCTCCTATCTCATTTCCTATAACCTTCTGTGCCCCCTCTGCTTCAGCTACACTGCCTTCCTGGCTCTTCCTTGAACATGCCCAGCAAGATCCTGCCCCAGGGCCTTTGCACTTGCTGGGGCCTTTTACACCAAGCATCCCTGCTGTTCACTCCCTGACTGCATTCAGGCATTTTCTCCAATGCCACCTTCTTCTCAGGGTGGCCTTCCCTGATCATCCTATATAAAATAGCTTACCTACACCAACCTCATCTGTCACCCCTTAGTTTATTTTATGTCTTCATGATTGTATTAGTTTCCCACAAATTCCCACAAACTTGGTGGCTTCAAACAGAAATGTATTCTTCCACAGTTCTGGAGATTAGAAGTCTGAAATCAAGGTGTCAGCAGCTCCTTCTGAAGGTCCTAGAGAAGGAGACTTCCTTGTCTCTTCCAGCTTCTGGTAGCTCTAGGCATTCCTGGCCATGGCTGCATAATTCCAATTTCTGTCCCCATCTTCACATGTGGACATGTCTCTCCTCTTCTGTCTCTTGTGAGGATACTTGATATTGGATTTAGGGCCCAGCCGGGTAACTCAAGATGCTTCATCTTGAGAGTGTTAACTTAATACATCTGCAAAACCCTTTTTCCAAGTAAGATCACATTCACTCATTCTGGGGTTCAGGGCATGGACCTGTCTTTGGGAGGCCAAATTCAATCCACTCTAATGGTATGTTTTTATTTCTTTATTTTCTGCTTTGACCTTTGTTTTAGTCTGCTAGGCTGCCAAAATGCAAAGTACCAGAAATGGGTTGGCTTCTGCAACCCATTTATTAGTTTGTAAGATCATAGTTCTGAGGCTGAGAAAAATGTAAAAATCAATGCTTCCTTCCCGAAGACCAGCTGCTGGGAATCCTAGACTCCTCTGTCACGTGGCAAGGCACATGGAGGCATCTGCTGGTCTCTCCCTTCTCTTCCAGATTTCATTGCTTCAGCTTCTGGCTTCCTCTGGATTTCTCCCTTTTTTCTTTTTCTATATTCATCCCATTTATCAAGGACTACAGTAAAAGGATTAAGACCCACCCTGAGCCACACTTTAAGTGAAGTAACATAATCAAAAGGATCCATCTGCAATAGGTTCACACCCACAGGAATGGACCAACTTTAAGAACATGATTTTCTGGAAACATACAGTCTGAAACTACTACAGCCTTCTAGACTGGAAGCTTAGTGAGGGCAGGGACTTTGTTTTGTTTCTTGTGCTACCCCACATCATAGGGCAGGGCCTGGTATATATGAGAGATGTTGAATGAAGTCTTCAGTAAAAGTTTCATACATATTGTTTTATGCTCATGTGCAACAATTTTGCTTAGGGGATATACCTCAAAGTAGAATTGCTATGTCTTTGGGCATCTTCAACTTTTCTAAATGGTTATTTCAGTTTATAATCCCATGACTAGCATAAGAGGGCTCCTTTTGCTTCAGATCTTATTCAACACTTGGCATTTTCAGACTTTTAAATTTCTGCCAACCTGATGGGTTAAAATGTTATCTCATTATAGTTTTAATTTGTACCTCTAGAGTTATGACACATATTAGACAACTCATATTAATAGCATAGTAGCTGGATCTTGGAGGTCTTATCTGTCTCTGATGAAAAATCTGGAAAAAATAATAGTATTTCTATACACTAAATATGTAGATAAGAATTGATTGAGAACCATGCTTTGAGTTTAGGGAGTCTCTGTGGTACAAAATCATGTTTTCAACATTAATTTTAAGGGGTGTTGGGGATTCAGGTCACTGAAGCTGAAATGACAAGATTCATTTATTAATTGGGATTTTTTTTTTTTTTTTTTTTTTTTTGTAATATGAGTAATGACTCTGGGTATCACCAGGGCTCCTGTCTTAGTTTGCCTGAGCTGCTGCCACAAATATCACAAACTGGTTTTGGCTTAAACAACAGGAATTTATTGGCTCTCAGTTTTAAGGCTAGAAGGACTCCAGAATCAAGTCTTCAGCAAGGAGAGGCTTTTGCCCCAAAGACTGGAGCACTTGAGGGCTGCTGCCCTCCTGTCACAGGGTGATGCCCTCTGCTTTCCGGCTTCTGTGACTGCAGTTTCCCTTTACAAGGCCTCCTGAAATACAGATCAGGACCCACCCTCATCCGGTTGGGCCACACTTAAACCAAAAACAGCATCTCAAAGAGATCCTATTTGTAAATGGGTCCATGTCCACGGGGATGCAGATTGAGATGAAGAACATGCATTTGTTGGGGCACAGAACTCAACCTACCATAGTTCCTTGAACCAACCACCATTTGGTAGCGAATGTGGCTTTGAATTTGGACTCTTGGAGCCCCTGTTATATCTAGATAATATGACTGTGGGAGGGCCTGAGATGGGATTCTTTAAGGAGCTGGACTGCCCTGTGGGGGTCATTTGGAAACCATCTCTCACCTCTTCTGGGCTGCATCTCTGTGAAGTGTGAGTTGAGGGTGAGGTGCTAGGAGCAGGTGAGGGAACACAGATCCTGAAAATCTTTCTCCCCTAACTTACTGGCAGAGTCCCACTATTTAAAACAGAGGTTGATGAGGTGGGGTGGCCTATACAGAAGATGTGGAAGCGAATCTACTGTGGGAAACAAGCACTGGAGCTTCCATTTATAGTTATTTTTAGTCTGAGAAATCTAACCTTAAGGAAGTCATTAGGCTATAATGAATGGAGTAGAAAGTAAGGAGTGGACCAGTTATACTGTGGAGTGCTGCTGTAGTAAACAGCTAAAATGTGGGCATTTTAGATACAGTAATCTAAATATATGGGAATGGCTTTGGAATGGGGTAATGAGTAGAGGGTTTTCTAGCCCATGGTAGAAAAAGCCTGGCTTGCCTTGAAGGGCCGGTTGGTAGAAATACTGGTTTTAAAAGTGCTTCAGGGGAAGCGGCTGTAGCTCAATTGGTTGGGCTCTCGTTTACCATATGGATTACCTGGTGAAGGCAAGCGGCCGGCGCAGCACAGTGAGCTGATGCAGCAAGATGATGCAACAAAGGGAGACAAGCAGACACAGAAAAACGCAAAGCAAATGGATACAGCAAGCACAAGCAGCAAGGTGGGGATAAATAAATGAAAAAGTGATTCAGGTGAGGGCTCAGGTGGAAATGAGGAATGTGTTATTAGACACTGGCCATGGGGAGATGGTGCTGCCACAATCCAAGGTTGGCCACTGCCAAAATCTAGAAGAGGCAAGGAAGGTTTCCCTGGAACCTTTGGAGGGAACATGGCCCTGCCGACACCTTGACTTCAAGCTTCTAGACTCCAGGACTTTGAGAGAATAAATATCTGTTGTTTTAAGCCACCCAGTCTGTGGTAATTGTTACAGCAGCCTCAGGAAACAAAGACGGATTTTAGAGCGTGGGAAGTTGTTTTCTGTGAGGACAGAGGTAGACAGGGGCACTGTCAGGCACTCAGCTTCCAGCCTCTTGTGAATTGAAGTTAAGTGGCTCAGTGAGGTGGAGTGGCAGTTTTGATTAACTAGTTTTGACTGAACTAAACCTTTCAGAAAGCAACTGTAAATAGGGATTATACTAGGAATGGCGGCTCAAGCAACCAAGAAATGAAAGTGCAAAGTATTACGTTTACTTCCAATGTGAACATTTCCTAGGCCACATTTCAAAGTAAAACACAACAATAATCTAATTAGCTAAGAAATCAACCCCTGAAAATTCAAAATTATTAAAGAAAGTGTAAAAAGATGGATTTATACCCATTGTCATTAATGATAAATGCCACCCAATGTATTTGTCATGCCAGTGTGTTGCTTTGCAGACTAACAAGACATCTTAAACTTAAAAAATTTTTATCCTTATCTTATCCTTTTAATGTCAATTAAAATTACTTGATAATATATATTCTATTAATCCAGCAATACATGTTGATAATTTATATTTATATAGACACATTTGGGGCACATGGTCAAAAAAGTTCTATACTTAAAAGAATGAGTAGAAAAGAATACTCTGAGACCTCTGATTTAGAGACATAAAGACATTTTGGGGAGATAGTAGGTAGCTGTGAGTGACATTACTAGTCCTCATCTTTTAATTTTGCAGAAGACTGTACTTTCCAGCCCCTTTGTGTTTAGAGAGATAAAGCAATAGCTCTGGGCAATGGGCTGTGGTCAGAAGGGATGAAGTATTTAGTTTTGGTGCAAGACTCTGCTTTCTCTCTTTTCTCTGCAATTGTGGAGGAGGCCTTGTATTGTGACTCAGGACCAAATGATCAAGGCAGGCTGGATCAGTGAGTCACCACAGAGAGGACAGCTGCCTTGGACAGCTGCCTTGGACAGCTGCCCAGATATGAACGAGCAAGAACAGAACTGTTGTTTTAAGCTGCTGAGGTTGTGGGGTTGTTTGTTACTGCAGCAGAACTTGCCTATCCTGACTAATTGAGTAGGTATCATGCTTCTCACCATTTGGACTCAAGGGGCCCTCATTGGCCCTATGTCCATTAAGCTGACAGAGGGCCAGGGTCAGCCTTGAACACTGACTGGCAAGTGGAGCCACTGGCCTCTGGACTTATTTGGGGAGATGGGCTACCTGTGAACTGGCAGCTGGTCACTGACTTCTGATCCACCAGTGTTTACCAGACATGGTGATTTGTTGTATCAAGAGACTAGCATTTAAAGGAAATTGGTTGCATCCTCTGTTCCATCCATGCATTCCATGTATAATAACAAAGGTCATATCTCATTCATGTTAGTATTTTTACTCCTTTGCAATGCAGGCTGATGAAACTCCCCTCACTTAGGGCAGTTTTAAACTGGCCTTCCTGGCCTAGCTTTGGGCTGGCCTTCTTATAGAAAGACAGTTTTCAGAGTTTCTCACACATCAGGACTAAGCAAGGTGAACTTCAGTGAACGAGTGCCACCTTCAGGTCACTGATATTATTGCAGGCCATTGGTATTGGCAGATGGGCCAGATTTCTCCACAACAGGTGGAGAGTGGAAGGGACCCCATTTTGCTACCCATTTGCTTGGGTCACTTTTTAGATTTTACAAAATCATTTTGCGTCTTGATTCTGAGTGCCGGAATTCTGTACACTTCTCTCACGTATTTCTTCTTCACTGCTTCTGAGTTATGCTTTTGACTGTGTCGTTTGTTCCATGAAGATGTGAAGTGCAGTAAAGACAAGAAGCCCTGCTGGTTACGCTGTGAGGAAAGCCAAAAAGTTTGTTCCACACACTGCAAACCACTCAGGCCACTCTAGAATCTAGTAGTTTTTGGCTGAAGTCTGTTGCAATACCTTCAGAGAGGGAGAGGCAAAGTCCCGGGTTAGTTACGGATTGGGAGGGAGTTTCTGGAACATACCAGAGACCATTTTATAGAAGGAGTCTTCCGACCAGACTAGCAAATGATGTTTTCTCAGTTCATTGAGACCATTGCCCGTAGTGGAATCTAAAGTCTTGGCTTCGTTCCTGAGAGGCATAGCTTTCCTCTGCCCGCCAGGCGCCAGCTCTTGTCCCTCCCTTTGTAAATTCCACCGAGAAGCCTCAATCCTCACCTGGAGGCCCAGAAACTGCCCAGAGCTTAGTGTCTTCTGGTATATAGAAGATAAACGGGTCTTGGGAATGATATCACTCAGTCCTCTCTTCAGGATTCTTATTCTTCATTAGCCATTTCAAAGGTTAACCATTTCCCTTAGAAAAATAAGCGACACACTTTTCTGACTCTTCCCCAGACTTTATTCTTGTTCTCCAAAGTAGTTTCCAGCCAATTCCCTTAGCCGGTGCTGATAATAGAGAGAGGAATAAAGGGCAGCAGGGTGGAGAGTGTGGGAGGAACATGATTGGAGAGCAGCAGAACAATTCCTGGAGAACAGTGCTTCTTTCTGGATTTCCCTTGCTCAAGCCGAGACACCTCCTTCCTTGTTTACTGGCAAGACACATCCATTCATATCAGTGAACGACCTGAACAACTGTATAGGTGCTTCATGTGGGCTTGCCTTTATGATTATCCTCCTTGATACTTATGCTTGATATGCAGGGGACTGCAATGATAGCTATGCCAGAAACAATATACTTGTCCCCTTGGTAGATGAATTCCTTTTGGTCATAACTGAAAACAGGACTGCGTGGCATTTCTAGCTGAAGGCAACGATACCTGTACACTTAATCTTCCTTCAAAATACTCTTCCCCGTGTCTACAGAATATTCTTCCCTCCAAGCCTCGAGGGAGAAGGAGCCTGAGATTTGGGGCCAGGCAGCTGCTTTGGGGTGGGCTCCTCTGCATCTGGATTATTCTGGATGGCTGGTGTGTATGGGGAAGGCAGCAATGGGGAAGAGTCCTAGATTGTGGGAAGGCCTTGGTGCTTCAGTCCCCTGCCACCCCCTCCCCACCCCCCACCCCGGGCAGTCTCCCCATTGTCTGGCTTCTCCTACAGGGAGGGCACAGTTCGGGATCTCCCAAATCACTGCCAGGTGCCAGGAGAACATCTGTCACCGTAAGCTCCTCCTCACTTCCTCAATCCCTGGGACGAAACTGGGTCCTGCAGGAAAACCCTTCTCGAAATACATTTACTTTGCAGCTACAGGGAGGAGAAAGGTGGAGTGTACCATATGTATTTGTCATTTTCTCTAGGGAGAAATCCTTCATCCCATTGCCAATCAGACCACGTAACAGCTGGTCATGGTGAAAGGGTCTGTGGATCTCCTGGGGTGGGGTAGCCAGAGAGGCGTGGACTCCTAGGGTGGGACAACGTGGAAGTATTTCTAGGGAGGCCTTCTCACGTTCCTTTCCCTCTTTAGTCCTTTTTTCCCATAAGGGCCCAGGTCCCCTGTTTCCCATGAATTATGCTCACTTCCTTGCCACCAGGACCAAGTGTCCTTGTCTGACTGGCGGGCAGCAAAAGATTTCCTCGCCACCAGCTTACAAGTGGCCCTCATTCTGACTTGCCAGCTCCCTTAGCTTTCATCTAAATTTTAGAACAAGCTGCTCTTCTGAGAATGTGTGAGGATATCCAGTCTCAAACTAATTTAAATGCAAGTGAAATGAGTCTGGGGTGGTAATGGCAGATGAATTTATATCCCCTTAAATTCATTTTGAAAGAGTGCTCTTCATTTTTTTGAATCACCACATTTGGTGACCAATGTTTCACTACAAATAAGATGTAAGCAAATAACCCACTCTAAGCCCATTGAATAGATCAAGAATCATTCAACAAAAGCTGAGTTAAGTCCAGTTTGTTTAAAAAACCTAATGTCACCTTACAGGTACTGCTTTGTTATATCGAGGTTTCCTTCTAAAAATTCTAACCCTATTGAATTAAGAATTGATATTTTATAGACTCTAAGGAAAGGGAAGAACAGCTAATTTGAACTTCAAATTTTCCTAATTTTTTTTTTTTTAAATAACCTATAATTTTGGAGAGAATAAGAATGAATCCTTGTGGTAAAACTTGAAAGTTGGGGGATGCAATCCAAGATTAACTTGAAAGCCAATCCTTGGAGATTTGTTATGAAGGACACATTCTCCTCGTTGTCCCTCCTTTCTTACCAGTTGCTGAGAGGTCAAGAACCCAGGTAGGGTCAGTGTCGGTCTCTAACAGGCCTTGTATTCCTTACCAGCTTGTCACATCCTGGAATGCTGTGACGGACTGGCCCAAGATGTCATCAGCTCCATCGGACAAGCCTTTGAGCTTCGGTTTAAGCAATATTTGCAATGTCCTTCCAAGATACCTGCCCTTCAGGATCGGTGAGTAATGCTAAGATGCTGCTGGCCATTGCCTTTCTTGCTTCATGACCTTTCTTCTTAAAAATGTTCAAAAGGAGAAAACCACAAAATCAACCCCCCAGAGCTGTGCTCTCTACAGACACAATTAATCTTCATGCTGTGGTTTTGCACAGGTCTCTCTGGCTTAGGAGACACCTGGTCAGTAATGGGATATGGCACTCGGAAGCCAACAGATGGAAGCCAACATATGGATGATGCTCTGAATGTTTAGAAAAACATTTTTTCCCCTTGAAACTATAGTGACGGTAGCCAAGGTTACAAAAAAGGCAATTTCATTGTAATGAATTTTTTTGTTGTTCTGCTTCCTCTGCAACTATGTGATGCTTTCAAATGGCGTCTCACGGGTCTGTATCACCACAGGCTCTCCTCCTCCCATTGTCCTTATCTTCACGAGGAGCCAAAGTCCTGTTTTAAGAGGCTCCTTCCATGAGGCACTGGGCTTGGGATGAGCATCAGGAGATCAACTAGCATTGTTTCTGCTTTATGGGTCTTTGTGGCCTGGCACCTTCCTGACTCGTTTACCTTCTGTGCTGTCCTGGACAAGCTCCTTAACCTCTCTGAGGTTTAGCAGCTTTACCTGTAACAGGGAAATAATAGTGGCTTGACAAGCTTTTATACTTATTTAATGACTTATTTACTTATTTATTTATAGTAGTGAATGTGAACAGGAATCATGAGAGATTTTGTTTATTATAAAATAATATTCAGGGTCTACTATTGAGTTTCCTTAAGAACTTAAGAATATTCTGTGAAGCATAAAGCATTAAAAGAGGTAAAACTGGGATATGTTGAACACTCAATATTCTGTCCTTGATTGAACTTTGTAAGCCTATTATGATGGTGTGTTCATTGAAAGTAAACTTTTATTTTATTTCCCTTAAATTAATATTTCTCAATCTTTTAAAGCTACATTCTGTGATTTAGTCATGAAGTCAGTATCTGCTTTTACTTTTGTTATGATGAAGACTTCCTTCTTCTCTTTCCCGTTCTTTATCTCTTTTGAAAGAGACTTCCAATTTTTACTCATATCCTGGAAAATTCCATTGAGACCCGCATTTTGGAGGTGGTTGTGAAGGATCAACGTTTCCTAGGCTGACAGAAAAGAAGTTTCCTTCCCCATGATTCCCAGGACATCGGGTTGTTATGCTATTTTTTCAAATATATTTTTAATTTATTTTTAAAAGATACTTAGATTACATAAATTGTTGCATAAAAAAATATAAGGGATTCCCATATGCCCCACTCCCCAGACCTCCCACTTTCCCCCACTTTAACAACTTCTTTCATTAGTGTAATGCATTCATTGCTATTGAGGAACACATTTTGGAGCATTGCCACTAAGCATGGATTATAGTTTACATTGTAGTTTGCACTCTCTCCCAAACAATTCTGTAGGCTATGGCAGGATATATAATGACCTGTATCTGTCACCACAGTTCATCCAGGTCAATTCCAAGTCCTGAAAATACCCCCATATTACATCTCTTCTTTCCTCTCCCTGACTTCAACACTTCCAGTGGCCACTCTCTCCACATCAATGATATAATTTTTTCCATTGCTAGAATCACAATAAGTCTATAGTAGAACACCAGTAAGTCTAATCTAGTCCATATTTTATTCACCAATCCTGAGGATTCTGCGATGGTGATGCCCACTCCAATTCTAATTGAGAGGGGACTTCGATCTCATATGGCTGATGGATGGGACTCTCTTGCCTGCAGTTGTAGACTCTCTCAGTTCCTTGGTGTGGTGGTTGTCCATCCTCACCTCCCCGTCAGCTGTCCTGGGTGAGTCCAATGAATTGGAGAGTAAGTGCTGCAACTCCGCTGAGGCTCAAAACCCAGCCGGCACATGGGCAGCCCAGAGATTCAGGTCTCTTGGATGTATACCTACTAACTCCAGCACCAACTATAGGTTCAAACAAAAGGGACAGAAGAAGCATGTGTAGAGAAGTCACATATGAGTCCAACTTTGTCACACTCGGGAGCACAATCTCCAAAGTAGGGCCCACTAGCAAGGAGCCATACTCTGGAGCTATCTGCCATGACTACAGGACCTGGGTATCTCTGGAGCCCTCAGGAGCCCCACTGTTTGGGGTAGTGTCCACTTTGGCCATCTATGAGATCCTGCTGAGATGTGCATAAATGTTACCTCTCTGATGACCTCCCGACTCACTTTGAAGTCTCTTAGCCATATAAACTCATTTGTCTTTACCTTTTCCCCCTTTTATTTAAGGTCTTTTTCTAGTTGTATCACTAGCCGGTGCTTGGTAGTAATGTTGTGCTATTTTAAAGAGACATCTCTATTCTTGGAAATTTCCTAATTTTGTGAGAATGTATTTTAGTTCCTTAACTTATAGTGGTGGATTATGGTGGGCTGTTAATCAACATCCATTCCAGTCATCATCTGTTGAATAATCTTGTAAAGCAGAGGCTGGATAATGGGAAATCACATTTCTCAGGCCCCCTTGCAGCTAATATCTGGACATGGCTCAGGTCCTGCCAACCAGGTGCTACATGTATGTGATTCAGAAGACAGACAGGCAGTCAAGGCCACGGGGATAGTGGCAATTGCATAAGGCTGGTTTTCTGTGGTAGGATTAGTGGGGCTTCTATGCCTGGATCACTAATTTTGTGGGTGTCAGAAAGCAGGGCACAAGGCATCACAATAGATATGAATAGATTAAACCTGACAGTCAGAGATTCTCAGAGGGGATAAAAATATATGTACCTATACCATATGACCCAGCAATCCCACTTCTGTGCATGTATCCAGAAGAACTGAAAGCAGGGACACAAACAGATATCAGCACGCCAATGTTCATACAGCATTATTCACAATTGACAGAAGGTGGAAGCAACCCAAGTGTCCATCATTGGAAGAATGGATAAACAAATTGTGGTATACCTGTACAGTTTACAGCTGTAAAAAGGAGTGAAGTTCTGATACCTGCTACAACAGGGATAAACCTTGAAGATATCACATTGAGTGAAATAAGTCAGACACAAAAGGACAAATATCGTATGAGCTCACTTACCTGAAATAATTTGAATATGCAAATTCATAGAATCAGAAATTAGAATATAGGTTACCAGGGATAGGGAATGGAAAGTCAATGCTCAACTGGTACTTAGTTTCTGTTTGGTGTGATGGGAAAGTTTTGGTAATGGATGGTGATGACGGTAGCACAACATTGTGAATGTAATTAACACCACTGAATTGTTTATTTGTAAGTGCTTAAAATGGGATATTTAGTTTGTATATATGTTACCAGAAGAAAAAAATTTTAAAAACCATACAACTGTAGAACACAAACAGTGAACCCTAATGTAAACTATATACTAAAGTTAATAGTATAATATTAAAAATATTGTTTCATCAATTGTAACAAAAGTACCATATTAATGCAAAGTGTGTGGGAGGGGGATTAATATAGAACTCTATACTTTCTGCATGATTTTTCTGTAAACCGACAATTTCTCTCATTAAAACCTTTTTGTAACTATATGCTCTTTACTAAATATATGCACAAAAATCAACAAAAGGATAAAATGAAAATGTTTGAGAGAAACATATACCAGAAAAATAGTGTGCCCCGAAGAGGTGATATGACTATGCTAATATCAGACCCAACAGTAATAGAAATAGAGAAAATGGGAAAAGGAGCAATTCACTAGAAATGCATAGTTAAGAAAGTGTATGTTCTTTAAAATGTAAACTCAAAACCGAAATTGAATTTCAAGGAGAAATTGAAATGTCACAATAATAGAGAGACGCTTTAAAAAACATGTGTTAAAGGAAAAACTGACAGAGCAAGCAAAGTATTCCTAAGGTTATAAAAGAATTTAGTAGCACAGTTCTCAAGCTTGATTTCAGAGAGAAGTGTAGAACACTGCACCTGGGAAGTTTGAATCATTTATTAAGTTTCACTTTTTACTAAGTATACTTTGTGTCCACAGCAAAAGACAAATGCAAGTCAGCAAAAAGAAGAAAACCAAAATACTCGGCAATTTCTAAATATTCACATTTCTAAATACACAATATCTCAAAAAAGAAATCATAATGGAATTGAGATCATTGTGTAGAACTGAAGTATAATGAAAACACTATGAATTGAGGAGTAGCTAGAGTAGGACTTAGAGGGAAATTTCTATTTCTAAAAGTAAATAGTATACGTGGGAAAAAAGGATGGTATTAATGAACTAAGTGACCGACTCAAAAAGTTGAAAAGAAAAAAGGGGCAAAGACTAAATTAAGGATGGGGGTAGGGAAAGAAAAGAAATTTAAAAAATCAGATGTCAATAAAGCAATAAGTAGGGATCAACAAAATCAAAATCTGATTCTTTAAAAAGCCTGACAAAGTAAGTATTTAAAAGAACAAAGAAAAAAGAAGAAGCACATAAAAGAACATTGGGAAAAGAGAATAAATAGATAATTTGCAGAGGAAGGAAACATTTAAAAGAACATTTAACACTGCTAATACCTAGACCAGCACTGATCTCAAATTTGAGCTCACATCCGAATCCTCTGGAAGCTTACTGAAAACACACGTTGTGGGACCCCAGCCCAGAGCGTCTGACTCAGTAGGTCTGGGGCTGGGGGCTGAACATTTTCATTTCTATCAAATTCCCAGACGAGCATCTCAGAACCGCACTTTGAAAACCGCTGATCTGGAGAATGGGACTCTATCAATCAGATTGGTAAATCGTAGCAAGACTGATGTTCTCCAGGTATATGGGGGAGAGACAGTGGTGTGTGTTAGTTTGCTCAGGCTGCTGTAACAAAGTTCCACAAACAGGATGTCTTACAACAACAGCAATTTGGTGCCTCACAGTTCTGGATGCGAGAAGTCCTAGAGCAAGGTGTCGGCAGTGCCAGGCTTCCTCTTAAAGGGGAAAGTCCATTTCATGCCTCTCCCCTGGTTTCTGGTGGGCGGTCAGCAATCCATGGCATTCCGTGACTTAGGTGGATGTAAGTGGCAGCATAGCTCAGTCTTTGCCTCGTGCACGTGGCCCGCTACTCTGTCTTTTACTGAGTCTGTCTACATTTCTTCTCCTTGTAAGGACACTGATCCTATTGTATCAGGACCCACCCTAGTTCGGTTTGGTCTCCTTGTAGCCAATCACATCTTCAAAGATGCTGTTTCCAAATAGGACCACGTTTGTGGGACCAGGGCTTAGAACTTGCACGTGTCTCTGGGGAACACGAGTCAGTCCATAATCTTGTGGGAGGGTAAACTGGTCTACCCACTTTGTAGGTAGCACCACTCAGGATGTCAAGGGCACGTGCACGCTACGTGGCCTGGTGACTACGTTTCCAGGGAAGCTTCAGCAAGAGGGAATGCAATAAACGTATTTGCTGCAGAAAGTGTGAGTTGGAAGGCAGCAGCTACCTAAATGCCCCTTGGTAGGAGAATGGGCAAACATTTTTTTTTTATTTTGTATAAAATGAAATATAGCAGTTAAAACAATTCAACAATGTATGTGTATTACTGGATAAATCTCAAAAATCATAAATGGCATAAAAAAGAGCAAGTTGCAAAAGGATCGGAACCATTTATGGAAAATTTTAAAACTCATAAACAATTGTATATTTTGTTTATGAAAAACTACATGTATAGGGGAGCAGATGTGGCTCGAATGGTTGAGCACCTGCTGCCCACATGGGAGGTCCTGGGTTTGGTTCCCAGTGCCTCCTAAAAACAACAACAATAATAAAACAACAACAGCAAGCAACAAACGAAAAACTAACTTAGGGAAGCCGATGTGGCTCAGTGGTTGAGCACGGCTTCCCACATACGAGGTCCAGGTTCAATACTGGAATAAATAAACAAACAAACAAATAAATAAGACTAAGTATCATGGGGAGCAGGTGTAGCTCAGTGATTGAGCACATGCTTCCCATGTATGAGGTCCCAGGTTCAATCCCCAGTGCCTCCTAAAAAAAAAAAAAAAAAAAATACATGTATAGAAGAAGTATAAAAACATGCAAGAATATTACACACTGACTCCAGGACATTTGAGAACGAGAAGAGGAATGAGATAGGCTTTAACTGTAATTGTCAAATGTGCTTTCCTCAGAATATTTTATTATGAAAATGCTCCAGTTATAAAGACAGAATTTTACAGTGAATACTGTATACCCATCATTTAGATTCTACCTTTAAGGTATCACTTCAATATCACATATCTATCTTTGCAAAATATGTCGGAAACATTTTATTTCTTTAAAACTCAGGAAACAAATATAACAAAATGTTAACACTTGATTAGCTTCCCTCATGGATGCATAGCTATTCTTTATATTCATTATTTTGCTTTTCTGTATTTTTTGAAATGCCACATAAAAGTCAAATATGTACTATTAAAATAATATGTACAAATCTGGGTGGGGGGAATGTATTGAACTACTATACTTTTCTGGCAATATACTTAATCCTTGTGTATGTGTCTATATAATGAAGTTTGGTTGGGTGAGGGGGAAAGAAAATGAAGTAGACAGGATCTTATCTCCTGAGAAAAACTTCAACTCTAAGTACAAGTAATTGGCATAAAATATCTGAAACAGAACAGTAGCAAGGGGATTTGACTCTAGCTTCCTACCGTAGGTGAAACCCCTGTGCATCCATCTTACCTCATCTGCCCACTGAGAAGGACCTGAGAACACAGAAGCTCCCCCTGGGGCTTGCTCTGCCTTCTGCTCCAGGCTCGTTTCACTCAGTAGGGCACAGCCTGTCACCAGGAGCAAGCATGGAGCTTGGAACAAGCACAGTGCACGCACCCAGCTACGTGTGGATGCAGATTCCAGATTGTGGTGGGCACATTCACCCCCAAAAAGAAACCCTGTACCCATTAAACAGTTGCTCCCCATTCTCCATCCCCCTTTCTGGGCTCCGGCAAGCACAAATCTACTTTGTCTCTATGGACTTGCCAGTTCAGGTCATTTCATTACAATGGAATTGTGCAATATCTGGTCTTCTGTGATTGGCTTCTTTCACTCAGCATCATGTTTTCAAGGTTCATCCACGTTATTCATTCCTTTTCATGACTGAAAAATATTTGATTGTATGGATATATCACACTTTGTTATCCATTCAGCAGGTAAAGGACAGATGGGTTGTTTCCTCTTTGGGCTATTATGAATAAGCTGTTATGAACATTCACGTACAAGTCTTTGTGTGGACATATGCTTTCAGTTTCCTTGGATAGATAACTAGAAGTGGAATTGCTGGATCATGTGGTAACTATATGCTTAACTTTCTGAGGATCTGCCAAGCTGTTCTGCAAAGTGATCACACTGTTTAACATTCCCACCAGCAGTGCTTGAGTGTTCTGGCTTCCCCACATCCTCGCCATTCTTGTTGTCTTTTTGTCATTTTTATGATGTGACATGTCATTGTGGTTTTGATTTGCAGTTCCCCAAAACTAATGATATTGAGTATTTTTCATGTGTCTATTAGCCATTTGTATATATTCTTTGGTAAAATGCCTATTCCAAACATTTACCCATTTTTTAAGTAGGTTATTTGTCTTTTTATTGTTAAGTTATAAGAGTTGTTTACATAATTTGAACAGTACATACTTAACAGATATATTGTTTGCAAATATTTTCTCCAAGTCTCTGGATTGTCTTTTCTCTTTTTTGACGGTGTCCTTTAAAGCACAAAAATTTTAATTTTGGTGATGTCAATTTTTTTTTCTTTTGTCATTTGTGCTTTTGGTATTGTCTCTAAGAAACCCATAGCCTAATCCAGAAGATTTACACTGTGATATCTACTGAGTGTGATAGTTTTAGGCTCTTACATTTATGAATTTGATTCATTTTGAGTTGTTTTGTATATTATGTGAGGTTGGGTCCAAATTCATTTTTTTTATGTGAATGCCCAAGTGTCCCAGCACCATTTGTTGAAAAGACTATTCTTTCTCTCACTGAATTGTCTTGACACCCTTATCAAAAGCAATTGACTGTAAATATATGGGTTTATTTCTGGAATCTCAATTCTATTCCGATCTAAATGTCTATCTTTATGGTAGTACCATACTGTATTAATTACTGTAGCTTTGTACTATGTTTTGAAATCGAGAAGTGTGAGTCCTCCAACTTTGTTCTTCATTTTATAGATACTTGTGGCTATTCTGAGTCCCTTGTATTACCATACAAATTTTAGAATCAATTTCTACAAGAAAAAGCTTATTGAAATTTGACAGGGATTGCATTGAATTTGTAAGTCAATTTGGGGATTATTGCCGCCTTAAAAATATTAAGTCTTCCAATCCATGAACATAGGATGTCTTTCCATTTATCTAGATTTTATTTAATTTCTTTCAGTGATGTTTTGTAGTTTTTAGTGTTCATATCTTATACTTATTTTGTTTATTTCAGTGTAATTTATTCTTTTTAATGCTATAATGATTGGAATTGGTTCCTTAATTTGATTTTCACATTGCTCATTCTAGTGTATAAAAATACAATGATTTTTGTACATTGATCTTGTATCCTGAAACCTTGCTGAACTCATTTATTAGCACTAATAATCATTTTTGTGGATTCCTTGGAATTTTCTAAACACAAGACCATGTCATCTGCAAATAGATACAGTTTTACTTCTTCCTTTCCAGTCTATGTGCATTTTATATCTTTTTATTACCTGAAAGCCCTGATTAGAACTTCTAGTGCAATGTTGTATAAAAGTGGAGAGACCAGTCATCTTTGTCTTATTCTTGATCTTAGAGGGAAAGTTTTCAATCTTTCATCATTATATATAATCAGTGTGAGTTTTTCATAAAAGTTCTTTAACAGGTTGAGGAAGTTCCCTTCTATTCCTAGTTTGTTGAGTACTTTTAGTATGAAACGGTGCTGGATTTTGTTAAATGTTTTGTCTGCATCAGTTGAGATAATCATGTGGGTTTTGCACTTTATTCTATTAATGTGTTGTATTATATTGATTTTCATATGTTGAACCAATCTTGAATACATGGAATGAATTTCACTTGGTCATGGTGTTTAATTCTTTTTATATGTTATTGTATTTGGTTTGCTAGGATTTTCATGTTTATAGAAAGGATATTGGTGTATGATGTTCTTTATTGTGCTGCCTTTGTCTGGTTTTGGCATTGGGATAGTACTGTTCTCATAGAATAAATTGGGGCATGTTCCCTCCCTTTGTAGTTTTTGGAAGAATTTGTGAAGGTTTGGTGTTGATTCTTCTTTATTTTTTATTTTTTTAGGAGGTATGGGGCATTGAACCCGGGACCATGAAGATGGGAAGCACATGCTCAGAACACTGAGCTACATCTGCTTCCCAATTCTTCTTTAAACATTTGGTAGAATTTACCAGAGAAGCCATCAGGTCCTGGGCTTTTCTCTGTGGGCAGTTTTTGATTGCTAATTCAAAATATTTACTTGTTATAGGTCTATTCATATTTTCTATTTCTTCACTAGTCAGTTTTAGTAGGGTGTCTTTGAGTCTTCTATCCTTTTTTCTTGGTCTAAAGAATCTATATACAGATAAAGATTTGTCAATTTTATTGATCCTTTCAAAGATCCAACTTTTGGCTTTGTTGATTTTCTCTTTTGTTTTTCTCTTCCCTATTTCATTTTGGTATAAGTTATGATATGTTATGTTTTTATTTTCATTCATCTCAAAGTATTTGCTAATTTCCTTTCTGCTTTCTTCTTTGGTCAATTGGTTATTTAGAATTGTGTTGTTTAATTTCCACACATTTTTTAATTTCTTAAATCTCCTTCTGTTATTTATTTCTACTTTCATTACATTCTGGTTGGAGAACATACTTTGTATGATTTTAATCCTTTAAAAATTTCTGATGCTTGTTTTACCATATAGCCTATCCTAGAAAATGTTCTGTGTGCACTTGAGAAGAATGAGTATATTCTGCTCTTGTTGGGTGCAGTTTTTATAGACGTCTATTAGGTATTGTGGTTAAAAGAGTTGATAAAGTCTTCTATTTTCTTGCTGATCATCTTCCTAGTTGTTCTATCCATTACTGAAAGTGATGGATTGAAATTTCCAACTATTGTTGTTGGATTGTCTGTTTCTCCCTTCGGTTCTTCCAGTTCTTGCTTCATGTATTTGAGTGCTCTGTTTTTAGGTACATATGTTTATAATTGTTATATCTTCCTGTTATATCAAATATATTGAATACAATTGATTGATATCAATCATTATATCAATCTTGATGGATTAAGTCTTTTCTCATCATAAATTGTCCTTTGTCTCTAGTAACACATTTTCTTTCAATGTCTATTTTGTCTGACATAAGTCTAGTCACTAAATCTTTCATTTGGTTACATTTTGCATGGGTATATTTTTCCCAACCTTTTACTTTCATCATGTTTGTGTCTTTTAACCTAAAGTGTGTCTTTTGAAGAAAGCACATGGTCAGCTCATGTTCCTTAATCCATTGTGTTAAACTGTGCTTTAATCAGAATGTTTAATCAATTTTAATTTGATGTAATTACACAAGTAGGATTTATGTGTGCCATTTTGCTATTTTTTTCTAGTCTTCTCTCTTTTGTTTTCCTATAAACCTATATTACTGTCTTCTTTTGTATTAAATAGATATTTTCTAGTGTACCATTTTCATCCCCTTTCTGATTTTTTACTATATTTTTTGGAGTTATTAATATTTTCTTCCTGGTTGCCCTGGTAATCATAATTAACTCCATAATTTATAACAATCTAGTTCAGATTACTACCCTACTTAATTTTGATAATATACAAAAGCTTAGCTCCTATATAGCTCTATTCCTTTTACCTCCTTTGTGGTGATATTGTTCATCTTTAAACATTGTGTACCCATCATACAGATTTACATTTATTGTTTTACGCAGTTGTCTTTCAAATATTTTTTTCATATGAGAAAAAAAGGAGTTGCAAATTTAAAAATACATGTACTGGTTTTTATTTTTTTATTTTTTATTTATTTTTTTTTTTAAAGATTTTATTTATTTATTCATTTATCCCCGCCCCCTTGCTGCTTGTGCTCGCTGGGTCAGCTAACCACGCCATGCAGGCAGGCTTGCCTTCACCAGGAGGCCCCGGGAACCGAACCTGGGGCCTCCCATATGGTAAACGGGAGCCCTACTGATTGAGCCACAGCCGCTTCCCCTGGTTTTTAAATTTATCTTTACCGGTGCTCTTTATTTCTTCATATGGATTCAGTTTACTGTCTAGTATCCTTTCATTTCAACCCTTTAGTGTTTCTTATGGGGCAAGTTTGCCAACAATGAATTCTTTCAGTTTCTTTTTATCTTCTAATGCCTTCATTTCTCCTTCAGTTTTGAAATATAGCCTCAGAGGACATAGAATTTTAATTGACAGTCTTTTTTCAGCACTTTGAATATGTTCTCCCATTGTTATGCCTTCACGCATATTAAATTTTTTGAAAATTCCTTGTATGTGAGGAGTCACTTCTCTCTTGCTGCTTTCAAGATTCTCTCTTTGTCTTTTGGCAGTTTAGTTACTGTGTATCTAAGTGGACCTCTCTTTTAGTTTATCCTACTTGGGGTTGGTTGAGTTTCTTGGATGTGAAGATTAATGTTTTTCATCAAACATGGGAAGACTTTGGCCATTATTTCTTCAATTATTCTTTCCTTCCTCTCTTTTCTCCTTTCTTTCTGGGACTCATCATGGGTATGCATTGGTTTGCTTGATGGTGTTCCTTAGGTCTGTGAGGTTCTGTTCATTTTTCTTCATTCTTTTTTCTTTCTGTTCCTCAGATTGGATAATCTCAATGACCTGTCTTCAACTTTGCTAATTCTTTGTTCTGCATTCTCAGATCTACTGAGTCCTTTAAATGAAACTTTCATTTCAGTTATTGTACTTTTCAACTCCAGAATTCCTATGGTTGGATCTTGTTAATAATTTGCATGTTTTTATTGATATCATCTATTTGGTGACACACTGTTCTCATATGTTCCTTTAGTTCTTTGCAATTTTAAAGTAGGTGATTTAGTTTATTGTCTTACAAGTGCAATGTCTATGTTTCCTCAGGGACAGTTTCTATCATCTGTTTTATCTCCATGTTGTTTGGCATGTCAGTCTTTCTTGTTGTTTGGCATGTCTCTTAATTTTTGCTACAAACTGGAAAGTTTAAATGATATAAATAATATAATGTGGCAATTCTGCCCCACCTCCAGGTTTTTTGTTGTTACTGTTTGTTGTGGATTGTTGTCGATTTCTGAACTAGTTCTGTAAAGTATTATTTGTCATGTGTAGCCACTATAGTCTCTGTTTCATTAGCTCAATGAACAGCTCATGATTACACAGAAATTTCCTTAAATGCCTGGAACCAAGAAGTCTCTTAGTCTTTGCCAAAGAGCTCACTGTGTGTATTTTTGGGGTATGCCTTCAATATTCAGCCAAGCAGATGACATATCTACCTTAACTTTTACTTTTTGCTAACACAGAGTCTCAAGGTCAGCCTGAAGTGAAAGAATAGGGCTTTCTCAGGTTTTTCCTGAGTTTATGTGCAGCCCTAAACATGCTTGTGGCCTTCTTGATTCTCAACAATATGTTGGAACTTATCAAAGTCCCTTTGGACATTTCATTCCCCAAATTCCATAGTCTCAGACAGTTGCAATGTTAAACAATTACCTCTAGTTGTTTCCAACAAACACGCCTGGGGTAAAGGCTTTTTTTTCTTCCATGAACGAGCTTTGAATCAGAGTAAATAGAGACAGCCTTGTGAATAGGGTCTTCCAGGGAACCACCAGACACCAGAAAGTTCAGATAATTTCAATTCTCTGAGAATAGGGTTTTGAAGGAGCTCCAGCCATTGTTCCTCCTTCAGTGGCTTCCAGGTTGCTGATTTTCACTGTGATTTTATGCTGTCCATTTTCAAGGCTACCACTGAGCTGGGAAAGGAGGCATGGGAATAGGGTAAGTTAGAACACGATAAAGCTCACTGTTGTTGCTGAGATTCAGCTGTTTTTCTTTAAAAACAAAAACAACAACAACAACAAAAAATGCTGTCCAGTTGTTAAAAGCTTTTGGCAAATGTCCAGAGTCTGGAAAAAGTTGATTTCAACAATTTTTGCCAGTTTTCTTATGGCTTTTATAGAGGAGAGACTTCTCAAAGTCCTTACTCCATCATTTTTGCTGGTGTCAGCAATGCTCATTTTTTTCCTATTTGATTTTTTTCTTATGTGATATACTAATGTATATATATTGTTTTATTGTAGTAAAAAGCATACAACTCAAAATTCCCCATGTTAAGCTCTCTCAAGTATTCAATTCAGTAGCACTAATTACATTCATAATATTGTGTTACCATCACCAATATCCATTACTCAACTTTTCATCACCTCAGACAGAAACTCTGTACCCATCAAGCAATAATTCCTCCCACCCCACACCTGGTAACCTTTAACCCACTATCTTTCTCTATGCACTAAAGCTCCATTTTTGAGTTGATTTTATGTGAGGTAAATTTTATGACTGTCTGAAATGTTGAAATGTGTATCTGTGCCAAGAGGATCTGATTTTCCTTACACATAAATTCTTACCTTCAAATTTAATGCATTTATAAAAGAAGTTTTTTCCTGTTTCCAATAGGCTTGGGTTTTCCAGTTGGTAGAATGCTGAATCAACAGGGATATTTGACCAAACCACACATCTATTTTTCATATGTGCCTGAGACCCCAAGGGTTGTGGGGAGTAGTGATTAAATTCTATTTCTCCATAGCAGGTACTAATATTAGATTTGTTGGACTTGACTGCAAGCTGAACTTTTGCTAAAGCCCTTGAAAATCCTCTTTTTATAGGATGCAGAGTTTGGATGAGCCATGGACTGAGGAAGAAGGGGATGGCTCAGACCACCCATACTACAATAGCATTCCCAACAAGATTCCACCTCCAGGAGGGTTTCTTGATGCTCGACTGAAAACTAGACCCAATGCTCCTGATGCAGCCCAGGTAAGTTTTTTCCCTTCTGGTGGCTAATTGAATCTATTTCCTTTTATTTTCTTCCATTTTATTTCAGGCTGATGTTCTGTCCAATCTCTTTACAGAATAACTTGCTGACTAGCTCCCACTAGATTTCACAAAGCAGGTAATTAGGAGAGGCTTTGCTTTTAATATTACAAAGCATTAGCTGAGGGCTTTGATACTATGCTGTGATTTCTGAGACAGGGGTCTGGAATCACCTCTCCATCCTAGGACAAATCCCATCATACTTTGTCCTAATGAGAGGAAGAGAAATTTTAAGACTTTTAAAAGGCTTGGAGTGCTTTGGGACACTTGAAAAGAGAGTGGATTTAGGCACTTAAAGTGATGAGAATTTTGAGTTTTTCTACTTTACCCATTCCCTTGATTTTACCTCCAACTCAAAATTCTAATAAGGCAATTGCCTTGTAGAATTATGATATCTCTATTTTGTTTTAGGGAAAATTTTTAATGTCACTTACCTTATGTGAATGCTAATGACACTAATAAAAGTGGCAAAATAACATTGAAATCAAGGATCTAACAATGAAGGCCAATAGACTGGATTGCAGTGGGTAGACTCATGCAACTTAAACAGATTATGGGCATGTCTTTGGAAGGCAAGTATATTCTGACACATGGATACTCTCTAACTAAATTTATTTTAAGACATGTTCAATGACACAGCTGCATATGGAAGAGCTCAATTTATGGTCACAGTTAGATGTGGGGGTTAAGAAACAAGAGAGAGTATGTGGTGATTTGATGGAATTTCAGACTCTTCTTCACTCCCACACAAACCTATTTTCCAAATCGTAATGCCAGCTGTGAGGCAAAAAAGGGAAAATTGGGTATAGTATGGGATGCAATCCACCCATCATTAAGCTCCCTCCTACTGTATTATGGCTTCCAAAGAGAGTGAAACAAGACAATGATAATGTTTTCTCTTTGTGTGTGTATGTACATGTGTCTATAGTTTGCAGGAAAAGAGCAAACTTATTACCAGGGAAGACACTTAGGAGACAAGTTCAGCGAAGACTGGCAACAAGCACCTGTCAGGCAAGGTGAGAAGCCAGGGGAGGTGGGTGAGAAGCATAAAAATAGTTTTTTAAAATTTACGTGATTCTCAGTGGGTAGTTCAATTCTTGCAGAGTGTTAGAGAAACCCACTGGAACTATTTGTTGTGGATGTTGCTTCAGATTCCTGGTTACATCATAGAAATGGAATAATGGCTGTCTAGGAGGACCACAGGCACAAATTAGGTGAAGCCTGGTATAGCACCTGGAGTCCAATACATACCCCCTTTTTTTTTTTTTTTTTTAATTTATTTTTATTGTGGGTAAAAATCAAAATTCTCACAATACATACAAACATTTGCAAAATGATATATAAATATATATGCATATATGTGTATTTGCTTACAAAAATGTTATTTATATATATATATACATATATTTTAAGAGGTGCTTAGATTACCCAAAATATTACACGGAACCCACTGGGATTCCCATGTTGCCCACCCCCTTGACACTTCTTTCTCTTGCACCCTGGAGACGCTTCACTTAAATAAAGGCTTCCTCTGAGCTTATTTGCCCAGAGGTGCTGAGCAATTGACATTCCCAAGAGCATCCTCAACTAATTCAATATGGGGCAACTTGAAAGTGTAACGTCTTTTGTCTCTACGTTCCCCAGCAGGTTTGAGTCCAAGTGACTCAGAACAGCAACTTGCTCAATAAGATAGGACAGGTCCTACTTTGGCTGTCTTTCCTTTCTTGTTTCAAGAACCTACTTCACCCCACTCAGGGTCTGCTTCAGGAGGAACATAAAGATACATAGCCTAGGCTAGGGATTGCTAGAGCACCAGTGACCAAAACTTCTAGATGGGAACAAAGTTATAGTGGAGAACCCATTCTTTTCTTTATTGACAACTTTATTTCAAATTCACAAAAATAAAAGAACAGAAAAAGGCAGCTGAACACGTTATGGAAACATTACTCCTAAAACGTTCTTTTTCAGGCATTTTTATCTCATCTAATTCCAACTGCTAATTCCGTTGTTCCTCTAGTGTTCAGAAAAATACACAAATGAACACAGATTAGTTAAATGACATAGTCAAGGGCTCCTTCTTAGTGAAAAAAATGAAGAGAATAAATTGCTTAATCATAGCCATATCTCACAAAATCAAACCCCATATTTTTTACCTTTAGAATTAATATAGTACCAACTTTGCTTTCGCTACAAAAACATTACAATGTTGTTGATAAATATAGTTCATAAATTACATTAGTTATATCTTTCCCATGGATCATCACATTCTCAACACCCAGTAGTAGAAGAGCATTCTTGTATTTATATTAACCACAATCCTCATCTACTTCCAAAGTCATTGCTATACATTCCCAATATTATCTTCCAGTTGTCCTCCAACTAACATTAATCTTCCTAGACTGTTTCAGCCACAATCACATCCATAAACCAACAGTGTTTGTTAGATTCATTATAATGTGTTACCATCAAGTCTAACCAAGCACTCATTTACGCTTACACTTGACCTTATTAAACATTCTACATACATCCAGCATTTTCTCCCCTTCTCATCCCACATTCCATTTCCCACCAACTGAGAAACCATTCTTTAAGAGAGTAAAATATTTCTGATTTCTTCTTTCTTTAATACCCCTTACGGTGGGCTATCAAGTGGGTGGGTGGTGCCTATGTGCAAGGCACAGAGATGGCATAAGAATGTGAGTTTCCCACAGACCCTGCATACTTCTAAAGGATGCTTCCCATCTTGTCAAACCTATTAATATGCACTTACATCCCACATTAGACGTGAATAAGATAAAACTATCTAAGAGCTGCTAGCATAAGTGTCTGTTTTCTGGATAGTTATGTATACAAATATCTATGTGTGTGTGTATTTTTTCTACTTTTCTAACATTTTCATAGCTCTTTCAATAGCTCCAAGGCCTGGCTACTAAGTTACAGGGTCTGAAGGAGAAGAAGCAATCAATGAATTGAGATCCGACTTATGTTTCTATGTCTATAAATTTAACTATTTATTGGTATAATGTTAAGGGTCTATACTTTCAGTATAGCTATTTGTACCAGGGAGTAAATGACAAATTTTAGAAATTTATACAGTATAAAAGAATTTCCTGTCTTACTGTCCCAGCTAGAAAAGACCCATTAGTATCGACCCAGTCAATAAAACATCTGACCTTGCAGAAGCTGCCACATGGTTCTTCCTTAGAATAGGAGGGAAATAGGGGATAAACCATAACTTTGCCAGAGGCTATGGGCTATTCATCTGGGTCCCTCATACCTTAAAAAATGCATTTATATAACATATGCATATATAGACATACAATAATATAATTGCTAGAGACTAAAGGAGAGATAGTATTTACAATAGACATTTACTTTATTATAGACTATATCAGTCTTAATTTTAAAATGAGGTCCTTTTTTTATATTCAAGTTATTTTGGCTAAGTCAGGGACAAAATGAGCCTTACACAAGTTGGTGGCCCAGTACTTGAGACTCATAATTCTCTGTAAATTTCAATATCTTATTTGAAATCCATAAATACCTTTTTTAGTAGAAAAAATAAGAATATCACCTATTAGTTTGCTGTAAGCTCTTCCTCGTAAATGAAAATTAAGTGTAGCCACTGATGTGTATCTACCTGCCTCAGGCTTAGCATCTACAGTTGGAAAGGGCTTTTAGGAACGTTATTCACTGGGCTTTTGATCTTCTCCTTCTTAAAATTAGCTTGTAAAATTCTTCCCTCAAGACTGACTTGTTTGCACTGCAAACAAACACATGGAATTGCAAATAGCCACCACCAACTAAGGGCAGGCAATCCAGGCATAGCTACTTAAACACAGAGATCAGATTCAGGAGTAGATGAAAGACTAGAAACACAATGCAAGAATTTGCTGGTGATGTTCCCCAGCAACTGGAATTGTAGCACGACATAGATAATGTCCACACATACAGGCTGGGAGATGGTGGTGTGCTCGCTGGCAAAGGTTCAACAACCAGCTCTTGAGAAAAATAAAAATAAGAACTGATTTGAAGCATTTACTGATCTCTGGTTAATATCAAACTGCCAAAATGAAGTCACTGATGGTGGAGTTGAGAAGAAAAGCAGACCATCAGCTCTTGTGAGCTGGACTGAGCTGCCTTCCTCACACCACTGACAACTGGGTATAAAAAATAACCCTTTCCAGAAATGACTGCATTTCTTCTGAATGAGTTTATGTAAGTGTGTTAGAATCAAGGCTCATACGTAAGGAATCTGATAGTGACCCACTCACCTCTGGGTAACTGAACAACACGAACCCACGTCTGAGCCTGGAAACATCTGTCCACCCTCTGGGATGTCCCAATGTGGCAGCACCACTACCCTTGAGGAGGTGTGGGATCCCATCCAGTGTCAGCAATGCCCAGCTCCGTTTTGTAAGAACACATCTTAGTAGATTAGGAGGCGCCTTTCTAGAAGGGGTTTCTGGGCCTGCACTGTTTTGGTAGAATGGAGTTATTTTATAAGCACTCATTTATGCTTACCAAAAAAAAAAAAAGACCAATTAAAATATAACTTGTTCTTCTGCCCAATTATTTGATCTCAGAGCATTTGTAAAGGACATGAGGATACCAGGGTCTCTTCTGCTAGAGACGCTGCCCACTCTGCTCCCATGGTCCCTGTATTAGTCAGGGCTCTCTAAGGAAACAGAATCAATAGGAGATATCTGTCAATAATATGAGATCTAATATGAGGCTCTCACACAACCGTGGGGATGCATAAGTCCAGGTTCCACAGTCAGGCTGCAAACCAGGGGCTCTGATAAAAGTCCAATGAAGGTCCATGATGAGTTTCTGGGAGAAGTTGGCTGTCCAAAGATGAGCTGGAAGATTCTCTCTGAATGTTGAAATCACTTTCCTTTTTAAGGTATACAACTGATTGGATAAAAGCATCACCAATTGCTGATGGCAATCTCCCTGATTGATGCAGATGTAATCAGCCATCCACCCAGTAAAACTCACTGGTGACCGAAGTCCACAAATGCTCTTGTATTACAATTAGCCCAGTGCTTGCTGGACCAAACACCTGGACACAATTACCTGGCCGAGTTGATACATTAGCCTAACCATCACAGTCCCCAAGTATGGGAAACCCCTCACCATCCAGGGTGTCCACCTTGAGATTGGCTCACAGATCCCATTTTGACATAAAGGACTGGAAAGCATCCTAGCCAGAAGGCATTTGCATATTGTGGTAAGGTCAAAAGAGGAGGATTTAACCAATGGATATCAGGAAGAATAACTTTCCCTACTAATAGGTGTAAGGAACTTCCGTATGAAGTATTTGGTGGCTTAGCTAGAAATGCCTGAATGTTGTTACCATCAGAAGAAAAAAGAGGGCTCATTTCTTGTTGCAGGGTCTTTGGATATCTACAGCATGCCAGAAGGAAAATCACATGTCATACCTACAGGAGAAGCACCCACCTACATCAACACCCAGCACATTCCTCCGCAAGTCGGTCCGGCCCTGGTCGGGACTTCGCTGAGTGCTGCAGCCGGAGCCTCAATCAGCAGTGGAGAGAGCAGTCCACGGAAAGACTTGTTTGACATGAGTGGGTTTCCATTTGTTTCTGGTCCTCTTCTCTTTTGAGGTTGCTTTTTACCCTGTCTTTTATATGAAATTCGTGTAATTGCCCGATTTTCTGCTAACTGGGTTTTGATTCATGGTGATGATCAGTCATACTTTTCTGGGTAATAATTGGGGTTGTTTAAGGCATTGAGCTTCGCCAACCTTCCCTGCGGTCAAGAGGCAAAGTAATTTTCCTCCCCCTTTTGGAAGTGACTTTTCTCTGCAGATGTACTGAGAAGATCTGCAAATGTATTGTGACAAATGATTTACATAAATAAGTGCAATCATATCTTTATTCTTTTAGGTATTAATTGGGTACTATGTGCCAAATACTGTCTTAGTTTCTAAGTAAGACAGATTAAATGCAGTGGCCTCTGTCTGCAAGGAACTCTGTCTATTAAGCAGGATCAACATGGGAAAAAGAAATTGCAATACAACTTCTCTTGTGTGCATGCCTGCCTGCCCTCTCACTCCCATTCTTTCTCTCCCTTTCTGTCCCCCTACCCCTCTCCAAATATTTATAGGTTGCTGAGCATGTGCCAGAAACTATTCTACTTATGAGGATACACAGGGAAGAAAGAAGACAAAGCTCTTACTCTCTTAGAGCTTAAAGAAACACCTAAATGTATAATATCAGATGGTGATAAGTGCTCTGATGAAAAATTATTTAGGATAAAGGATAACACAGGAGTTCAGCACAAGCTATTTAGATAGTGAGAGGAGAGCCATGGCCTTTCTGTTGGTATAGGTTGGGAAAACTAAATTGTTCATGTGTGGTTAATGAAAGTGGAAATTGTTGTTAAAGAATTTTAAAAGGTCTTCCCAGGCTCACAAAGAGTCATATTTTTGCATCCTAACTTTCTTTATTAAATTCCTTTACAAGTTTATAGGCTGAAGAGGGAGGGAAAGGAGACTAACATTTGGTGAGTTTCTGTCATGTGCTAGACACTTATTACTTTATTGAATTTTTACAACAGCCCCACAGATATTGTTGTTATATTATTATTATTAATCATCCCTACTTTACAGAGGAGGAAATGAAAATTTTTAGAGGTTAAGTAACTTAACTGCTTATAAAAGGCAGAGTTAGAATCTTGCTGGTTCACCACTTGCTATCATGGTTTTTTTTTTTTTTTTTTTTTCCTTTTCTTTATCTTTTTTTATTGTCATGGTATTTTGTGTATGTGAAAACAGGGTTAAGTCCTTTTATGGTTAGGCAATATCATGACAGCAAAACATTATTTTTCCTCAGCCTATTTGGTTTCCCAGATAGACCAGATTTCCATTCTGACTTACAAAAACCACCAGAGCCAGAAAAGTTGTAGAATCACAATGCTTAGAGGGACTTAAACATCATGTAATCCAACCACTTCATTAAAAAAAATATGCAAATAGCCTGAAAGGGGTGAAGTACTTTTTCCTAGGATGCAGAGAAAAGTGGTGGCTCTCCTAATCTCTGCTCCAGTTTTTACAATATCGCCAAACTATGGTTTAGTAATTGTATTTATGGTCAGGTGATTTTTCTTGTTTAATTTAGCCAATTAACCACTGAGGTAAATTTACCAATTTCCTCAGTATCTGAGGAAAGTTAAATTGGGTTAGGGTTTGAGATTGGAAAAATAGTTACCAGAGCCATCCCTTTTTCCGTGAATGAATTTCTACTCCTACTCCCAACACCAGAGAAGGGGAGACAGAAAGTGGAAGGAGCCCTGAAGAGGATGATATCTATTGAAAAGTATGGAAATAGAAATAAAGTCAACACTCTTCCTAGTCTATCTTGAACCTCTAGAATTAAATAATGATGGTGCTGATGATAAGATAGGCTGATGGAGGTGCTGGTGCTGGTGCTGGTGGTGCTGGTGGTGGTAGTGGTGATGGTGGTGTGATAGTGCTGATGGTGCTGATGGAGATCATGGTGGTGCTGGTGGTGCTGATGATGCTGATGGAGGTGGTGGTGGTGCTAATGGAGGTCATGGTGGTGCTGATGTTGGTGGTGCTGGTGGTGGTAGTGGTGGTGATGGTAGTGGTAGTGGTAGTGGTGAAGATAGTGGTGGTGGTAGTGGTGATGGAGGTCATGGTGGTGCTGGTAGTGGTGATGGTGTTGCTGATGGTGCTGATGGAGGTCGTGGTGGTACTGATGGTGGTAGTGGTGATGGTGGTGGTGCCGATGGAGGTCATGGTGGTAGTGCTGATGGTGCTGATGGAGGTCGTGGTTATAGTGGTGATGGTGGTGCTGATGGTGATGGTGGTGATGGTGGGGGTGGTGCTGATGGTGGTAGTGGTGATGGTGATGCTGATGGTGCTGATGGAGGTGGTGGTGGTAGTGGTGATAATACTGATGGAGGTCATGGTTGTAGTGGTGATAGTGGTGCTGATGGTGTTGGTGCTGATAGTGATGATGATGATGGAGCTGATGGTGGTGATGGTGCTGATAGTGATGATGATGATGGAGCTGATGATGGTGGTGATAATCATGGTGGTGATAAAGGTGAATGTGGGGATGATGGGGATGATGGTGATGGTGGTGCTGTTGGTGCTAATGGAGCTAATGCTGGTTGTGGTGGAGCTGATGGTGATAATAGTAATGATGACTGTGGTGGTGGTGATAAAGTTGAGTGTGGGGATGATGGAGATCATACTGATGGAGATGAAGATAGTAATGGCAGTGATGGTGATAAGGGTGTTGTTGATAGTGCTGAATAGTGATTACTGTGATGGTACAGAAAGAGTAAATACAATTTTTCAATGATTCAGGACAATCTGGAAAAAAGTAGGACATAAAAGGAAAATCCACAAACATAAATTTAGCCAATAGTTCTAATCACTTCCTCTCCACAATGACCCAGTTTTGGATACATTTGTTCATCTTTACTTCTGTCCATTCCCAATTAACATTTAACAAACTGGTCTTATTTTGCAGCAGTCTTTGAATATTTAAACAGTACAAACTGTGCTCTAGGAGCAGTGTTGGGCTCTGGGGATAAAAGAGTGCCCAGGACAGAACGCTTTCTGCTTTCACATTGCTTGCATTGTAGGGTGGACAGCATGGTCCTAAATAATCATCCTAATACCTCACATTTGCATAGCCCTATGTACACTTTCCAGAGTACTTTTGCACATATTACCTTATTTGAAAATCAAACACTGAGCTTCAATGTTTGGCTATGGAAGTAGCAGATTCACTGTTCACTGACCCCTGCAGTGAGAAAAGTGTTCTAAAGGAGATGAACCAGCTGGATTTTAGACATTCACACATGAGTCCTTTTTTCATAGGGAGAAAGGTGAAGATCAAGGGAAGTTAGAGCTTCCTAGGGCAGGTCACATAAAACACACTCAATAAATGTCAGTTTTCTTCTCTGAAACATTTGCCTTGTGGAATGTGTGTAAATAAACTTCATTAAAAATTACTTCAGAGTCATAATAAGAATGAGTGAAAATAAGACTGAAAAAAATTTTTTTTTCCTGATGCTAAGATTTTGAAATAAGCATTCAGTGGGTTGGACTTAGGTTTGGCATGAAATCAAAACTTTGCAACATGTCTTTTCCTTTATCTATTTCCTTTGTGTATTCTCAGGGTTTTATTCAAAAGGAGAACAGATTTTTTAAAGAGTCTGCCTGATGCTCCAGAGAAAGTAGATAGCATATAATATGCATGACCTCTTAGATTATGCTATGCATGAAAAATGAAGTCATTCTAACTAGCGAAACAAAGGATGGGCTTCGATCTTTGGCACAATGCACAAATCCCAACTGTCTGGGAAAAGCAGGCTCCTCAAAAGAAGTCATGCCAAAATTTTGGCTATGCTTTTAAATGCTTGTTATCGTGAGCCTTGTTATATTACCAGCAGTTATTTTGCTCCGGACTTTTTTTTTTCTGGTAGATGTTGCCTTTGTGTTTCCATCTCTGATGATGTGCGCTTTACCCTTTGCACTTGTGGGGACTGATTTGTCGCTGGCAAATGTCATTGACAGAACCTTTTGAAGATGCTCTCAAGAACCAGCCCTTGGGGTCCATGTTGAGTAAGGCAGCATCCGTGGAATGTATCAGCCCGGTCTCACCCAGAGCCCCAGATGCCAAGATGTTGGAAGAGTTAAAGGCGGAGCCTTGGTACCTCGGCGAGATGAGCAGGAAGGAGGCAGAGGGTTTGCTGAAGAAAGGCGGAGATTTTCTGGTCAGGAAAAGCACCACTAACCCAGGCTCCTTCGTCCTCACAGGCATGCAAAACAGCCAGGCCAAACACTTGCTGCTCGTGGATCCTGAAGGCACGGTGAGCACATGGCTGGGGTGTCTGGGGATGACCTACTTTAAGAGAGCACCCATCCCCCTGTCCATCACCGCACTTAGTGGTAACTTTCCCTCCTCTATGCAAATGTGCCTTCTGAAATCCTGACAGTCACTCCTCCAAGACCCTGGAGCCCAATGACCAAATGACTTATGCTTTCCTGCCAAAGAGGGGCAACAGGGTCCCAGGGCAAGGTCCCCACATGAGTTGTGACACTTGGGAAAATGTCATGGCTCAGGCTGAAAGCCTTGACTTTCATGTCCTTTAAGATAAATAAACACACAGACTGGGAATGGTTTTCCTCCAGATGCATTCACAGTGGAAAAGCATAGGCTCCTGGGCTTTTAATATTTACCTCTAAAAGTTTAATCAGTGGGGTCTTTATTTGCAGGTTGTAAAATGTGATGGAACAGCAAACAAAATCCTCATTCTTGTTCTCCCACTCAGAGAATTAATGCCCAGTGACATTGAGGTTGACCTTTTACAGCAGGGCAATTGTGTCTGAATAATTCTATGGGATTGACTGAATTTTTCATCTTCCAGTCGATAAATTTATTTCACTTCACACCAGGCACAGTCCAAGAATTGTTAAGTTTAATAAATGCAATTGAATTAACCTAACCATTGAACAAATTCCAGGATTGTTGTTTAAAACTCTTTGTACCAGTGAAAATAAAGAAAGAAGGTAGAGTTACTTAAATGATAATTTAAAAAACATTGTATTTTCTTATTGCTAGGTAAGGAGGAAGCTTTATCTTCCATTGGACTTTAACACAATTTAGCCATTTGTGTGTGGCAGGGTGCCTAGACTGAGTTGCCCTTAACTCCTGGCATTCTCTAAACACCGATCTCTTCACAGTTTCTTTTCCTTCTCAATCTTAGCAAACACTTCCTCAGGAAAGTAGTGTATATCCTTCCAATCCACTTTCTACAGTGTCTATTTTTTACGTATATGTACGTCTGCAAAGATAAATTTTTGTGTGTGTGTTTTAAGAATTTGCAAACATGGCATTGTTCCACCGATCTTATTTAATTTCTTACTTTGTTCATTCTATGAATGTTGCTTTCCGCCTACCGAGTCGTTACTGCAGTAAACTGCTTGAGATTTCATTGTATGTGCAGCCCATGTATCACTTACCAAACTCTCTAGCAAAAAAAACCAACTAAGCCACTGTAAACCTTTGTGCATGTTGTTCTCTGTATCCAAGGGGTGGTTTCTCTAGGGGCATAAACCCAGGAGTGGGATTTTTTGGTCACAGAATAGACATACGTTTAATTTCACTAGGGTTGCATTTGCTTCCAGGATAGCTAGACTACTGATGCTCCAACCAGCAGGGTTTGAGGGGTCTGGTTTCCCACATCCTCATTCTTTCTCAGTATTCTCTCTCTGTTTTTGCTAATCTGATTGGATTCAGGAGTAAGGGGATAGCTTATTGTTTGGTTTGCAATTCTTCAGTGGTACCTCATTAGGTTTCTGTGTAAATTGGATGGTACTCTCTTTACCCCTTATTTTTCTACTGACTTTCCTCTTGAGTTTTCTTGTGGAATTTCTCAGCCATGGATTTCCATCTGTATTCTCCTCCTTTTTCACCTGTCTGATAATTTTATCTGTAATGTTCTTCACCAAACAGAAGCCTTTCTTCTAAATAGAGCTAAATCGATGAGTTTTCCCCTTTGTAGTTTATGGTTTTGAGTTTTAAAAAAATTCCTCACCCACAAATATTTTCTACACATTCTTCTATTAGCTTAATATTTTTGTCTTTCACATTTAGGTCTTAATTCCACCTGAAATTTACCTTTGAATATGATATGATATAAGGACTCAGCCTTTATTAAATCTCCATATATTGTCACTTTTTCTGTCACCATTTGCCAAACAATTCATCTTTTCTCTGCCATACTGCAAGGTACTCTTCTATTATATACTAAGTTCTCTTGTGTCATGGGTCTTTTTTCAAGTTTTAATTCTCCTCTGTGTTTCTGATTATTAATTTCTTGCACAAGTGACACATTGTTTTAACCATTATGATTTTGAAGCTGTCTAAAAATCTGATATTGTGAGTCCTTCCTTTTGATTCTTCTTTTTCTAAAGTATCTATGTCAGACTTTTATACCTCCATAAATTATAGAGTCAGCTTTCCAAGTTACATAAATGCAGGCTGAGATTTCGATTAGACTGGAATTGAATTTATAGATTAATTTGTGGGAAGAACTGATATTTTCCAATATCAAATTATCACAATTTTGAACATGATATGAATCTCCCTTTTATTAGTTCTTAAGATGTTCTTTGATAGGGTTTTTAAATTTTCTTCCAAAAGTTCTTCTGTTTAATTTGTTCATTTATTTCCTAAAGTGTCTAGTTTTGGTAACTGGTGTAAGCGGTATGCTATTTTTGCTTACTTTTTCTCAACAGCCAGTGTTGTGGGGAGGAGAATGTAGTGAGCAGGATCTTACACCCAGAAATCTTGCTGAGCAGTCTTGTGGATTTTAGTTTTGCTGCAACAGTGACCATAATGTTTAAAATATTGACAGTTTTGTCTCCTGTCTTCTTTCCCTGTTCTTTTGAGTTATTCTTGACTCGCTGCACTAACAAGGACCTGTTTTCTTTCTGGGGGCACAGGAAAGGGTGCCCTGGCTTTTTGTTCCCATAGTAAAGAGAAGGTTTTTGAGGTTTTCTTCCATTAAAAATGATGTTTTAAACCCACAACTTCTCTAATAAAGAAAAAATAAAGTAAATAAATAAAATGATGTTTGCAAATTAGCTTTTGGTAGATTAATAAACAAAAAATAAAATAAAAAAATGTTTGCAAGTAGGCTTTTGGTAGGTTATTTTTATCAGGCTAAAGGACCTCATTCATTCATTTGTTCATTCATTCATTCATGTGCTGAATGTCTACTGAATTCAGGCATTGCTGTTTTTTTTTTACTTTATTTTGTACATTTAATAATTGAAAATATAAACAATTAAAAACTAAAAAGTAAGCACAGATGAATAAGTAAATACATTTCTCAATTAAATGTACTGGATACATATAAATTTTTTTTTTAACCAAACAATATGTTACACAATATATTTGGTTCATAGTAACGCATTCATACAGTATCCAGACATTGTTTTTGGCATCTGGGATACATCAGTAAACCAGTTTAAGAAGAAAATCTCTGCTCTTGTGGAGCGTATACATATTAATCACCTAATTACTTTAATTGTATATAGGCATTGAACTTTATTGAATACTTTCTCAGCATCTTTTGACATCTTATGATTTTTCTTCCTTAAATCCATTATTATGGGGACTTGCATGGATAGATTTTCTGATGTTGTAAGCCTGGCATAAAACCTACCAGAACTGAAGATATCTGTGCAGTACATTTTTGGATTTGGATAGCTGGAATTTTCCTTGGGATTTTGTAAAGTCTCTGTCCATAAGTGAAATGGGTTTTGACTGTCTTTACTCCCTTTGCTTGTGCTGCCCTCAGCTGGTTTGGGAATCAAGATTCCACGGTGATACCTCTTAAAATGAGCTAGGAATAAAATAAAGAAAAACAAAGATTAAAAATAATAATAATAATAAATAAAATAACATGAGCTAGGTTTATTCCAAATGTCACCTTTTCAGAGAAGCCTTCCCTAACCATTTTATCTCAAAGAGAAACACCTTGATATTCTTTATGTCTTTACCTGGCTTTATCTCTACTTTACAGCACTTATCACAAACATGCATTTGTTTAAGTCATTTATTATTCAGCTCCCCCCTCTAGCAACAAGGGTAGCTATTTCATTCATGGCTTTATCCTCAGCATCTGACTAGTGCCTGACACATAGCAGATCTTCACACACGTCCAATAAATGAATGAGTCATTCAACTCCAGACATTTGCAGTTTAGGAAACAAGAGCCCAAGGAAGTGAAGCAGGTTACTGAAGGCCACAGCTATTAACAGAAGAAGAGCTGCAAGCAAAGTTTTCTAAGTAGAATCAGTCTGAAATCCTTTCCATTTGAATCAGCTGGGCAATGGTTCAGTTGCTGTTATCTAAATGAAAACAGGAGAGAAAATATCCAAGTGTGCAACTCAACTCCTGAAGGGCATGAATTAGGGCAGCCGTGAGACCAAAGAGCACACCTGGCATTAAGACATAGCTTTATTGGGACTTATGAACAAGAGAGCACCTCCAGTGGCAGCGGTCAGGAGAATGAAGGTAGCGTGTCACAAAGAGACAGGAAAATGAAGGGTGATATAAGGGGTTTCAGAACAATGACATTTCATAGGGTATGAGAACAGAGTTCCTGCTAGGAAACATCACCACCTATGGGGTCTGGTGATGTTATCACAGGAATGAAGTCTTACTGCTCTGAGAAGATTATGGTTTATGATACCATCAATACATCCTTTCCCCTCCGGGGAGGGTTGTTAACCTTTAATTTATGTCTAGGTCACACAGGCAGCTACGTGCTGAGAGCTTAGGGGGAGCCCAGGCTCTGAGTCCCCACACCAAGCAATTCTATAAGAATATAAATATTTCATTTGAAAAGTTTAGGCATTAATATAAATGAAAAGTTGGGAAGCGGATGTGGCTCAAGTGATTGAGCTCCCACCTACCACATGATAGGTCCTGGGTTTGGTTCCTGGTGTCTCCTGGAGAGGATGAGCAGGACAGCAGGCTGACGTTATGGGCAGGCGTGGCAAGCTGATGCAACAAGATGATGCAACAAGAGACACAAGGAGGAAAAAACAATGAGAGACACAACAAAGCAGGGAGTGGCGGTGGCTCAAGCAATTAGGTGCTTCCCTCCCACATGGGAGGTCCGAGGTTCAGTTCCTGGTGCCTCCTAAAAAGAAGACGGGCACACAATGAACAGACACAGCAAATGCAAACAACGAGGGGGTGGGAGAAATAAATAAATAAAATAAATCTTAAAAAAAATAAAAATAAAATAAATGAAAATTTAAAAATTAGCCAAATACGACGACATGTTAGTATTTTTGTTCATTTTGCCTTGGTCTCAATTTGCCAGGGCTGCTATGACAAATGCCACCCAGCAGGTTGGTTTAAACAATGAGAATTTAATGTCTCACGGTTTTGGAGGCTGGAAGTCCAAAATCAAGGTCTGGACCAGGCCACACTTCCTCTCAAATCTGTATTCCTCTCCTTATAAGGACTTGAGCTGCATGAATTAAGGCCCATCCTAATTCAATTTGGTCTCATTCACAAATGCATTCCCACCTTAGCTAACAATAATATCTTCAAAGGAGATATTTAAAAATGAGTTCAAATGCACAGGAATGCTGAGTAAGACTTGAACATTTCTTTGTTGGGGATATGACGCAATCCCCAACAGTCCTTTTAACCCAAAGAATGATTTTTTAAAAGATGTGCATTAATAATACTATATTACACATGCACAAGCCAGAATCAAGATAATGTAGAGGATAAGGAGGAAATAGAGTTGTGGTGGTGTGGTTAAATCAAGTGTGGAAGTAAGCCAATAATCAAAGCTGTGCTGTCCATAAAATTTTAATTTCAGAGCAGAAATTTGTAGTGCTGTTGAGAAAATTTGTTAAGTCACACCTACTAATAATTATTCTTTTGGGAGGCTTTTTGTGGCATCTGATTATGTGGTTTAATTGATCCTTTTGAGGCCAGCTTTAGCAGAAAAAGAAAATGGAAACGAAAGACTTAATTAAAAATGTAATGCTGCTTGCTTGCTGTAAGGAATCCAAAATAAGCTATGAACACGTTCTCTTCGATATTTATTCATCTGATTTTCATGGTAATTGGCTGGGCCCTGACTATAAAGGGGGAAACTTGGCAGAATGGATTACTCAGAGAAATAAAGATGCAAAACAGCCCTGCGTCTAAATTTACTGGCGAGCATACAACCTAGGTGCCTTCCCACGGAGCACTGATTATTTAAGATGAGGGAGACTGAGATCTCTGACAGCTGGGCAGTAAGGAGGACTGTGGCAGGGCTTCTGAGCTGCCTTGTAAGGTGCTGGAACTACTGAAACCCTAATAGAATAGTTGTCAAGAGACTGGTTACTGGGCCCATAGGGGCAGCTGCAGAGACGGGTTCCGAACACATTTTCTTTTTCCTTTTTGACATCTTTGGAATCATTTAGTCAGCCCTCTTGTGTCTAAATTTATTTCCTGAGTCATTAATCATTGATTCATCTGTTTTACCTTCAAGGACCAGGAAAGTGAAGTGGGCCCTGCATTTGATTAAGTTGCTTCCACACAAATGGCTGGGTTTGGGCTCTGGCTCCCTGAGTCAAAAAGCCAGGTTTCCATAGCTTGGTTAATCATGTTTAACCATGAGCTTGGTTAACAATGGTCTCAGGTTATAGCACATTCGACATTACATACTTGGGCTTTTGCATTCATAAAATAACAAAACCATGACAACCCTTCAACACCACCCCATTTACTAGGCTTTTATTTTATTCAGAGAAAAATTAAGAAAATAAAAAGTCCCCTACTCCCATCACTTAACAAATCCCTGCTACTATGTCCTAAATTCCCCTTGTATCAGTCAGTACAGGCTGTGCTGCATAACAAATAAAATGTGAATTCTTAGTGGTTTAACCCAACTGAACTTCAATTCCCACTCATGCCAGTTCCCACGTGGGTGGGGCAATTCTCTAGGTTCCTTTGGTCCATGGGTGATTCAGAGATCCAGCAGGCTTCTATCTTGTGGGTCCACCTTCTCAACATGGGAGCTCTATGATCACTATCAAAGGAGGAGAAAGGGGTGGAGAAAACACACTAGCTCTCCATTGCCATGCTGAGACTATCTCAGCAACAAGTCTTTTACATTTTTACCAATATAATACTCATAAAATATAGAACAGTAAGACATCACAGAAAGGCTTCTAATGAAAAGCAGTAGTTCCCTTCTGCCCACCCTCTGCACCCCATTTACTTCCAACATCATTTCTCTTTGAGGTTCTTTTAGTTAGTACCATCCTACCTCAAAGTAGTATGCTTAAACTGCTATGTGGTGATTTATCATTTTAAAATATCATTTCCTGATGTTCCATGAGGAAACTAAAGACTTAACTCACTTTTGATACTTGTTTCAATTTTTGACAAGTTCTTAGTTTTCCTAGTGGTTGTAACAAATCCACCCTGTCTTTCTGTGTTCCATCAGTGTTAGGCAGCATCTTGTGGCTTCCTCCACTGCTCCATTGGGAAACTAGTGGCCCTGCTAGTACTTCTTCTCCTTCCTCTATCCATCTTCTATAATTTTACTTTTTTAAAACTTAAATGAACAAAAATAGAGAAAATAGTATAATGAGCTCCCATGTATCTATTACCAGCTGCAAAAATTATCAATATCATACCAATCTTGATTCATCTGTATCCCACCCCCATCAATTTTTTGAAATATTTTAAAATATAGTACAAAGAACTCTTTTTTCTGAATCATTGGAGAGTAAGTTGTTGACCTCATCTTCCGTCACCCCTGAATACTTGAGCGTGCATTCCCTACAAACAAGGACATTCTCCTACAACCATCAAAATCAGGAAATTAACACTAATATGTCACTGACATGTAATCCTCAGAGCCCATTCGTGTTTCGCCAGTTGTCCAGAATATGCTTTTATACCAAAAGGTAATGAAATATGCGCTGTACTTCGTTGTTATGTCTCTCTCCTTGATTTTGATGATCTTGACACTTTTCGAGAGCACAGAACAGTTATTCTGTAGAATATTTCTCAATTTGGGTTTGTCTGATGTTTCCTCATTATTAAGTTCTGGCTAAAGATCTTGGCTGGGCTATCACAGTAATCATGCTGTTTTCTTCTCGCTTCATCCTGGTAGGTGGAAATGAGAACGATTTTTGATAATGTTCACTTTGATCACTTGATTCATGTGGTGGCTGCCTACTGAAAACTCACTCCTTTCCCCTTTGTACTTAACAAATATTTTGTGGGGAGGTACTTTGAAACTATATAGCTACCCTGTTCCTAATCAAACTCTCAATTTGTTCATTGATTTCCTTTTATCAGTATGGACTCGTGGTTTCCTATTTTGTTTAGTTGGTTATAACCTATTACTATCTTTATTAATTCTGATGCTCCTACTAGCTGATTTCTGTGTCCTTTTGACCTGTCCCCATCATTCTTTGAGTACTTCCTTCCTTCTGATACAAAACAGTTTAACCTCTGCCCTAGTCCTGCAACCAGCCATTTTTCCAAGCAGCCCTGGTTCCTTTGGGTGGAGGATGGTACTCGTTTCTACTGGGGAGGGGGGGTGCTGCTCCCAGAGCCTCCCAGTGGACACTTACGGTGCGTGTGTGTGTTATGTGTGTGTATAATATATATAATGCCTACATTTATTTCTATATCTATCTGTATAAATTGAACTCAAAACAATTCTTCCCATGTCACAAGGTTCATTTTTTTCCTTTCCCGTATTTATAACACCCTTCTCCAACAGGTAGATGCCTGATTCCCAGTATCCTAGAATTTTTACTGATTTGACTGACTCATGTGTGTGTGTAACCTGTCTCCCATCACTGCTGCTTCCCTCTCCTTTTCGTGGAAACCACCCTCATCTCTCCAGACTCCCAGGTCCAGACTCCTCATGCCCCGTGGTTCCTTGGCTTTTATCTCCTGCTTCCCATAATACAGCAATGGCCTCTCCTTTCTCTTTTGGGTTCCAATGACTTCCGGTTCTTCCCCATGGATTTTTCTGACTACGTTTGAATTCTTCTGCTTATAAAAGATTCCAGTAATCTGGAGCATGATCCAACCTCATTCAGTGGGGCCATGCCTCAACTAAAAATAGCATCTTCAAGAGATCTTATTTACAATGGGTTCCCACCCACAGGGATACAGATTAAGGTTCAGAGCATGTCTAAATTTGGGTGTAAATTCATCTACCACAGCCCCCATGAAGCAGGCTGGGTTCATGAGGTCAGGGAAACTATGGCTGCAAGAGGGACAGAGGAAGCCATCCAGGATGGAGCTGGCAATGTGAGGATCCAAAAATGGGCTTTGAGAGTCAATCAAAAGGATTGTTTGGGAGGAAAAATGAGTGCTCATGGGGGTGGGGGGAGGGTGACTAGAGGAAATGCAAACAATTGACACACAAGACCCCAAGGCTGGCACTTGGCACTGCAGTGCCGGGGGGCTGATGTGGGGCCAGCGCTGGGCCACTGGGTCTCAAAGGACCTGGACCATGCTTTCATTTCAAGCCTGGAAGGGTCCTGAGCAATGTGGCGGAGTTGGTCTATATCCTGCTCATGTTAGATTGGATTCAGCCATGAAATTTTCGGCACAGATCTCCCAGCGTATCCAGCCGAGGCTGAGACAGCAGGCAAAGGGCAGCAGCTCCGGTTGTGCAGCGTGTTCCCATCTAATCAGACTTTTGAATCAGGAGATTTCTCTGTGTCTGTCTTCCCGCTCTAGGGTGACCCTTTGGAAAGGGCCCGATGTAGTCATTTTGTCACTGATTGAGTGAACTCATTCATACAAAATCTTCCAGCAGTATTTCCAACTGCCTATAGGGCAACTCTCCTTAAATGTTTCCTGGGCAACTCAAACCCACCATGTCTAAAATGGAAGGCATTGTCCCCACGTCCTAGCCCCTAAGTGTTCCTCTTTGTTCCCTGTATCACTAAGACTCAGTTGCCCAGGCACCTCCCTTCTCAGGCTCCCACATTTAAATACTGACCATATCCTCCTAAACATCTCTGCAAGCTGCCCTTTCCTTCCACCCACCTGGATGGTCCCCTGTCCTTTTGGGCAGGCCTCCCTCTCTCCATCCTCCACATTGTCAGAAGGAGTTGCTTTTGATCTCCCCTGCTCAAAATCTTTCAGGAATGTCCATTGCTTCCAGGGTGAGTTTAAACTTCTCAGTCTGGTAAGAAAAATGCAGCTAACAAAGGTTGCCTGAGCACTTACTAGGGACTGTGCCACATGCATTAGTCATTTACTCCTCACAACAATCTCATAAGGTAGGACTATTGTGAAAGTTATTTTTCAGATTGGAAAGAGAAGCTCAGAGCAGTCACAGAATTTGCCCCAAGGGGCTCAGGTCGAACCCAGGGTCTGCTGTGGCTCACAGCTGCCTTCTCTTTGCTGCCTGGGCTTCTCGTGGGCTCACAGGCAGGACTCAATAATCCTCACCAAAGGCACTCACTGCTTAAAGCACCTGCTTTGAGCACAGGAAGAGGCAAGATGACACAACAAACGGAGGTGCAGAGGAGAGATGATGAGAGATGCAGCAGACCAGGGAGCTGAGGTGGCTCAAGCAATTGAGTGCCTCTCTCCCACATTGGAGGTGCCGGGATCAGTTCCCAGTGCCTCTTAAGGAGAAAGACAAGAAGAAAAGACAAGCAGATGCGGAAAGAACACACAGCGAATGGACACAGAGAGCAGATAGCGAGTGCAAATAACAAGGGGGAGGGGGAGAGAAAAAAAAAAGATGGTAAAAGGAGGAGAAAAAAAACAGGAAGGATTTCCACCTCCCCCTAATCAAACCAATCTAGAAATTGTGGCAAAGCACAGAAACAGTGAACTTGTTATGGCCTCACTAATTGATTTGGAGAAAAAAATGTGAATAAACATTACGTTTGTTAATTATTTTAATTTCCCACCACTTCTGAATTCTTTCTCAGGTTCCCAGGCATACTTGGTCCCCAATAAGACCAAGTCTTCCAGACACCTCGCGTTTGATTTCCTTCCCACTGAGCTTATCTCAACTTGCTTTTGTCTTTGAGCATTGATTTGTTTCTACTTTTAGACTCTTTCCAATGATTTTTCTTTTTTATTATTATAAGTGACTGCCGTCAAAGGCTGACCGGATACAAATGGGGTTATCAAGAAGGCCGAAGCCCAGGAAGTCGCATCCTCTCCCCTGCAGGTTGCATCTCAAGAAGAAAACCTTCCCTTATGCCTGTACTCCCTCCTTAAAAAGGCAGGACTCGCTAAGTTTGTCAAGTATCTGGAAAATCCCCTGAAGCCATACAGGGCTGGGCTGATGGAGAGGGCCCTGGACAGGGCAGAGCTGAAACCAGGAATGGCTGCCCCTTCCTTCCCCTTGCATTTTGTTCTCCACAGCTTCTCCTTCAAGGCTCTGGGAGCCCCTGGAGAGAGATCAAGGTGCAAACTGTGCAGGTTCTTGCCCTGGACCCTGGACGTGTCCAAATCTGGCAAGACCATCCTTGTCGACAGGTCTGATGTGCGGAACAAGACGTAGGCTGAATGAATGCAGATATTCCAAGGACATGTGGAAATTACGGTGCAAGCTGGTCACCTCCTGCCCTTGGGCAGGTCATGTGACATCATTGCCTTATGCATCCGCTGGAGACTTGGGGGTAGGAAGGATGGTCTCCTGGCTGGTTGGGTTCATTGCAGCCCCTCAGGGCAGAGCAGGGCCCCTATGGGCTCTTGTCCCTGTGTTGTACATTTTGGGCATAGGATTTTGTCTGAGAGTTGTCCCGTGGCTAGGATGCAAATATCTTAAGACGCCAATGTCAGATCACGTTGAAGGAATCTTCCAGCTCTCAAATGTCCAAAGTCCATAGTCTCTGGACATGCGCAGATGGCCTAAGCACTTTCCAGGACGAAGGCTGCTATGCTCCTTTCGGCCACTAGAGGGGGGTGAAAGAACACCATGTCCACTATGGGGGGAGATAAAGGAGGAGGCTGCAGCCCCCTCTCTCCCTGCAGCCAGAGGCATCCTTGTCCTGGGGAGTTCCACACCCATCTCATGCTTTCACTTTCTTCTCTTGGCCAGATTTGCTCTATGTTGGTTGATTTTGAAAAAAGCACCAGGCTAGAATTTTGAGGGGCCTGCCAAGCCCTTGCGACTGCCTGGCCCCCTCCCTCTGTGAGCAGATCTGGGGTTGCCTTTAGGAGCTGAGGGGAGCTGCTGGGGCCCCTTTGGGGACCACTTTGAGTTAGTCAGTCCCAGCCTCTCTCCTTTAGCAGCTGAATTAGGACGCCTTTGTGGTTTCCTAGGCAATGACTTACCAAATGAGGTCTTAGGAAGCTTGGTAGAGGCAGCACACCTCCCCAGCTTGCCTGCACTTGCACCTGGGACCCCTATTCCAGGGGGGAGAGTGCAAGCCTGGTGACTGAGGCCTGAGATTTGGGGAACAAGTAGGCCCCTGAGTTATTTTCCTGGGATGGGTTACATTGGAGAGATTATCATTCTCCCAGCTCCTCACTTATTTTTTAAAGACGGAATTTTTTGTTGTATTAGCCAGGATTCCCCAGAGAAACAGAACAGACAGGAGATGCGTGTGTGCGTGTGTGTGTGTGTGCACATGTGCATGTGTGTGTATCTTAAGAGATTTATTATAGGAATTGACTCACTCCACTATGGGGATTAGCAAATCCACATTCAGAAAGGCTTGCTACAGGTTGGAAATTCCAATGAAGGTGAGGTTGAATTCTCTACAAAAGCTGGCTGGCTGAGGAAGAGGCAGAAATTCTTCTTTCTGACTTCTAAAATCCTTAGTTCTTTCTTTAAGACCTCCAACTGATTGGTGAGGAGACTCCCCTCATTGCTAAGGGGAATCTCCTTTGTTAATTGTAGATGCAATCGGCCACAGATATAATCAATGGCTTAATGATCTAAATTCATCTACTAAATGCCCTCCAGTAGCAATCAAGCCAGCACTGGCTTCACCAAATGGACACCATAACCTAACCAAGTTGACACATGAAATTCATCCACAAATTGATTGGAGGAGGAGACTCCTGTCATTGCTGGGGGCAGTCTCCTTTGTTGATTGTAGCTGCAACCAACCTTAGATGCAAGTAATGACTAATGATATAAATCCATCTACTTAAATGCCCTCCAGTAACAATCAGGCCAGTGCTTGCTTGACCAAACAACTGGACACCATGACCTAAAAATGCTGACATGTATTAATTATCACAGTTGTGACAGTTGATACTAACAACTAGTAATATATTTTCCATAGAGTTAGAAAACAGTTAAGAAATGTGATACTGCTAGAATGTTAGAATTCTGAAAGCTGGTCCAGTCCTCTCATTTTTCCTGCAAGGAAGTCAAAGTTCACAGAAGTGAAGTGATCTGTGTAAAGTCAAGGAAAGTCAAGCCTCTAACTCGGGTGTCTTCTGGTCCCCTTGATTACATCACTGTGACATCACCCCAAGCCTTGAAATATCCCCCTTACCTCCTGTGCACTGCAAAGGAGCTGGAGTCCACTTATTTCATCCAACACTGGGGTGCTTTGGTGATCATCAAGGCAAAGAGCCAAGACTACAGAGCTCAGCCCTGGACACCCCTTTAAGCAAATGCCCATGCCCGGTTCATTCAACATTGATGGAGAACACATTGAGAATCAGGGAGGGAAGGGTAGAGAAGGGGGAGCTCAGGGGCATCGTTCTATCTGTCTTGTGTCCTCGGCCCTCCCCAGAACCTCAGAGTGAGGTTGACCCACCCTGAGAAGGCTGTTCAGTGACTCTGCTTTGAGCTGTTCCATCCACCTTCATCTCAAAGTGCTGCTTTCTTCCAGCCACTTTCAAGTGTGCCCTGCAGAGTTGTTCAGGTCTGGTGAATACCTTCATCTCCTTTCACTGCCTTTGAAGCCCTGGTACCCACCCTGGATACTGGCATCTGGAAGCATCTGCTGCTCTGTCCCCAGCTCTGGATCTGGACATAGATAGGTGTCCTTGCCAGAGAAGGAACCTTGCTTGCCCTGGCTGACCATCCTGGGAGTCATGAGGGTTGGGGTGAGGAAGAGTGACAAGAAGCTACATGTCCAGCCTCCCCCAGACCACACAGAGCCAGGGTGCCACTCGCCTCCTGGTACCTGCCTGGCAACCTGCATCCCACTTCCCCAACTCCCAGGTCTTGAAGAGATTGCACTTAATCAATGGGAAGTCTCTCTGCATCTCCCCAGCTTCAAAAAGGACTTGAGTAGGTTTAAAAAACAAACAAACAAATGCAATCCAATAAAGGGGGAAAGACCCAGTAGGATAAATGCTCAAGGGATGCAGGATAAGGAGCATAAGAGGAGAGACTCATGCACTGTGTAAAGGGGACTTAAGACATCCTGATGACTCCTTGGCCTGGTGCTAATTGCAATGGTCATGATGCTGCCCTCCCTGCACCCATTGGAGCCCGTTGTGTGTGTTTCACAAGCCTAGGAAGAAAAGTATTTAGTTAAACTGCTATGAGCTCTTAGGGGATCTCTAGTTTAAAAGGTAACAGGTATTCATCAAAATCAATAAAAATCAAATTTTAAAAAAGCCTCTTTCATGAACAATTCTAGAAGATCCAAATTTAAATAGTGGGAGAAGCTGCCTTCTCTTCTAACCCTATCCATTCCCTTCTCCAACCCCAGACCCCCAAAGCCCCATCCCTCTCCCACAAAACAGTCTCAGTTTGAGTATTTAGACTATTCTGAAGCCTGGCTACATTTCAATTTTCCCTTTGCTTTGCAGAGCCTCACACAGTTTCTGGGGTTAAAATTCCATGTGGCATCGTCATAGCAGAATCTGTCCAGATATCTAGAGAGGTTTGTCCTCGGACCCAGGACACAGGATGGTTTCAATCGGTCTTTGGACATTTCCGGCAGCTAGGAGAGGTACCTGTGGCTGGGATGCAAGTTCTCCAGGCAGCAACCTGCCTCCGTAAATGTCTGGTCAGCATCCAACCAGCACTGGGTTCATGGCATTTCAGGGCATGTTTAGGGGAATTGAACTGGCCTTCCGGTTTTTTTTTTGCAGGAATGACATATGACTTATTCCTTCTGCAGGGCTTTGTTTACATGTGCATGTGCTTTTGTGGGCCACCTTGGGTGTCACTGCCAGTCTGTATACCCCAAAGAAGCCACTCCCTGGTCCTCCACTTTGGTGGCACCCTGGGATCACCTGGGTGGCTTACACCGATGCCCGGGCCCCATGCCCAGAGATGCCGGTGAAATTGGGTGGGACCTAGACATTGAGTGATCACGAGCTCTCAAGTGATTTGGACATGTGCCCAGGTTGAGAACTTCTGTCCAGCCTGTCATAAATCCTCATAAACCCCCATCAATCCTTCTCTTCTAGTGCACAACGTAAATGAGCATTAATCATTAAGAGATGGAAATAAGGAATCAATGGCAATATGCCATCCCAACTAGCTTGAAGCTGAACTCCTGGCTTCCAAGGAAGTGTCCTGATCAAGTCACCCAGGGGAATATTTCTGGATCTACCCCAGGAGAACAGAGCGCTGCTGTGTGGTGCAGGCTGGCCAGGCAGAGGTCCTGGGGTATAGTAGCAGGAGGGAGTGGAGTGGGACGGGGAAGGCTAGACTCCAAGCCCCTCTCTTGGGGCAGGCAGGATGGAAGGGGTTGCAGAAGGGCCCAGGGAGCAGCGGCCAGCGATTGGCTGAATCGACCTACCATCCACAGTCTTCAGGCTCTTGGCAGGCCCCATTCTCGAAGCAGAGGCCCCTTCCCCTGGCCCTACAGGGTGAGCTTGGTGCATTCTCTTTCTTCAAATCTGTGGAAAGTGCTCAACCTTGCATTGCTTCCTCTGCAGGTCCGCACAAAGGACAGGGTTTTTGACAGCATAAGTCACCTCATCAACCACCACCTGGAGAACAGCCTGCCCATTGTCTCCACCGGGAGTGAACTCTGCCTCCAGCAGCCGGTGGAGAGGAAACAGTAACCTGCCAGGCACGGCTTCGCCTCGCCCACTCTGCGCTCGGCCCGCCGTCAGGAACACGTGCTTTCTCCCCGGTAGAGGGTCTGGGGGCTGCAGAAGCTGGGGCAGTGGCCTGTAGGGTCAGGCTCTTATTTGCCTACCCCAAATGGAAGGCTTCCTTACAGTTCAAGTTGAATAAACTTGTTCCAATTTCTCATATGCATATTAAAGGTGTACATACCTATACATCCTGTACAAACAATCCCTCTATATTTATATTTTTTAAGACTAAGAAAGATTTATGACTCATGTTCCGTGCTGTCCGTTTTTAACGAAAAAAAAAAAAGTTTGACGGTGTTTGGGCAGAAATTTAATTCAACTGACCCATTCCATTGGCGAATTCCACTAGGACAGTGTGAGTTTTACTTATTAAGCACAATACACACTGAACAGAAGGCAATTAGTGAGTTCTCGATAATAAACATGAAATTGAAGTAGAAAAAGTCAAGATGCTACCCCAAAGAAATCTAGCTCTGCAGTAGGAGCTATAAGAAACCCTGATCCTGAAAGCATGGCTATGCTTTCTGATGGGAGTTCCAATTCTCTTAAAGATATCGGTGCCTCGACTCCACCGTGACTCCCACATTCTCTGCCGTGCACGCTGTGTATGCTTGAAAACTCACTGCAGCTCTAAGTAATCAGCAGGCATCAGTTTGTGGCTCTGCTAAGGACCAGAATTCTGAGACTTGTTGCATATGTGTCAAGTCCGTTGTCCAAGGTTTCTTGGAGGAACTCGTTTTACTTCCAAATTGGGCGTACAAAATAAGCCTCACTCTCGAAGGTCTTGATTGACAAATGCTTCCCTTGTTCTTGTCTGTATAATGGAGAGGTAGCTGGGGGCAAAGTCTTGGTTTCTACCTCCTTCTTGCCAAATGGGTTACTTACAGGCAGCTTGTGGTGGCTGTTAGTAAAATTGCTTTTCTCCCCTTATAGACAATAGGGGGAAAGGCATGTGTAGGAGGCATGCCCATGAGAGACACGAGAATCTTTTCTCAGAGTTCAGCCCTAGCGATGCATACATTGGCCATTATGCCTGGGTCTACGTTTGCCTGAAGCTTGGTGAGAGATTCAGGATATTGTTGATTCGATTTGTGTTTTGGCTTCAGGAATGATTGAGGAGTGAAAGACCTTGTTGTCTCTACAACAGAGTTTACCAACCACTCCATGAAAAGGGTGTGTACCCCTGTGCTGTGTTTGTCTTGAATCCTTCAGGAGAAAACATTGTGGTTTCTTGCTTGGTCACTTGGCAGTAGGACATTGATAGTGTTTATAATTTTTATATATATGTATATCTAGGTTGAGAAGACCCCATGATTTAAAAGATGTCTTTTAAAAGACAGGTGAATGCTTACTTTCTTTGGCATCTACTCAGCTATGCTAAGCGTTTGCTCTTGTCCCAGTGAAATCTCATAGCCTCCAGCACCCCCACCTGATCTGTGGGTCTGAAAGCTGCTTGGATAGTAATAATTTGATGCTCTAAGAGTGAGGAGTTAGGGTGAGATTTGCAAGGATCTGATCATAACAATTCTGCAAAGTTCTAATGCTAAGTGTGTGAACCCCACGGGGTATGTGTAGACAGAGAAGTAAGGTGGTCAGAATGGAAACGGGGTAGAACTAATGGATGGGATGGTTTGAGAGCTCGTCCAAGAGCTTGTACTTTTCCGCCTTTGGTGTTTTGCCCTTTGAGAGTCCAGGAACTCCAAGATGACAGTGGAGTCAACTCTCCAGAATGTTCCACAGTGTTTTGGAGTTCTGTGGGAGCCCTGGCACTAATCTAGGCCTCCGTGCCCTTCCCGAAATGGTTCTGGTTTTAGGCCCGGTGCTAATACTCTGCTCCACGTTATCCAGAAGCAACGGCAGCCATACAGGGAGTCTGGGCAGCAACCGTTTCAGACATGACCAGGTAGACTTTGGAGTCTGCTTCAAAACTTTCCTCTAGTCTCCTGGGAGGCCTATGACCTCATAAACATATAGGAAGGTCTTATCTCCTTGACGTATGAGCCTCCTCTGTGGGTGAGTATAGACTGTATATTAAAATATACAAAAGGACTTTCCTTTTGACATTTCTGCACTCTCCACTTTGCAAGGCCAAAGAGGCTAATGCTTAGGAGGTAATAGCAAACCAGAAAATGAGAGCTAAAGCACCATGAACACCTTAAAAGTGGGTCTGCTTTATTTTTCTCTTGGGGGACTAAAGAACTGATAATCCGCAGTTTTAGTAACTCTCTGCTCTGAAGTCAGTGTTTATCTCAATGGTGATAAGCAATATATATAATATTTTTTTTTGCATGAGAATCAATTTAGAAAATTTAAAGTATGAGGGTGTCAAAGTTTTTCTTTTCAATATTAATTCAAACTATGTATTTTTAAACTCAGATTACAGGATCGCTTACAGTGGAAGAGTGCCCGTGAAAAACCGGCACTCCTTTTTAGCCATGAAAGCAGATTTGAAATGCAACAGATGGCAGCGATTTTCTAATCTTCCATCCCTTCCATTTGTAAGGCGTGTCAGAGCTCACACGCGTGATCTCACTTCTCCTTCCAAGTGATGAGGTATTACTGTGTCCTCACTTTTCAAGTGAGGAAACTGAGGCTCCGATTGGTGCCGAGACTTGCCAAAGACCACAGGGTCGGCTCACATCAGAGCTGGGATTGGTTCTTCGGCGTACTCAGCGAGTCCCGAGCTCCTGCCGTCGTGGGCCCACCTTGGGCCTGGAGCGCAGGATTTGGAGACAAGCGCGGCGGGACCTCCTCCCTGCCCAGCCTGGGTCCCGCTCTCTCGGGGTGTTTTGGGAACTCCATATCTGCCCGGGCAAACAGTGCGGGCAGAGCAGCCCCTTGCCCGTGGTTTCTGGGAATCCGGCTCCAGGGGCGCTGCTGCACGTGGTTTTGCGCAAGCTGGGCCACCCGGGGCTAGCGGACCACGCCTGCAGCCCCGCTGCCCCTGTGGGGCCCTCGCCCCACGCAACCCCGGCCTCCAGGTCTGCAGGGAGCGCGAGTGGCGGCGTCCAGCAGCCCCCAAACGGTCCCTCTCTGCTCTTGTCCTGGAGATCTCTATCCACCTCTCTCCCCATGGCCAGCACCCACGTATCAATTCAGGCCGGGTTGAAAACGCCATCTTAGTCCTGCTGAGCTGCTCCTTGGGTCTTCTTCGGGGTTGCCCATCACTGGTTTAAATTGGCTACGATTCCTCACCTTCAAGCTACCGCGGAGAAGCTCAGGGTGGAGCAGTCTGATCAACAGCATATTCAAACAACTCTCAACCATAAAGCCATCGCTTAAGTTACTCCCCACACCCTTTTTTTTTCTTTCTTTCTGTGTTTGAGGGGCCAGATGCTGGGCGTCTGCTTGGCTTTTGGACCAGTAATTCGTTTGAGCAACTATTTTGGTTAAGGCCTTCTTAGATGATGGGAGTAGATGGACATAGGCCCATCTTAGCACATAATCCTTGACGAGTCCCCCCTGGAGGAGGGGAGGTCACGGTCAATTTAAAATGAAGTAGAAAATGGTCAGCCCAGGGAAGGAAAAGGGGCCTGGGCAACCCTCTTTTATGCCCCCCTCCCCCAAAGGACCAGGTACTCAGAGCCACCGTTGATACGTGGCCCCCTCTGTGCCCTGTCCTGGGGTCCTTAAGATGTGGCCCTGGACCCCCAGAATTGGAAGCCTTGTTCAGGGTAGCCTTGGAAGCTTGGCTTGGGTCCTTTATAAACGTTGTGCTTTAAAACTAAGGTCCTGGGGAGCAGACGGAGCTCAGTGGTTGAGCACCTGCTGCCCATGTACGAGGTCCTGGGTTCAATCCCTAGTGCCTCCTAAAACAAAACAAAACAAAACAAAACAAAACACTAGGGAACTAAGGCCCTAGTACTTTTTCTGCTGAATCTGCCACCATATATCTGAAGGTGGGTTACACACTGACCTCCTGGTAGGGTTTGGAGGTAGGTGCATCTGATTATAGGACACCTGTGGCAGGTCATATAGGCAGGTGGGCCTTTTGGTTCCTCCTCCAGCAAGGATGTGTCTGAGCCCTGGTGTGGCTCCTGCACAGCACAGCTGTACAACAGTCCCCCATTGTGAGAGCATGTTGGGTGGGTTGAGTGAATACATGTGAAGCCCAAAGAATCTGTGGTTCTTCATTCAGTAAAGGCACACACAGGCACTCCATCATTATCTGAATGGTTGGTTTGTGTTCCAAACATTTACCTTTCTGAAAATGGGTGGTGGATAGCCCTCCTGGAAATGGAAAAGGGAATTGTGTAAAGATTGCACATATGAACTGTAAGATTCAGACAAAGCTTTGAATTGGGTTTCAGAATAATCATCTGGTCCTGTTGTGGAGCATTTAAAGTTGGGGAAAAAAACACTACTATAACATATTGCAAATCTAAGAGTGCCATGGCTACATATAGGATAACAAGGAAAGGCACTTCATAGAATAACCCAGTTGGAGGAGTCCCCATTTTTCAGAAGAGGAAACTGAAGCCAAGAGTCTTGCTGGAGGGAGCAGATGTGGCTGGAGTGGTTGAGCGCCTGCCTCCCACATGGGAGGTCCTGGGTTCAGTTCCTGGTGCCTCCTGAAAAAACAAAAACAAAGCAACAAGCAAAACAAATGAAAAAATCAACCCAGGGAAGCCGATGTGGCTCAGTGGTTGAGTGCCGGCTCCCCACATATGAGGTCCTGGTTTCAATCCCCAGTCCCGAGTACCTCAAAAAAAAAAAAAAAAAAAGAAAAAGAAAGAAAAAAAAGGTCTTGCTGGAGGGTGGACATTCATTGACTGAATCTAGAAATGAGTGCAGGACTTATTAAGGACCTTCAAGGCTTACACAGGAAGCTCTGTCCCTATGGAAAATGTCAAATAGTTCCTCCCTCCTTGATTTGTGTTTGTGCTCCATCTCAAAATGCATAAAACCGTGAGACATTCCGAAGGAAGAGGGAATGTGCCTGTTTCCTCTTAGTTTGGGTTCCTTCAGAAGCAGAGCCTGAGACAAGGATTTGAGAGCATGTCCTTTATTCAGGTGATGATCCCAGCAGTAGAGAAAGGAAGGAAGCCGATGAAGAGAGCATGATCAAGCCAGTTACCACGGTATGGGGAACTGGAGTTCAGTCCCACTGGGGGACTCCAGAGACAGTGCTCAACACTGTCTTGGGTAATTTATACACCAAGCCCACCACTGGTTGAAGGCTGTTTCCAGGGACTACAACACCCTAGAATTCCGGCTTGCCCCATGCACACCTGGGCACATGGGGGCACCCTCAAGCAGAAACAGAGGTGTTTCTAATAAATGGACTTAGCGTGGGGAGCATGCATCAGAACCACCTGGCAGGCTTGTTCAAACACGGATCTCCAGGGCCCCACTTCAACTCTACTGAGTCAGAACAGCTGGGAGTGGGATCTGGGAATTTGTACTTCAAATCAATTGAGAGGTGCTGTTTGCGCCGCTCGCTGGGAACCTGCACTTGGAGAATCACTGACATGTGAGTTGCCAGCCCTCACCTGTCCCTTATTGACAGTGGTGCCCCCTTTAATTTATGATGATGTTTTCATCCACTTCATGTCCTGTATCCCAGGGGCCATGCTGTGAACTTAAAAGTGGAAGACTAATAAGCATTTATAACTCTAGGCGATCATTGCTGGCAGATAAAATACCATCTGCCAACCACAATTTATTTATAATGGGGTTTATACATATTTATAAGTTTGCAAGCAACAAAATGCACAGTTTTAAAACTGGCACATTTTATAGCCGCCAGGAAAATTGCAACTTTATACCAGGACTTGTGAATGTCAATTGCACATGTGTGTGTGCGTATATATATACTTTCATTAAAATGGATATGCATCACTCTGTATGTATCCATATGTAGATTGACTGGGGGCGTGCATCTTGGGAGTCTTCATTGGATCTAGTTTTTTTTTAATTAACAAGGACAACTAGAAAGTGGAACATAGATCTCATGAGTTTGGAGAGCAAGCAGGTCCTGGCATTTTGCAGGTGCTACAGGATCCGGTAGATAAGATACAGGAGCCCACTATAGGAAATTATAGAGGGACAAGAGGGGAGAGAAGCCACAGGAGAAGGACAGGGCAAGAACACAGAGGTAGGATAAAAGGTAAAAAGAAGGGAAGGTGGGACTAAACGAATTCAGATGATATCATTTATTAATCCAGCAGTGCACAGCTCAGCATGACACCAGCCTTGTTTATCAAAGGAAGAATGTGCCTGTCAAGAGGCCAGCCTGGAAGAGAAAAGGAAAGCATGGTGGGTGATTGTCCCCATCACGGTGTACTTTGGGAGCACGAGATGGATCTCCCTGCTGCACTGCCACATCACGGTTTACACTTCCTCTTGACCTCACTTGTACATGAGCTCATCCATTCAACAAGTATTTATGAACTAATAGGTAGCAGGCAGTGGGTGTAGAGGACAGAGAAGCAAGCCCCTGTGGTTTCTGCCTGCCTGAGTTTATAATCTAACAGGAAGTAAAAATGTGCACGAGTGTTTTGGAGTGTGTGAAGTGTTTCAGTGGTGGCGTGTCCAAGTTCAAAGGACCAGGGAGGACTCCCAGGTTGGCCTGGGAGTCAGGAAAGGCTTTGCAAAATAGGCGGCACTTGTTGGGTGTTAGAAGAGGTACAGAGAGGCCAGGCAGGCTGCAGGAGGAGATCAAGGGCACAACTGAGAATGGAGAAATCGCCAATATTGGTGGGGGTGGGGGGGTTGGGGGGAATGCTAGAGGGGAGGAGAGGCTGCACTCCTTTCCTCCTTTCTGCTTTCACAGATGCACTAACTGAATCCTGAGCCCCCAAATGTATGTGGCTGCTTCCCCGGCGATGAGAGCCACACTCACTAAAGAAAGCGCCTGACGGGAAATCTCTTGCAACTCTGAATTTCTATTGTGTTGTTTCACCTTGAAATGCTGTAGGTAGAAAAATAAGCATGTGGGAAGTAAACGCTGTGGTCTTTTGCTTTTGAGGTAACTCATTCACACTTATCTAGGAGGTTTTTTTTTGTTTGTTTGTTTTTTAAACCACATCCAGTTTCTAACCATCAAAACCTAGCGGCCATTAACAAAGCAGAAAATAACGGGCAAATCCATCCTTGAACACTGAATTACGTTTTTGGAGGTAACAACTATGTGTTGGTTACAAGTGGAATGTTCTCTGTTCACTTGACTTTTGAATAGAATTTGTTTCAGAATAAATGTTGTAAAATTAAGTAAATGAACATTTCTTTGTATTCAGAATTAAATAAGAATTAAAGGCAAGGATTAGGAGATGACTCTATGTAAATTTAACATGTAATAATATGATATTTATTACTTTTTAAAAAGCATTTGGATGGTAAATTATGCATCTTGATAAATGAATATCATTTGAAAATACCATAAGTTTTTTTTCCCATTAATTTTTGTGAAACAAAAAAAGAATTATTGTAAAGGTCTCTAAGTCTTGGCTTATTGCCAATTCACCACTTTCTACTTTGATATTGGAACAGAATTGGCTTTTCCAACATTTCTGAGGAGTGGAAATACAAAATGGATTTGAAGGGGAGCGGGTGTAGCTCAGTGATTGAACGCCTGCTTCTCATGTATGAGGTCCTGGGTTCAATCCCTGGTACCTCCTGAAAAAAAAACAAACAACAACAAAAAAAACCACAACAGATTTGAAGTTTTCTAATTTGTGAAAACTTATTAAACCCTAAGCTTCAAACCATTTTGGAGCGCTAACAAAACAACTGGTGAGGAAAATTGGCTTAAGTTTCCTCTTCACCTTTAACAAATCCATTTCCCTCCTTCAGGAAATGATGTGGTTTTCAATTATTTTCCCTTCACGGTGCATCTAATGTAGTGCTCTGCTTCTGGGATAGCCAAGTGGAGAAGCCTTCCCAAGTGTCACTATTGTATCCCAAGAGTAGAAGATGACACACTTTAGGTAATGCTGCACTTCTCCTTAAAATTGGTTATTGGAAAATGTGCCTTTATTATCGGAATAATGGTGTGTGCATTTCTGATTATGTAGCAACCCTTTGGATATCTGACTTAGATACTAACAACATTTGGGTGTTGAGGTTTTGCACTTGTAGATTCAATTTAAAAGCATGGAATTGCTCATTTAATTATTATACATTTTCTATGAAATACACCTTGTTACATTTCTGGGAAAAGCGTCCTGACCAGGCTCAAAGGGTTGAGAGAAACAGTTGTTTTCTAAATTGTTTAATTGTGTAAATGACTGTAGCTGTACGTCTGTCGGCAATAAAGAATATTGTGAAAAGTCTCTTTGACTTGGATGAGAGATCTTGTATGGTTTCACAAAAGAAAGACCAAGTTCGGAGGGGAGTTCAAAACTTTTCCAGAGAAAAGTGGATATTCTCATTTATTCCCCAGGAACACTCCTCAAGAAAACAATCACAATGAAGCCTTACACCACCTGTCAAAGGAGTGAAGAGAAAATGGTGACTTGGCAGAAGCATTCTATTAGAGGAGATTTATATTAAATGATGTGAGGCGGCTTCTGGTTGGGTCTTGGACAGAATCAAAGACACACAGTGTGGGAAGGATTTTGTCATGAGTTGTAACAAGTGTTACGTAGAAATCTGGCCTCTTCTTTATGTAGAACGTAGGATGAGAGGCTAAAACTTACCATGTGCAAAGAAGAAAGCTAGGGTAGAAAAGCCGGTTCTGACCAGTTCTGACCTGGTACACTAGAAGAACAAATAAATAATGGCAAATGGAGCAGAAGCAAATGCTGCATCCCTCGCCATGACTCTTACAATTTCCCCCCAATCCCAAGAGCAGCCCATTGACCTTCCTCAACGGCATGAGTTGTCAAAATAGTTTTATTAAAACACCATCTATGAGAGTGGGGAAGTTTGGGGGGAGACAAGGTTATTTGGGTTCTAAAAGTGGTCTAGTTCCTGAAATGCTGAGAAATGCCGTACCAGGTGACAAGCAAGCCTGCCAAATTGCACTCCACAGGTGGCCCTGGAGATAACAGTCCCACAATAAGAACTCCCAAAAAACTGGTTTAAGGCTTTTCTGGTTTGTTTTTGTTTGTTTTTTTTAATGAACATTCATTGGAAATACTAAAAGTTACTAACAGAAATGAGATTTAATACATAAGTTCTCCATGGTGTGTATGATCATCTGTTGCCCAGCTTTAGGATTATGGCTTGGAGACACTCAACTTCTGAATTATCTCAGGCTAGCTAGTTTGAAGGTGCATAATGGTACCAAAGTTTATTTATTTATTTATTTATTTATTTATTTATTTATTTATTTGCATACATCAAATGATCACAGTTATCTTTTTGGTGGATTTTTAATTCAGATGGCTGAAAAGTTTTGTGTTATCTCAAAGAAGCCACACATCACACCACAAATATTGATTCCTCCTCATGGCAGCGGTGGATGGGGGCTCCCTGAAAGTCAATCAATGAAAGCTGACACCATTAGATATTGGAGAAGATGGGGTTATGATGCAAAGTGGTATTAATATTAGTTCGAAGATATCCAGGCCAAGTAACTCAAAACTATGATATAAATCAAGTTCTGAAGTCATATCTTTACTTAAGTGAAGACAGAATGCCAAACACTTTGGCTCACGAATGCATTTGTTTTTTTGTTTTCTTATCCCAGGACATTATTGCCTTAGTGCTTAGCTTTTCTATTAGGCAATTTGGTAAGAGAACAAACTACTTTCCAGCAATGTAAAGAAAGCAACGAAAAATGTCACCAATGATCAGCTCTTTAAAATAGGCATTATATCATCCATGGAAAGAATTAGGAAAATTCTTGGTCAGTTCACTGATATTACCACCCAGCACCCATGGAAATATTTATTGAGAAGAGCGAATTACATTACATAATAGGAGTCAATTTCTCTTTGAAAAAGTTATCAATGTATTAAGACCTCTATTTTATTTAGTCTTTACTCAGGCAAAATTCTCACTGAAACCAAAACTCCAGGAGGCTTGATGAGAGTTTACCCAAGTAAGAATCCTTTTGAAGGTGGTTTGTTTTTGTTTTAATTTTGCAAAGCCCTCAAAACATCAATTTTTATGTGCTTGCAAGAACTCTACAAATGTGTGCACTTTTCATCTATTTCATGATACATGTAGAGTCCTTGGGGGATGGTAGATACAAAAATGCCTTCTAAGTAATCCCTATATAAGGTCAACAGAGTGGTACAGGTTCAACCTGTGTTTGAAAAGTAAAATCACAGTATCATGGACGTATTGTTGAAGAATTTTCAAACCTGACAATTATACTACTCCTACTAATAGCCACCATCAATGTCAGCTTTCAGGAAGCTGTGAAACTGCTAAGAGCCCCCAGCTATGCAGCTGTGACAACACGGGGGGTGCGGGGGGGGGGTGTGGCGGGCAGTGCAGGGTTTACTGACTCGTGCTTTTCTAATAGAGTATCAATCTCAACATTGGATCCAAGTGCTGTCTTGGAAATCTCTCCTAATTTAACAGAAAGTTTCCATTACATTAAACAGGCCACCACTTCTAGCAACGGGCAAAGGTAAAACAGGTCAGTGGTCTGTACCCTGGCTTCACCCTCATGGATCCTTGGTTGGTTGGTATGGAAGACAATGGCTGACATTTTTGTGATTTGGAGAAGCCCCAAAATAATCATGCAGACTGGCTTCTGGATCTGCTTAAAACTATGTCTGGGGAGTGGATGTGGCTCAAGTGGTTGAGCTCCCACCTTCCACATGGGAGGTTCTGGGTTCAGTTTCCGGTGATTCCTGAAAAATCAAAAACAAATAACAAGCAAAACAAACAACTCAGGGAAGCCAATGTGGCTCAGTGGTTGAGCACCAGCTTCCCACATACAAGGTCTCGGGTTCAATCCCTGGCCCTGGTACCTCAAAAAACAAACAAACAAACAAACAAAAACAACTATGTCAGGCACCCACAGCTGAAGAGAAGCACTGGCTCATCTTAGGAGGGCCTGAGCCTAAAGAATTAATTGTTTCTGGCCAGGGTCCTTCTGACCCAGACTTTACAAGTAAAAGTCCTTCTTCAGGATGGTTTTGGGCCAGATCCACCCGAGACCAGTGTTGGGCAAACCCTTTTGGTGAATTTGCTTCATTCTAGTCTTCATATCAGCTGAGGGGACTGGGAACAATATATCCACCTCATTCACACCAGCTATATCCTTCTGTCTCCTTGTCTGGTCAGAACATATTTGTATAACCTGTTACATATACTGCATGGCATATGGCAACATCATGTACAATATGGCAAACTTCTGAAACACTAATGCTATGCAGCATAGAAATGTACAAATATCCAAGCATCCATTTTTATGCATGATAAATATAGTGTAGAGTTATCAAAACATCATCCTGGGGAGCGGGTGTAGCTCAGTGGTTGAGTGCCTTCTTCCCATGTACAAGCACCTGGGTTCAATTTCAATGTCCGGTACCTCCTAAAAAAAATCCAACAAAACAAAACAAAATAAAAAACATCATCCATAGGCACACCCAAAAATACATTGTGCACTGATGGCACAGGACTTCACTCTCCATGAACAACAGAATGGGAGGAGAGATTCAGCCTAAGGTGGCAGATGATGTCAGCAGCTCAATATGGTTGGAAAACTCCAGGGCTCGATGCAGACAAGGCATATTGTCTACATTGAAATGGGTTGGCAGTTCCTTGGGTTCCATTCCTTAGGAAACATCCATGCCGGGCAGGCATCAGGCCAAATAAAATTGATCTCCTGAGTCACCACTCGCGAAGCACCCACGTGGGAGTGACGCATGCAAGAAATAAGAACGTGGATGCAGAGCTGGCTGCCGTGTCCCCCTGTAATTTCCCTGCACGGGCATGGAAGGATTCGCCCTCTGTTCCTTAAAGTCAATGCCCTCACTTGCAGAGGATCCCGTTCTGCAGGGTTTTGTTTTTGTTGGTGATGTAGGACAAGGTGGGCATCTGGGAAAGGTCTTCCTTGATCTTCGGGGAAAGGCTGCTGTGGTTGCTGCTGCTGGATTTGCTTCTGCTTGGTTCAAGAGCAGGCTGGATGGGCGAGGAGCGGGTGCCCTCGCGCTTAACCAGGCAATTGCAGACGAGGCGGAAGAAGGCACGGCGCATCTCCTTGCTGGCCAGCGTGTAGATGACGGGGTTCATGGCGGAATTGAGTACTGCCAGTGCGATGAACCACTGGGCTTTGAAGAGGACTGCGCACTCCTTCACCTTGCAGGCCACGTCGATGAGGAGGAGGATGAAGAGCGGGGACCAGCAGGCGATGAACACGCTCACAACGATCACCACGGTCCGCAGCAGAGCCATGGACCTCTCCGAGTTGTTGTGATTGGCCACGTTGCGGCTGCTGGACTTCACCAGGAAGTAGATGCGGGCGTAAAGGATGACAATGGCCGCTAAGATAGCGATGAAGATGCTGATGCAGAACGCGATGTACTTTTTGGAGTAGAGAGGCAAGATGGTGGAGCAGTCGGGGAGATTGTGGAGGCAGTTCCAGCCTAGAATGGGCAAGGCGCCCAGGGAAAACGCAATGAGCCAGCACATCCCGATCAGAAGGAAGACTCGGTGCTTCTTGTTGGCGTCATATGGCCTCATTTTGATCATCGTCAAGTGTCTCTCGATAGCAATGGCCAATAAACTACAAGTGGATGCTCCAAGAGCCACGAACATGCTGCCTTCCCTTATAAACCAGACCGTCGGAGACAGGCTAAACGTCTTCTTGCCGGACATCAAAATGTTGACCTTGTAAGCGATGCCGGCCAGCAGGTCGCAGAGGGCCAGGTTGCCGATGAAAAAGTACATGCGGTTGTGAAATTTGTTGTTTTTCCAGATGGCAATCAAGACCATCAGGTTCTCCAGGACGATGAAACTGCAGACGATCAAGAACAACACCGTGGTGGTGAGCATGCTGCCCTCGGAAGTGTCCTTCAACCTGCCCTCCAGCTTTCCCACGTAGTTGTAATGTTCTTGCAGGGTCTCATTCCCCCAGGAGGGTTTCTCTTGGAGTGTGAAGACAGTCGCCATCACCCAGAATTCACAGACGGTTAGCGCCAAGATCCACAAGAGGGCGTTCTAGGAACATCCTCCGGCACACTCTTTTCAAGAAAAGACAATGAACACAGCTCGGCTGGGGCTGGAATCATGATTTGCACATCAAACTCCAACAGGGATGTAGAAAACAGGTTCCTGCAAAGGAGAGAAAAGGGAAGGGGGCGCCGCAGTTGAAAAACTGAACACCACCGAAAGAAAAATGAAAACAATTAGCTGGAGAAAGGCATGAAAAACACTACAGCACTTGGTCACGGAAGGGCCATGGAATGGTTTTTAAATACACTCCAGATTTGTGGGTCACTGAGGGAGGCTGTGAAAAGTAATTCAGTGTCTGCAGTTGCCAGGCTGGGCAATCCAGTGTCTGAGCGGCAAGATTATTTAATCATATAATGACGACACACAGATCCAAATGAAGCTTCCATCTGGAAATCTCAAAGGACTTAGAAATGCTCAACCAAGCAGTCCTCCGTCTACCCCTACAAGAGCTGGTAAACCAGTATCCCTAGCAAGAGAGAAACTGAAGATTTTCTCAAGACCCCAAAAAAATTGTATAGAATGCGGAACGATGCTCACCAGAATCCCGAGACGGCCCTAATGAATTCTGGAGTGACATCATGGAAAGCAACCACACTTCCCAGACAGCCTGCCCTGGTCCTGGTGCCAGAGCCAGAAAACGGGCTCTGATGAGCTGTAGGTTTGCCCTGGGGCCTGAGCAGACAGCTAAGGAAGAAAGAACAGCCGCACTCTGCAGCTGTGCCTGAAAGTGGGTGAGGAAAGGAATCAATTCCTCTTGAGATTAAAGGGAGAAAGGGGAAGCAATGACAATCAGAAGGACCTCAAGTCTGCCTTAAAAAAAATTCAGGAGCCTGACAAATGTGGCAAAATGTCGAAAGTTGGTGGGTCTGGGTATCTGGGTGGAGGATATGTTGCAGTTCTCTGTGTGGATTTTATATTATTTTTGCAGCTGTCATGTAGGTTTGAAATTATTTCAAAATAAATTTAAGAATGAAGAAAATTCAGATGCCTGAATCTTAGGTATAACTGTCTAATCCCCCAAACGAAAACCAACGCATTTGAGTTGAAAAAATCAACACATGTGGAAACAGCAGTGAGATGGTAAAGGCAGTGAACCAAAGATCCAGCCTAGATGGTTCTTGAATTTTACTCCTTCACCAGCCCACGCTGAACAGTTGAGACTTCCTCTAAGTCCCACCTTACTGGGTTGATGTGTATCTACCTCCTGCAGCGTCGATTTTGAAGTAGACACAATTATTGTTTTCAGTGGATTCATTTATTTTAAATGAAATTTATGTGACTATTTCAATATCCAATTAAGATCAAATGAGGTTAATTTCAAACCACCTACTTGGTGTAGTAAGTGAAGGTATTGTTTACTTTCCGCAACCCTAAATTTGGTTCCAATGGACAGTTCTCTAATGCAATGGGGCTCAACATTTTGGGACGCAAGAAAATTCGAAGGCCTCATCCACCCACCCAGTTCATTCCAGGGTACGGACCCAGGCCCACTGAGGACAGAGGGCCTCGGTCCCTTGAAGGACTGGGAGCTCTGTGATGGTGGCCATTCTGGAGGTGGGCACTGCAGAGGTGACTCCAACCAGATTTTCCGCGCATGTGATGCTCTGGGGTAACTGGTCTCCTGCCGCTCCCAGGGCTTGGCGGATGCTGCCAAAGCCTTCCCCTCCCCTTTGATCAGTTCTGGGGGGTCTTGGACTTTCTGAATCCTGGAAGAAATGGCTCCATTGTTCCTTTGCAGAGATTTCTTCCTGTGTCATGGAACTTGTACAAACCACCACGCGGGCTCCAGCATCTGAGCTGGACCTGCCCTCTGAGCCCTCCCTGGCGCTTAGGTGAGTGCTATCTGTGGCTAAGGAGGACCTGGAAGGTCCAGGTCAGGTTTAATGCCAAGTGCAAGCAGAAAGCTTTATAGTTTAGCCGACGCCCTCTCCAAAACGTGAGGCCAGGCTAATGATAAAGGAATGTGATGAGTCTTCCCCTTCCCTGGATGAAGCCATGCCAGGCAGTGTACGACCCTGGGTGTTTCCAAGCCAAGAGGCGTCTCCTTCTCCCCATGGCCTGGGACCCGACAAGGAGGCCAAGGGGATTTGTCTGCAGATTGTCCCTAGAGACAGGCGGATGGACTTAGGTAGGCTACTTTCTCCCCAGCTCCTGTCAACTCTTCCCCACCTAATTTTTATTTATATCTTGCCTACCCTCCAAGTCTCAAGTCAATTTCTACCTGCTTGGTAAATTTCTGACATCAGCGTAGCCACCAGTGACTTTTCTCTGAAGCTACATACCTCTTAAAAAAAAAACTGTGGGGAGCGGGTGTAGCTCGGTGGTTGAGCACCTGCTTTCCATATATGAGGTCCTGGGTTCACTCCCCAGTAAGTCCTAGGAAAAACAAATTGCAAGTTGTCTTTCTAACAATAGAAATAATAACAGCAGCTGATATATTCTGAGCACTTATACATGCCAATTAACAGGGCAGACCATTTACCTGGAATATCTTATTTAATACTTGCAGCAACATGGTGAGGTTATTATTATTATTATTATTATTATTATTATTATTATTAAGGAACCTAAGAGGAAGGGGCTGAGGATCCAGTCCCGTTCCCGCAGACAGCCACAGTGGAGCTGATTCTACAAACCAGACCTTCATCCTCCACCATCTAGAGTCCTGCCTCCACCATCAGACTGGCAGCTCTCAGGAGCTGAGACTCCCATCTTTCACAGCACCTTGTTCATTAACAGATGCTCAATGAATGTTTGTGCTGTTTGTTATCTGCTCATCCATCCATCCATTCATTCATTCATCTGTCAGCAGTGAATGGAGAATCTCTATGTCCACTGCCAACACTCTCTTGGAATTCCACATCAGAGACACCACATGGGCGCTTCTGCCCATGTCACAGTCCTCACCCACCTCAAGATGCCTCACACGAAGAGAATTTCAGCCCCCCAGCCCTGGTTATTTTTACTGCCCCTTCTAACATTAGCACCGCATTCAAAACAGCCAACTGAGCAGGTGTTCTGCTTTGTCACACATTGGACATGTGGCTGAACTGCACCAATAGTGTTTCCTTGTTCAGGAGAAGTGGCACAGAAAAAAGGCAGAAGAAAAGAAACGAGGGCGTCTTATTTCCTCAAAGGCAGGATGCCCCGTGAGCAGAAGTCATTATACTCATGGAACAGAGGAAACAGCCGAGGGTCAGGCTGGCTCAGTTCACACGAGTGAGAGGGGCCCTTCAAACTCCAGCACAGGGCGTGGCAGCTTGCTATACTATGTACTATCCATGTGGTTGCCACTCTTTCCATGATGTTGCCGTGTTTTATTTATCTAAAAATGCCCCTTGCTTGTTTGCCACACCACCAGGGGATTTCTGCCTCAGGAACTGATGACGGCAAAGTCCGTGGTTAACCATGGTGCATTATGTCAGCAACCAAGGTAGCTCTGAAATAGTCTGAATTATGAACATAGAGTAGTGTCACCTAAAAGGATAAGGAACGTGGAATTGTACCTGAATTCCAACCCAGGCTGGAAAAAGAGGCTTCGAGCATCAGCCCTGGCAAATCACTTCCAAATGTGCTCAAAACCAGGAGCCCTGAAAATTACAGTATGGCAGAGCCTGTCTCTGCTGCGTGTCCTTCCCCTCTCATCCCCTCCTCATGGTGACTCCATTCTACCATTTGACATGATTCCTTTTGAATATTCTCCCCGCCTTTGATTTTGGCTGACAGGACGGATAGAGGGGAAACGAGTCCCTTTAAAATGGCTGGATTTGGACTTGCTCTCAGGAGTAAAGAGCCAAAGGCAAATAGGCCCACGGTTCCATTCCACAGGCTCCATCTCCTTTTTGTTCTTTCTGCATACGTAGAGTTTTTGTAAAATGAGCAGAGCAGAAAATAAGCAAACAACTGATACAAATAACCACAATAAAGATGGTATGAAATATGCCAGAGACACATCAAGCCAGGAGTTTTCTTTTTTTAAATATATTTTCTATTTATTTTTAAAAGATAGATTACATAAATTGTTACATAAAAAAATATAAAGGATTCCCATATGCCCCACTCCCCAGACCTCCCACTTTTCCCCACATTAACAACTTCTTTCATTAGTGTGGTACATTCATTGCAATTGATGAACACATTTTGGAGCATTGCCACTAAGGATGGATTATAGTTTACATTGTAGTTTACACTCTCTCCCACTCAATTCTATAGGTTATGGCAGGATATATAATGGCCTGTATCGGTGACTGCAATGTCATACAGGTCAATTCCAAGTCCTGAAAATATCCCCATATTGCACCTCTTTTTCTCTCTCCCTGACTTCAGTACCTCCATTGGCCACTGTCTCCACATCAATGATATAATTTCTTCCATTGCTAGGATCACAATAAGTCTATAGTAGAACACCAGTAAGTCCACTCTAGTCCATATTTTATTCACCAATCCTGAGGATTCTGGGATGGTGATGCCCACTCCACCTCTAATTGAAAGGGGGGCTGTGATCCCATAGGGCTGGTGGATGGGACTCTTTTGCTTGCAGTTGTAGGCTGTCTCAGTTCCTTGGTGTGGTGGTTGTCCATCCTCACCTCCTTGTTAGTTGTCCTGGATGAGTCCAATGAACTGAAGGGTAGGTGCTGCAACTCTGCTGAGGCTCAGGGCCCAGTTGGCACATTCAAGCCAGGAGTTTTGAGGGCGAACATAATTTTTCCATTAATGCTTGGTTTAGCGTTTTCCTTAATTAAGTGTCCATCATAAATGCCCATTTTTCAGGACATCTTTGGTTAGATACTCTTCACTTCCTCTTGCATACCTGAAAGCTGTCTGGACTCTGTTTGGAGTACGTGTGGGTCTAAGCATTACTGGGCATGGTCAAAAGCCTCCCAAGGACCCAGAGACAAGTTCTCCCCTCCACTCCTGAGAGGTTCCAGCCAAAGCCCTCAAGTTCGGCAGAAGAAAGCTCTGCTGCTCCCCACTACTTCCCGTTCCACTGGGGAGCCCTGCTGGAGGCGAGGGCAGGGGGAGGGGTCATCCCTAGGGAACAGCCCCCTTTGGAAAAGCAGGACTGTCACTGCCACCTCCCTGCAGAGGAGCTGGGTCACTGCAGAGATGCACATCCCTGGGAGCGGAAGGCAGCCTCTCCTCTGCCCACAGTGCAGTGTTCCAAACATGGACACCCTCACGAGACCGGCTCCCAGATCTAGCTGTAGGACAGGACCGGCCTCCAGCCGCCCCACAGGGTGCCCCCTTCAGGTCACTGCCTGTCCCCAAGAGTCGCCAACCGTCTGGACATCCAGTCACCTAGACGAGTTAGCCTGTTTTTGACCTTTATATAAACGGAACCCCATGGCAAACAATCGACAGGCCGCTCATGAGGGCCGCATGTGCAGCTGCATGTAGACGTCGACAAATCATCCTCAAGGTTCCCATTGTGTGGCTACCACCCCATCTAGCTATGCTTCTGTTTGTGGACAGCACTGCTAGGCCTGGTGGACCTGTGCTTGCACGTCCGTGGGCCACCCTGAGAAGTGAGTGGGTGATGTGAGGATGCTGGACCACCTCCCCTGAGCATGGGCACAGGGAGGAGTGCCTGCAGAGCTTGCAAGGGCTCCATCTCCCCGCATCCTGCAAACCCTTCTGCACATGAGGAGTGGGGGCAATCCGTAGAGGGCAAGGTGTACATATAATACTTATATTTTGCTTTATTTTAAAACATGAGTATCTGTAGCTGCCAGTGAGCATCTGTTTTGCCTTTCCATTGTTAATGTTTGGTCACTGCTCCATTTCCACCTGAATAAACCCCGTTGCTGATAAATGTGGCTATGTGCCGACTATTTGTAAATATTCAGAAAGCTGAGGCATCTTCTAGGAGATCCAGGAATAAGGAAAATCTCCAAGATAAGGATGCTCTTTTTCATTAACAGCAGTCTTTTAACAGACACAGAGTCCGCCTGGGAGCTGCCAACTTGAATGGATTCTCACTTGCGAGCTCATTAGCACAAAGCACTCACTTCCAAGTGCTTGACAAGAAGCACTGCCCTGGCAACCAGGGAAGACCCGTCCTTCTCACCCTGTGCTACCATGGCCTTCAATATTTTATTGTTTTTATCTTCAGTTCATATTTAATGCCCACATTTGAATTTTCTGTAAGAGTATTCATGGCATCCTCGTTAAGTTTGCATCACCAAACCTGACCTCAAAACATTTTAACACCAAAACTTTGCTTTTTCCCGGGAAGGAATAGGATGCCTTCTGGAAGATAACTGTGCTGAGTATGAGCCCAATTTAAACCCGTGCCAATGCCAGTGAAGCTTACCTTTCCCTCCACTCCATTGGAAGCAACGAGCCCGGGGGGGGGGGGGTCAGATGGATTCCAGATGTGCTTTTTACTTTAGCAATTTGACTTTCTCTATGCATGTCAGCTTGAAAAAATAAACAAACTATAAAAAGAAGGAAAAGGGGAAAAAATACAGGAAGATATTTTCTCCAAGTCTAGGCTCTTTCTCTCTCTCTCTCTTTAAAGGAATAAAAGAAAAGCACAATAAGATAGTGAGAAAATTTCTCCTGGTTGAATGCAGGATGCTATATTTTTAAAAGGCACATTCTCTCAGAAAAATAAAATAGCACATCATCCAAACTGAGTTAAAACACTGAGCATTTGCCAATGAATAAAGTTTCTTGGAAAGCAAGAATTTTTTTTTTCATTGCAAAAGAATTTAGAAAGGCCATAATGAGGTGGCCATTCTATGCCTGCAGCAAAATCATTTACTAATGAATGCTTTCTCTTGCTCCCAATTTCTTAGGTGCTTTCAGAGATAGTTCATTAAAAAATGCTTATATCACAGAGGAGTCTCATATGCTTGAAACTTTGTTCTAGGCCCATTTTTGGAGGCCTCCCAGTTAAATAACACCCATGTGAGATAAATCAGGAAAGGGGTTGGCATTAATCCCCCCTTTTCTTCATCAGAGATTAGAAGCAAATTAACCCCCAACTCAGACTTCCTGTTTCCAAATGACTTTTGTACAAGTCATTCTCTTTGGCAAACAAGACTTGGATGTTCCTATGAATCTGGGAACAGTCCAGGGGAACCCCAGATAGTCAAGTTCTGTAACAGAGTATACTTGGGTACATGCCTCCAAGCGTCTGCCTTAGGGAACATTCTCCTGGGCTTGCAGACTTGCCCACTGGAAAGCAATTGCTTTTGATACTAGAGCCGTTCTGTTACACCCCTTGCTTTTCAGCCAGGCTTTTTCAATGGTTCCTATCTGCTTGTTCTTAGCGAGGGCACAAAATTGAATTCCTATTCAGCTTTCAACAGGACAAGTGGAAGCACGTGCATATGAGCTCTACAATGCATCTAAAGGGATATGCAAACAAGAGGCATCCAGCCTGAGCAGGGGCTCACAGTGTGGGCCCCTCCATCCTTTCTTCAAAGCAGTGTCTTATCCGATGTTGACCCCACATCTGTGCCAAGAGTTGCACCTTATATGTGCTACGCATATCATCTCCAGGTGCCATGCTGAGGGTGCCTTGTCCTTGGTAGCACAGCTTGAAGGAGGCTGCACTGGGCTGGCTGGGCATCCCTAGGCACTCTGCTCCCTTCTGATCTTAGCACTCCATAACGGAGGCAAGTTTCTAGGATGGCTATGACCTTCCTACTTGTTTACCTACGAGATGACAAGAACTTTGCCAGCATTCTCTCAAAACCGAATCACTTCTAGCTACTCTGCTAGGACCAAGTTGAAATGCTAATCTGGGGGCTTTGACTGAAATATATGGAAAATTTTGAAGCCAAGGAAACGGCACGGCATCTTCAAGGTCACAGAGGGTCATCTCCTGACTCCTGCCCCCAACTATGACAATCTGACACCAGGTTTGCTTGTTGAAAAGTGAAAAAATCCACTCATTGGGTACCACATATTCCACTGAGCTATTTTTTTTCCTCACCAATTTAACAGGCCCATCACCATGTCTCTTGTCGACACAGCTTCAAATCCTCAAAAATAGAAGTAAAAAAAACACGCCGACTTTATGCCCCGGAACTGTGACAGCAATAACCGAAATGTAGCATTAAGTGAAACTAGATATGCTTCCACTCAGTATATCCTTGTCTTCAAACATCATATTATCTCCAAAGGCTTCTGGAAGATTCCCAAAGACAATTAAGTAATTCGACAGGAAATATATGGTAAGGGAATGGCTCCAGAATTAATAAGAAAGGAATTATGAAGCCAAATGCAAAGACATACAAAGGTCCCATTCACCCATAGTGCCTTGGCTCTGGCTAATCTAAATGGATTGCCTAAGGTTGCACATCAGCTTTTCCAGCACCAGGGCACAGGCCAAAGTCCCAGCAGAAGAAAAAGAGTGTCTACAATAGGGCAACTCCAAAATTTTCAAGATGATGGCATGTTCAAATTCTCCATTTTTATATAAATACACACACCCTGTAGATATTGAAGCATTTTTACGAAGACGGAAGAGGAAGAAATACCATGGAATCAAGTTAGTGTCATAATTTCCAGAAAGAGGAAAGTCATTGCCCTGAGTCTCAAGAAATAAGATTATTAGGCGGATACCTAAAGCTCCTCCTGCTGGAAATGAGAACTATGGATCCTCAGATGGTAGAAAATTAGGATGGGCATGCACTTATGGAAATTCACAAGTGTAAAGAAGAAAATGGCATTTTTGAAGATGAGAATGGTTTGAGAAATTACTTTGTCTGTATCTTGGGTGGGGGGCCTCGTTAGGGCTCACTTGGCCTTTTAGAGCTCTGGTGTTGGGGGGATGAGTGAGCAGTTGGCCCAGTGTGAACATCTGCTAAGAAAACCCAATGGTTCTTCTATGCCAACCAAATTATTCAGCCTTAGTATTGAGCTCTGCATCAGTTAAGTAAGAGATTGCACAGCTCTGGACACTTCCACTGCTCCCTGAGTACAGCACACCCAGACACACATACACCACCTCCACCATCACCAACAACCAGGGGTAAGGCCAGCCTCGATGGCCAAGCGCTTGCAGAACATAACCCTGCCCTCACGCTTTCTAACCATGCCTGCAAGATTTTCACCTATGAAGAAAAAAATATTGAAAAGGTGAACTAAGAACATGTGATTATACACACCATTTGTACTAGCTAATGCCCAGACTTTAGAAAGACCAGTAACTCTGGGGTACTCAATTCCAGCTAGTGGAGAGTACTAGTTTTTAAAATAATCACTCAGAAGAGCCTATGTTCCTGCCCTCACCCCTTTTTTCCCCTTCATGTTCATACCAGACTGCATTCCTTTTAAATATCCAATATCGGGTCCCTCTCATATTTAAATATAAAAAACACCATAACTAAATATGCCTTTGGGAGTGTCCGTTGCTAGTAAGCAAACAGTAAACGAGAAAGATAAAAAAACATTTGGAAGCTGGGCTGTTCAAAGTGGCAAAGCTAGCACAAGCGATCTGAAGCTAAAGCAGGACTAATTGTGTCCCTTCCCTAAGTTTCGTCTCAGTTGTGAACGGGTAAACGTGGAACCTCATTGCCAGATTCAGACTTTATCTTCCAGCCTCCGATTCTGACCGTCCTAATTGCCTTGTTTGAAAAAACAGAAGGAAATGATTTTCCCGGCGAACGACCACAACCGCGCCCCCCAGCGTCCCCAGGCGTCCAGGAACCGCGCCTAACTTTAATTGTTCAAGGGAAAGGTCGTCTGGAACTTCTCCAGGGAAGAGCCACCTCTCTTTCATTCGGGTTACCACGAAATGCTCTAGTTATAATTAAAAGGGATCATTCCCATGCCTTGGCTTGGTCCCTGGAATGAGACGGGATGGAGGATGTGGTGCGCTCCGGCAGTTGCAGAGCGCTCGACGCGCCCAGGTCCCTGTCGCGCCTCGGATCGTTGTTATTTACCATCCCGCTCCAGTCTGCCCAGCCCCCACCGGCTCACCTCTATGTGGGAATGGCGCTTTGGCCACCAGCATCCTGGCAATGGCCCACGACGGTGTCCGGCGCTCCCCTTCCTCCGGTCAGGTGCGCGAGTGTGCTGGGGAGATGGGACAGTCTCGGAGCTCGGGAGGCCGCGCCTGGTCCTGGGGTTCTCGCTCAGGCTCGCCAGCCGCACAGCTTCAGCCACCGCACTCGGCGCCGGGTCTCCGATGCGTGTCCCCGGAACAAGCTGGCTCAGCCACTGACCCAGCGAGCCAGAGCGCAAACTTTTCCAGCAGCCCGCCGGGGCGGGGCCTCCCGCCGCCACCGCCCCGCCGCCCCGCCCCCGGGTTCCGCCCCCGCGCGCCCCGCCGGACCCTCCGCCCCCGCGGGTCGCGCTCCCCGCCCCGGCCTCTCGTCCCAGCCCCCAGCGCCCTCCCCCAAACGTCGGGCTCGGCTCCCTTCCCTGCTTCCGCGCGCTGGGGTTCTCAGGCTACGGTGCGCCGGGTCTGAACGACTTCCGCGCTGCGTTGCCGCTCTCTCCCACCCTGCCGCTGTCCCCAACCCCTGCCGCGGTTCCCGTGGGACTCCCCGTCACTTCTCGCCCGCCGAGCTCTCCGGTCCGCACCCTGGGGAGCATCTTCTCCTCCTCCTCCACCCTGGGCCGGCCTCCACACACTGCGCCCATCAGGCCAGCCTCCAAGGTGCCGTCCTTGGGTGCCCGAAGTCCCAGCAGCGGGTCAGTTCGGAACCGGGTCCGGGGGAGAAGACACGGGTTGAGTCTGGCCCGGGCGCCTGCGGGGAGAGGCCGGGCCGCGCCGCGAAGGCTTTAGCCGGTTATTATATTATTATTATTATTATTATTATTATTATTATTATTTCATCATCATCAGTCGGTTGGAAACAGACTTTCAGGACAGCATCTGGCCCCTGGGAGCGCTTTCATGTGGACTTTTCCAGCCCTCTCTCCTCTGCCTTCTTCAGCTTGCCTCGTTCCTCCCCTCCATCCGATCCTCCCACACGCAGAGGAGCGGGATCCCTCCGGGAAGACTGCTTCCTGCACCCCATTCCTTCACGGGCACCCTACCCTTTGGCAGCACACCTCAGTGGGCAGCAAACGGATGTTAGCTGAGCCCCCCGTCAGGCACAGGGGTTTGCCCCTTTTGTGTGACTAAATAAGATGCAAAGCACTTAAAAAGAAAGAAAGAAAGAAAAATCCCCGGTCAGGGGATTACCACAGTTTTCCCCTTTCGAAATGGAAGGCAAAGGATTTGCTTGAGTGAACACAGAAGCCATAGAAACTTTTTGGGGGTAAGAGTGGGAGAAAAAAGAGAAAAAAGAGAAAGGGTGAGGAGGAAGAGGAGAAAGGAGGGAAGGAGATGGCAGAGGAGGGAACCAGAAGGTCTGCTATCCAAAGCAAGTGTGCACCTTCCTGAACAGACAAGGATTTTGGGCCGTGGGTTCTCTGGAGGCAGTGGTTCCATGGGCTGGTGGCGTTTTGGGGGGGAAATCTCAGGTTTCCTGTTTCTGATTTCCTTCTTGCAGCAGGAAGATGAGCCCAGCACACCCTTCCTTTAAGGCAGAAAGCAAATGCTAATTTGGGGTGCTGCTTGAGCAGGAGTGGGCACCTGGCATATTAAGAGACAGAGCGGACGCTGTTAGCTGCTCTTTTATTCCCCATTGGGAAATCCAAGCCCTGGAGAAGATGAATTCTGTAGTAGGTGCCCAGACAGTCTGCAGCTCTCCCTCCTGCTTGGAGGAACCTAAATTGCAGGTCTGGTGCTGCTGGCATCTGCCTGGTGACTGGTTGGACCTGGGCCTCCCCCGATTTTTCACTTAATCCTATTTGCCTGTGTTCCTGTGGTGGTCCCAAGCCTTCTCTGCATCTCTGCAGGTGTCTTGAGCACCAGTTCTGAGAAGCCATTCCTGTCTCAAATTGTCAGTGGGAACCAATGTGCCTGCATTGGTTTGACATCTCCAGCATCAAGTCAAGAAAAGAAGCGGAGGGAACCTGCTTCTGGGGCCACTTGCCATAGCCAGGGTTAAAACTACAGCATGATCTGGAGACACCCAGGTCCTATATAAGGGGGGATAGCTCCAGAGATTGATGCCTTATCCGTGGGCTCTACTTTGGAATTTGTGCTCCTGAGAGTGACAGAGTTGGATTCAAGTCCTTCCTGCACATGGTCCATCAGTCCCTTCTATTCAAACCTATATGTGATGCTGGAGTTTGTAGGTGTCCTTCCAGAGACTGGAGCCTCTGGCCTGCCCATGTGCCAGCTGTGCCTGGAATCTCGGTGGAGCTGTAACTCCTACTCTACAGCTCAATGGACTCACCCAAGTCACCTGATGAGGAGTCGATGATGGACAGCGGTCATCCCAGGGAATGGAGAGAGCCTGCAGCTGCAGGCAGGATAATCCCATCCACCATATCCATGGAATATAAGCCCTTTCTCACTTGGAGGTGGAGTGGGCATCAACATCCCAGACTCCTCAGGATTGGGGGAAGAGCTATGGACTAGAGTGGACTTAATGGTATTCTGTTGTAGACATAATGTGATTCAAGCAATGGAAGAAATTACAACATTGATGTGTAGCCAGTGGCCACTGGACACTTTTGGGGCAGGGAAGGGAATAGTGGTTGTAATACAGGGGCTTTTTCAGGACTTGGGAATTATCCTGAGTGACATTACAATGACAGATATAGGCCATTTTACATCAGCATATAACATGCAGAACTGTATGGGGGAGAGAGTGGTCTATAATATGAACCATAGTCCATGCTTAGTGGCAAAGCCCCAGGATGTGTATATCCATTGCAGGTGATGTGCCACACTAATGAAAGATGTTTATGTGGGATGTTATGGGAGGTGTGGGAGGTGGGGAACATGGAAATCCCTGTAATTTTTGTGTAACATTTATGTAATCTAAGCATCTTTTAAAATATTAAAAAAAAAAAAAACACACACATTGAAACTCTATGAAATAAATAGAAATGCCAGTTAAAAAAAAAAAAAAAACCTACAGCATGTGTCTCCTCGTTACTAGAATGGTCAGTTGGTTCATCATCAAATCTGTTCATTTAGTTGTTTTGTACCATGTAAAATGTACAACTGGGTTACTGGCTGAAGTGTGTTTTGACCAACTTCAAGTCCAGCCCATATCTTCTTTCACTGGAGAAAGACTGTAACCTGGATATAGTAGGGTGATCTTGAGATCTGATGCCTCCTAAACCAACCTCAGGACACAGACTCCTGAAACAATGAGAAAGAATGCGTCTCTTTTTTCGCAAGTTTCCACGGGGGAGATACAAGCAATTGAAACAAAGCATCACAGAGGCATTCCCAAAAATCCTCTTTGGACCTTGCTGTCCTTCATTAAAGCTTCCCAGTGCCAACCTGCTCTCCTGCTCTGCACACACAGCCCTCAGTGACCTGGCGCTTCAACCCTTCGTTTGATGCCTCCCTCCTCTGGCCTTAAAGCCCCTGGAGACCATCTTCTCCTCCAACTACTTTTCTCAAAGAGAATCAGCCCTTTCTAAAGTTCTGCATCTCTGGTTAACGAGGGAAAGCTCCTCTTTATCAAAGAACGCCAGCTCAAAAACATGGAATGAATGAGAGAAGTAGAAAGTTCCCATCTTCCATCCCTAGATGAAATCATTGAGTCAGGCAGGGCACATCAACCAATGCTAAATGCTTAGGTCAGAATGTGGAGGAGAACTGGCTAATTGCTTGGTGCTAATTGGAAAAGGAAGATCATTTTCTATTATTAATGAAAACTCTGGCTATGGGCACCTCAATTAGGGGTCAGATTTTGCATTGCAATCCCTGATCAGCTTGATGATATGTGATGCAAAATAAAGCACATAATTCACCTATGAAGGTTCTTGTCCAAAATGTTTAACTCGAATCATCAAACCTCTAGACTTCACTTCCAGTTTACAGGGAGTAGAAGGGATAGAGCAACAAGTTAAATGGCAGCACGGAGAAACAATCAGATACTTTCTTTAGTCAACTGGCCTGGTCTCTTCCAAAAGGTAATGCCATGAAAAAAAAGGGGGGGAGGCAGAGAGAGGGGAGCATTCTAGGATAAAAACAGCTAAAAAGGTGTAACACACTTAACAACATGCATGAACCCTCCTTGACTTCTGACTCCACAAACCAGCCCTGAAAGATATTTTGGATGAATGGGATATTGAATGATATTATAGGATTATTGCTCATTTTATTAGGTGTGGTAATAGTCCAATTTTTATATAGGAGAATGATGGTATTTTTAGGAGATGTCTGCTGAAGTATTTAAGGGTGTCTTGATGTCTGAAACTTGTTTTCAAATGGTTCAGCAAAAGGAATATATACTTACACATACATACACAGAGGGATCTAGATAAGGCCAATATGGCAAAATGTTAGCAATTATTGGGATATAGGAGGTGGGTATAGGAGGGATTGTACTATTTGTTACCCTTGTCTATACATCTGAACATTTTCCATAATAAAATGGTGGAGAAAAATAAAATGTCAGGCACTAAACAACTAAAACCTTTTACCACCTCTGTGCCCAGGCTTTCAAATCAAATCTAGGCTTACGGGAGTAAAATAAATGTATATCTGTGTGCTTTTGAAAACCATACCCCCAACTTGAATACGATTTGAATAAATATATTACATGTATACATATATATGATATACTATATTTTAATATATTGTCCATATAATATATAATATTGGGTACATAACTGCAATTTAAAAAAAGGAACTGCATTTACTTTTCCAACACGTTAGCTCCCTGCAGCCTGGTTAGCAAGAACTGTGTGGTTAAAGGACTTCCATGGGAAGCGGCTGTGACTCAATCAGTGGGGCTCCCGTTTACCATATGGGGGGCCCCGGGTTCGGTTCCCGGGGCCTCCTGGTGGGGGCAGGCCCGCCCGCACGGCGTGGTTGGCTGACCCGGCGAGCGCGGGCAGCGGGGGGGGGGGGGGGGGGG
>JAKSZT010053762.1:1706452-1719937 GCA_026826555.1 Tolypeutes matacus | reverse complement strand
AAAAAATCTTTAAAAAAAAAAAAAAAAAGGACTTCCAGTTTTAAAACCCTCCCCCAAAGTGAAATCTTTCTCCAAGAGAGCCAAACCCACTGCGGGAGCGAGAGGGCACCTCCTCAGAAAAGCTGAGTAGTTGAGAATGCCAGACGCCTGTGCTTAAATGCACCTCCCTTCCGTCCCTCTCCCTCCCAGCCTCTGGCTCCTGGAATGCCAGGACACCTTCCCTAGTCCCTTTTTCGGCATTAATCTGTGCTGTTTGTATGTTCTTAGCACTGTTTTAGCTCTTATCACAGGCTGTGGCAGGCAGTTATGAAATGAGTAAATGTGCACGCCACCTTTTTGATTATCAAAGCTCCACTTCCCAAGAGTGCATGGTGTGCATTCAGGTGAAGGTGTGTCCATCTGAGTTCGTGAGTTTATGGCTCCACTGTGCAAGAGGCACAGCAGACCGGAGCACCTGGGAACCCTGGGAGGTTCCCAGAGGAGGGACCTTCCGGGAGAGGGCAGGGTCCAGTGTGTCACAGGAAGTATACAAGGACTTCTATAGATATGGAAGCCCAAGGAACCCGCCTCAGCTCACAGAGCTCGGAATGAGGAGATTTTTGTGCCAACACCACCTCTGCCTCTCTGAGTCAAGGAAATTAACCTGATGTGGAGATGAGGGCAGCTCCAGGCAGCTGAAGCTCTGCCTGGGGTCGGGAGCTCCTCAAAGTTTTCCATCCTCTTAGAGCCAAGCGATAGAAAGTATTAGGAGGATAAAATGGAAAATGGATTGAAGGCGATGGGGCTGGCGGAGGGGGGCGATGTAACATATAAGACACCAGAGGATATGTGTACGGTTGTCTTAATATTTATGTAAAGATATTTACACTTGGTAAAGATTATTTATTCAGACTGTGTATACATATTCACTGCACATGGTGAAGGGCATTTATTTAGCCAAGACTTATTTGCTGAGGGGTGACTGCATGCTGGCACGCTGTTTTAGGGGCTTTAGGTTTACACAAAACAGTCCAAATCCCTGCCCTCATGGAGGTCTCATTTATGTTTGTTGCTACATTTAATTATGCAAAAGTTTCCAACATACAGAAAAAGGGAAAGAATTGAACAGTGGGCTTCCATATAGCTGCCAGCCACACTCTTACCGTTCACATTTTACTAGATTAGCTTTATCACATACCTACGCTTCTCTCCAGCCCTCAATCCAGTCATCGAGCCGTCTTATCTTGGGGTGCATTTAAAATCACTCTGCAGACAAGCACTGCGCCTGTTCTTAGCTCTGTTTCCGCTGCCCTTGTGGGCTGTCGTAGGCTGTCTAATTGGAGTAAGTGTGCAGCATCTCATCACCACTGCCACTAGATTTTGAGCTTCTTGAGGATAGAGACATGTCTTTTTAAATTTTTTTAGAGACCGCCCCCCTCCACACATGGCTAAAACATGGTGTATGCTATGGAAAATGTCTGTCAACTAGATATTTATTTCCAGTCCTTTTTTGGTGTCAAATTTACATAGAAAAAAAAATGCACCAATCTTAGCAAACCATTCCATGAGTTTCTGACAAATGAGTCCACCTGCGCCAGACAAACCCCATCAAGATATAGGAGATTTCTACCACCCAAACGTTCCCCCTGCCCCATTCCCATGTGTCGCTCCTGGTCTCCATCCTCCTTCCAGCACCTTCAGGCAGCCCTGTTCTGAGAATTTTTTTACACCATTGTTTAGTTTTGCCTGTATTATAATCTTAAGCCCTTCACTCTTGAACTGGGCTCCCTGCTCTCAGCAAGGTGACTCTGTGATTTACCCATTTTATTATTTGTATCCGTAGTTTGTTCCTAGGTTAAAAACAGGTTCGCTGGCTCCCTGGAACCCTGCAGTGACTTCCCGGTACATTGGGAGTTGCAAACCCATACTCCTCATGCTGGCGGGAAAAGCCTCTGCGATCTGTCCCCTTTTCGAATTCCCTAAGAGGACCAGTGCCTTGCCTGCTGCGTGCCTCTTGCCAGATGATTTCTTGTTGAGTGAATTCTCCCCAAGGAGGTGTCAACAAAGTGTCACGTCTTCAGAGACCCCACCTCACAGCCACTTGTGAATTTTAATCTCACCCAGGTGTTTTTTTCCACCTTAAAAAAAATTTTTTAAAGATACTTTGATTACATAAATGTTACATAGAATATATAGGGGATTCCCATATGTCCCGCTCCCCACCCCTTCCACATTTTTCCACATTTTCATTAGTGTGGTACATTCATTGCAATTGATAAGTACATTTTGGAGCATTGCCACTAAGCACGGATTATAGTGTACATTGTAGTATACACTCTCTCCCATTCTACTCTATAGGTTATGGCTGGATATGTAATGGCCTGTATCTGTCATTGCAATGTCATTCAGATGATTTCCAAGTCCCAAAAATGCCCCCCTATTACACCTGTTTTTCCCTCTCCCTAACCCCCGAATATCCATGGGTCATTGCCTCCATAACAATGGAGGCAGTTTTCACCCAGTTTTAATCTCTGGTAACACCCTATCTTGAAACAGGTTGCCTGTTTATTGTGATTCCTCCTCTAAGGTGGAATCTCCCTGAAGGCAGGGATGTTATTGTACCTTAGAGCCTGGCATGCAGGCTCAGGCTCCGCAGGTTTTGCAGAGGAAAGTAATGAAGGGGGCTAGTCTTCTCTGTGTCTTTCTGCAGCGCTGGGCAATGATGGGGACTCAGACCATGCTATGACAGCCTGCAAACTCCTCACGTGACCCCGAAGCCCTTTCTTCTCTGCTGCTCACTATACATGGTACTTGAGAGAAAAAGCTTTAAAATATTGATGTGGGCCTGAATTTGCAACATGAAACTTTGCTTTTTGTATAATAAACTTGTCTCGACCCAAATGAAGTCTTTGACTCACTGCCAGAACTCCCTAATGTAAAGCAGTCATTTGTTGATAGAAATGTCAATTGAAGAAAAATCCCATTACTTTGATTGTGACTTCCACCATTATTAAATTACCTTGTCCTGATCATTATGCCCTTAATAAGTCCCCTTTCTTCTCTGTGCTGTCAGTCGGGGACCATCAGAAGTTCCAGGAATTGTTCTTTTCACTTCCAGGAAAATATTTTTAAAGGATGTTTCCAATATTCAGAAGCATAAATTGTGAGTGCATATATGCTGGAGAGGGGGCACTTGGGGGGTAGGGAGGACAGGGGTGTGTGTGTGTGAGTGTTGGAGAGGGTGGCAGGTGTGTGTGTGTGTTGGAGAGAAGTGGCATGTGTATGTGTGTATTGAAAGAGGAGGCAGGTGTGTGTGTGTATTGAGAGGGGAGGCAGGTGTGTATGCATGCATGGGCTGCAGGGGCGGCACACTTGCGAGGAAGCTGCCCACCCTCCCTGGAAGGTAGGCACATGGCTCCTGGTCAGGGGAGCCAGGAGGAGACCCTCTGCCCCCAGGGGTTGCTGTTGGAGGTGATGCATTCCTGGAACTTCCCCAACCATCAGCTCCAGAAGGATAAATCTGGAGGAGACAACTGGAGCCTGCAAACACCCAGCACCCTTCAAGGGCGTCTAGTCTGCCAGTCCTTCTTCTCTCTCCCTGACTTCTCCTGACCCCTCTTCACCCTCACTGCCTCCCTCTCCACCTCTCTGCGGGATTTGCTGCAGATGATCTCAAACCCCAGAAAGAAATTACTGGGCTTTGCACTGCAAATCCTTATCTCCACTGACTTTATCTATGTTTACACAATTTAAGAGATTGTAACATTTTCTGTCTTGTCTTTTCATTTTGATATGTGCATACTCTTTCCTCATCTAATCTACTCTAGGGCTGTCCCCGATGTGGATACTTGCCAAAGTTCACCAAGATACATTTTTAAAAGATGGTGATCATAGTATTTTTGTAAAGGCAGGAAGCTGGCAACAAGCTGATCACGTATCAGTAGAGAGTGAGCACATCTATATGCATTTTAAAAAATGAGACATATCTGTATGAGCTTGCTGATAAGCTAGCTAAGATACTGTTTCAGATGAAAAAAAGCAACACTCCAAACAGCAAGTAAGGTCTAATCCCAAGTGCATTAACATGCGTGTAAAATGGTTATATAGTCTGATTCCATTTATATGAAATGTCCAAAATAAGGGAATCTTTAGAGATAGATAGTAAATTAGTGGTTGCCTAGGGCTGGAGGTGACAAGGGGATTGGGAGAAATGAGGGGAGACTGCTAATGAGTGTGGGTTTCTTTTGGGGGTAATGAGATATTCTCATACTGACTGTGGTGATGGTTGCTCAACTCTATGAATATTCTAAACACCATTGTATTGTGCATTTTCAGTGGGTGAATTGTAGGCTGTGAGAGTACCACTGCCTACGTAGCTGAAAACAAGACATGTCTTCTCTCACAGTTCTGGAGGTCAGAAGTCTGCATCAAGCTTCCTCTGAAACCTCTAGGGAAGAATCCTCCCTTGTCTCTTCCTAGCATCTGGTGGTGGCTTTTAGCTGCTTCACTCCAGTCACTGCCTCTATCTTCACCTGGCCTTCTGCCCTGCGTGTGTGGCTTTGTCTCTGAATCGTCCTATTCTTATAAGGACAGCAGCCATTGGATGTAGTGCCCACTCTAATCCAGTATAACCTCATTTTGACTGGAACAATCTGCAAAGACCCTATTTACAAATAACGTTGCATTCACAGGTACTTCAACACCTTTTTGGGGTGCACAACTCAACACAGGATATATGGTATGAATTATATCTCAATAAATCAGTTTTAAATCATTATATAGGTTTGTATAGGAGATTTCTGGAAGCCTGCACTCATTTTTGTGGAATAGGACTAGGTTTTGCAGGATTGGAAGACCTTTTTTTTTAAAAAAAAACAACAACAACAACAACAAAAAAAAAAAACAATTCTTTTCCTTATAACTTGGGTTGCTTTTACCATGCATCTGTAGTACTTTTAGTTTAAGAAAGAAGAAGCCAGAAGACTTCATCTGGCAGTGATGACCACGTGCTTGCCCATGTGTATAAAAATATGTGCACAGCAACGTCCGGGACAGTCCCGTTTTGGTTTTGACAACCAATGTGGTGTAGGGTTCATGAGCCAGCTTCTCCCTGCTCTTTGCCATGCTGGACAACCTGCCTATTGTCCAGTAAGACTCTGCTCCACACAGTTGCATGACTTCAGTGGTTTTGTGGGGATTGAAGACCAGAGACCCTCACCCTCACCCTCACCCTCACACTGTACGTACCCTCCCTCAGCTACAGACTCCTCCCTGAGCTCTTGGTGGTAACCAGAGGGTGGCCAGCAGATGGAGGGGCCACCCGGAGAGCTGTCTCAGAGGAAGCTATTCCCCCAGAGTGGGAGGTCACAGCTGGGTTGTTGCCCACCTTATGCTCTGCATTGCCCTGACCACTGGAGCACGGGGGGGGGGGGCACTGTGTGAACATAGGATGGCTGCACAGGAGTCACTCATGCAGCCTCTTTGTCCCTGCTGCCCTTCCTTTTTCCAGGTACTGTCTGCTTGTCTCTGAGCTCTGCCTTCTTCTCCTTGCTTGTCTTCTGCTCTACCTAATCCATGCAGAATTTGAGTTGCCCTCAGGTTGCAAGTAAAACAGCACACCTGAACACGAGGCACACACCCAGGAACTTCTGGGGGCCCCCAAACCCTTCCTGGTGAAGTGATCTCCTTTATTCATTGAAGGGTAAATTCAAGCAATCACAGTCCTTTTCTGGATGAAATCCTTCCCTCCCCAAAGCAGGTCTGATTAATAAAAGGCTGGAACTAAAGCATCCCTTGGGTACATGACCATACTCTTTTTTTCCACCATCATGGAGTAGAATGAAATGTGCTCACACTAACTGAAAGCAAACTGAAAAGCATCTCAAAGCAACCTAGGTCATGTAAAAGTTTAAATTAAAAAAAAATTTTTTTTGGAATAATTGTTTTTGGCATATCCAATATCACTTCTGATCATCTGAATTGTGAGAAATTGAATTTGAGAAAGTCATATGAAATCAGGGTCATTTCATACCCCTTCTGTGAAGCAGAAAGGCATTAGTCTTGTTTACAAATTAGAAAACTAAGGTTCATAGAGGGGAACTAGTTCAAATCCATATAGTTCATAAGTACAAGAGCTACTGATTCTCACATAATCAGGGAAAAAAACAACATGTATCCCAGGGGGAAAAAACATGCTCTTAATCCCATTCGTGAGTGTGTGTGTGTGTGTGTGTGAACCCACTGTAAACAGGACCTTTTGAAGATTTTGGTTAAGTTGTGGCCAACTGAATCAGGATGGGTCTTAATCCCATTACTGGAGGTCTTAAAGGAAAAAGCCAGAGGAACCTAGAAAAAGAAGGAGAGGACATAGCCAAGTGACAGGAAAGCAAAGGAATCCTCAGGATTGCCACCCTGCCGAAACGCTCTCAAGTCCTGGAGGAAGCCAGGCTCCTAGCCTCGGAAACTGTGGGCCAACAAATTCCTGTTGTTAAGTCAACCTTCAATGTGGTATTTGTCATGGCAGCCAGGAAACTGAGGCAACCCCCTTTTCCTCTTTTCTTGGTGCCCCTCCTTCCAGGTCAACCTGCTATGAACAAACTGTTTAACCACCACATTGAAGAAACAATGTTTCACAAGAAACAAGAAGCAAATGTGTCCATATTATTATAGCAAACTGCTGGCTGGCATCATTGGCTCAGAGAGGCTCCATCCACACTGAAGTGAACACCAGAATTTTCATCTGTAGGGAGCTCTCGGAGACGATACGTCAACCCAGAGTTTCTTACCTGCACCATCACTTAAGGATTTGGGAAAAAATCAGCAAATTCTTTGGGCATGATGAATTGGAAGTTACATTAGACAGGATGCAGGAGACCAAACAGAGAGGAAAATATGAACTCAGGGGAAGTGGTGAGGGATTCCTGCGTTTGTGTGTGTGCTTGTTCCTGTGACTTCAGTAAAAGCCTGTGCGTTCTGAAAGCAGGTGAGAAAAGGTATGTTGGGAGGCTCAGCAATGGGCGGATGCAAGCTTGATTCACTCTATTGTTTCACTCTTTTGTTTTGACGGGGAGAATTGCTAGAGGGATGGCAGCTGGTACAAGCATCTGAATCTCACAAACTGGGTAACTCAATCTTATGCGGTCCTGATGCCTTCCTTGAGTCAAGTTCATCCCTAAACATGCCCTTGTCTTTGTGGGTGACACACCTGGGAAGTTGTTACTGGGGCTGGCTTACTGGAGCAAAGCTCTTAATTTATGGAAGGTTGTGTATACACACCGTAGACTGTGTGGTGCAACAAAAATGACTTGAATCCTATTCATCCAACCTTTTCCATAACATGCAGTGGAGTGGTTGTGTGCAAACCTGTTTGGGTTCTGTTCAGGCTGGTTGAGTGTTTTTCTCCTGAGCTCCTGGCTTTTTGAACAAGTGTCTGCAATGTTGCTGAATAACTTTGCTTTTTCTTGGCAAGTAAAGGGTTTTCTTGGTGGTGGGGATGGGGAGAGGGTGGCTATGAACATAAGCAGTAATTGCCCGCTACTTCACTCCTCCACCACCAGTGGTAAGAGGCAGAGCTGTGATTTGACCCTGGCTTATAGAAAAACAGTGGTGATGCCTTGTATAGTTGGAGTTTGTGGATCTATTTTAGCCCTCTGAGGTTTGCAACTCTCCTGAAAAAAAAAAAAAAAATGTCTTGTGCTAAGACATTGCATGGATACCCAATACCCAAGGCACCTGAGAAGAGGCCGAGGGCTGGGTCCCTCTGTCCTTGCTTGGCTGGAGCCTGGGACAGGATGGGCAGGAAGACGGGTGCTGCCTGCAGACTTGGGTCTCATCAGTCTCCATATGTCCTCCTTGGTTCTGGACTTCATGTGCAGTGGTTTGGGGGAGAAGGGGTGGAGCTCACTGAGGTCCCTTTTGATCACCACTCCCGCCCCCCGCCCCCCCCCCCCACCGACTGCACCTCCTCAGACTGTAACAGGGAAGGCAGTAGTGAGGCAGAAGTCATGCTCTCTAGCTCCTGCCATCACGCTTTATTGTGTTGCTCTAAAGTTGTGCCGCTTTGCCTAGTAAACTGTTTTAACTCTGAAAATCAGTGCCCTCATCTGGAAAATGGTACATTGTATCCATGTTTAATGGGTACAGTGTTGAATATCTGGCTATTTTAAAAGATCATAGAGATTCTACCATTTTACAAGAGATACACATATGTTGAAAGTTTTCCTTCCACATTAATTGAAATGATGCACAACCATTTGTTCCTTATGAAAAACATTTTAAAAGAGCTGACATTAGAAAAGAGGAAAAACCTTGTATCAATAAGTTAAGCTTACACTTCAAGAAACTAGTAGAAACAGAACAAAGCAAACCTAGAGCAAGCAGAAGAAAAGTAATAGTAAAGATAAGAGCAGAAATTAATTAAAATAAAAAAACAACAGGAAAAAACAATTAAACAAAAGGTGATTCTTTAAAAAGATCAACGAATTCACAAAATTCTAGCAAGACTGACAAAGAAAAAATGAGGGAAGACAGAAATTATTACTATCAGGAGTGAAACGGGTGTTATCACTATAGACCCTAAAGACATCAAAGGGAGAATAAGAGAACACTTCAAACAACTCTATACTACACACATAAATTTGCTAATTTAGATATAACAGACCAATTCCTAAAAATATAAACTACCAAAACTCAACAATATGAATTATGTGATTTGAAAAGCCCTGTAATTATTAAGGAAGCGAAATTCACAATTTTTAAAACTTCCATAAAAGAAATCTTCAGGCCCAGATGATGTCACTGAAAAAATTCTACCATATGTTTAAAGAAAAATTAAAATCAATTCTAAAGATCTCTTCCAAAATATAGAAAAGGAAGGAACACTTAACAATTCATTTCATGAAGCAAGTATTATCCTGATGCCAAAATCAGAAAAAGAGAAAAATTAAATAAAACTGCAGTCCAATATACCTCATAAGCATAGGTGCAAAAATTCTTAACAAAATGTTAACAAATTTATCTCAACAATACATAAAAAAGAATTGTATAGCATGCCCAAGAGGAATTTATTCCAAGATGTAAGACTGGTTCAGTGTTTAAAAATCAGTCAATGTAATTAGTCAGCCAAAGGGGTGCTGATGCAAAATACCAGAAATCTGTTGGCTTTTATAAAGGGTATTTATTTGGGGTAGAAGCTTACAGTTACAAAGCCATACAGCATAAGTTACTTCCCTCACCAAAGTCTATTGCTACATGTTGGAGCAAAATGGTTAATGGCCTCTGTGAGGGTTCAGCCTTCTTCCTCCTTCTAAGGCTCCAATGGTCCCAGATTCTTCCAATCTCAGCTGTAGGTTAGAATAAGGCTCATCTCTCTCCCTGGGGCTTGTTTCTTTCTGGGCTTTCTCAGCTGTTCAGGGATCTGGTCTCTTCAACTGCCAACCATCAGGCAAACAGCTCGGCTCTCTCTCCGGGGCTCCAGCATCCAAAACTAAACTCTGTGTTCTCCTTCTCTGAGTTTACTTCCGTGTGAGAGTCTGTTTTATTCCCACCAAGGGGGTGGGGACTTAACTCTGCACACCCTAATGACCTGGTCAAATAAAAGCCCTAATCTTGATTTAATAAAGTAAAATCTGAATGAAATAGCAATCTAATATGCTCAAGGAACAGACCACTTTACAAACACAATCCAATATCTATTTTTGGAACTCATAAACATTACCAAACTGCCATAGTAATCCATAATATTAATAAGTTAAAGAAAAAATATCATCTGAGCATATCAATTGATGAAGACAATTCAACATGCATTCATGATAAAAGTCTCAAGAAACCAGTAGTAGAAGGGAACTTCTTCAACTTGATAAAGAACACCTATGAAAAATCCACAACCAATGTCATATGTAATAGTAAAAGGCTGAATTCTTTCACTCTAAGATTAGGAACAAGACAAGGATGACCATGCTCACCACTGCTATTCAACATATCACTCAAAGTCCTAGACAGTGTGATGAGGGAAAAAAGGAAAGAAAAGGTAAACATCATAAAAGAAGAAATAAAACCATCTCTATTTGCAGTTGACATGATGGTCTACATAGAAAATCCCCAGGATTCTACAAAACAAAACAAAACTCATAGAACCAATAAAGAAAACCACAGCATTCAAGATCCACATAAACAATTGCATTCCTATATTAGTCTTTAACATATGGAGAAAAAAATTAAAATACAATACCATATACAATCGCTAAAAATATGAAACACTTGGATGCAAACCTAATGAAATATGCACAAGACCTGTATGTTGAAAACTACAAAGTACTGAAAAGATAAATAAAATAAAATATAAGTAAATGGAGAGATATACCATATTTGTGGATTGGAAGACTCAACGTAGTAAAGATGTCAATTTTCACCAAATTGATATATAGGTTTAACACAATTCTTATCAAAATTCCAACAAAATTTTGTGTAGATGTAGATAAGATTGTTCTGGTATTTATATGGAAAGGCAAAGGATCTAGAATGGCTTGTGATTACGAATACAAAAATGTCAATAAATTGGACTTCATGCAAATGAACTTTTGCTCTGTGAAAAACAATTCTTATCAAAATTCCAACAAGATTTTGTGTAGATATAGAAAAGATTGTTCTAGAATTTATATGGAAAGACGAAGGATCTAGAATAGCTAGTGATTATGAACACAAAAAAGTCAATAAATTGGACTTCATCCAAATGAACTTTTGCTCTGTGAAAAACCCTGTTAAGAGGATGAAAAGACAAGCAGTCGACTGGTAGAAAATATTTGCAAACTAGGTATCTGATACAGGACTCACATTTAGAATGTATAAAGAACTTGCAAAACAATAGTAAAAAACCAGACGATTCAAGTAGAAAATCAGCAAAAGTCTGGAAGAGAATAAATGGATGGAAAATAAGCACAGGAAAAGATGTTTAACATCACTAATCATTTGGGAAATGCAAATTAAGACCACGATGAAATTTCTTTGCAGACCTCTGAAAACAGCTGAAACAAAAAGTAGTGATAGCCCCCAGTGCTGGTGAGGATGGGAAGGAAACTGGATCACTCATCTATCGCTGATGAGAATGGATAGTTCCTCTGGAAAACAGTGTGGCAGGTTTCTAAAATACTGAATTGTCCAAGCAATTGTATTCCCGGGCATTTATCTCAGATAAAAGAAGATTTATGGGAGATGGATGTGGCTCAAATGGTTGGGCGTCCGTCTCCCATATGGAGGGACCCGGGTTCGATACACGGGACCTCCCGGTAAAAAAAAAAAAAAAAAAAAGAAGATTTATTACCACACAAAGAAAAATGGTACACAATTTTGTTTATTTGTAATAGCCAGTAACTGGACACAATGAAAACATCGTTCAATAGGCAAATCATTAAACAAGTTGTGGCCCATCCACACATACTGTGGAATACTACTCAGCAATAAAAAGGAATAGCTGTAGATATAGGCAAAGAACTGGATGAATCACAAGGATAGTCTGCTGAGTGAAAAGAGCCAATCTGAAAAGGTCACACACTGTATGATTTCACGTATATTATTCGTGAAGAAATAAAATTAACGAGAACAGATAGGTGTCTTCCAGAAGTTAAGGATGGCAGGGATCTTGGATGACAGAAGGATGAAGGTGACTACGAAAGGGGAAACCTCTGTGGCAATGAAATCGTATCTTGAGTGCAGTGGTGTTATATGGCTCTACATATGTGATAAAAATGACATGTAACTACATACATGCATTCTACCAATGTGAATTTCCTTGTTTTGATACTGTACTAAAATTAAGTAAGATGTCACCATTGTAGGAAATTGTGAAAGGTACAAGGGAACACTCTGTACTATGGGTATAACTTCCTACAACTCTGTAATTATTTCAAAATAAAAAGCTAGAAAATGTGTAAATAATTTAAAAATCCACTTTTTGGGTGAAAGCTTTAACACGTGATGTTCCTGACCCATTAGTCTATTTGATGGGAATAAATATTCGAATAACCATAAACAAGTACTGGTGTCCAGAGTACTCTATGGAAAAGAACCCGTCTCTCATGAAAGAGCTGGGGCGGCTTGGAAATCCTGCAGAAATCCAGCAGAATTGGTTTCAAATCATGTTGCTGCTCCTTGAGCTTGTGGTCTCAATGAGGAATGGTTTATTCTACAATGTCGTCCTTCCAAACAATGCAATAGCAATTGGAGAAATAAAATAACCTTAAGTCAATAAATCCTAGGATCCCACGGTAGCTGAGACTGCTGGAAGTAGGCCACCGAGCTACAGCCCTCTCTGTATTCCAGAGAGAAGAGCTCAAAGCTGGTGGCTGCCTCGGCCATTTCCTCCTTCAAGGAACTAAGGTTGGCCCCTGCGGGTCTTGCTGGTTCTCAAGGGACTTATTGCCTTTGACTCAGCTTTTCAGATAACTGAATAGTTCCCAGCTGGAGTGTTTATTTTTCCTGGGTTTATCCACTTATCTCCTCTTGGTAAGCCTGAGCATCTAAATTTAAAAATCATAATGTTCCAAAGGTTCTAATTTTTTCCTTTTTTCCTTTTTCCCACTCAGTTTATCTTTAAGTGCCTATATAGGCCATTATATTCTATGAAGTTCCTGGTACATTTCCACTCTGCAGCTTCTATTGAATTGACTCTCCTCTTTATGAATTAAAGTCCTTTCCTTCTAGTGTTTATGGAATCTAGACACTAGATTGCAGAAGATTATAAATTTCCTACGGGACTTCAGACAGCAGGTTAGTCCTTGCAGGCAGGATTTATTTTCTAGTTGATGATTTGCCTTGGCTTTTATCTCACTTTGAAAAATCCTAAGGCTATGACAATCTATAGAACTGGGAGTTGGGGAAACTTTGCAACACTATCTTCGACTTGACTACTCACAGATTTTCAAAACTAAGAAACGAAACTCCCAGGGTTCAGAGACTTAGAAAGGTCATTTTATTTCTTCCCTTATTGTTTAGGACAGTGAAGGGAGCAAGGTGGAAGGAGAGGCAAGGAAGGAGGACAGGATGTATGTGTAGCTTGGTTTTATATTTTGTTTATGGACGATTGAGGCCATTTACCCTGGAGAGCTTTGTGAGTTTTAGTAATAGTCTTCTTAGCATGAATCACATAAAATTGCCATTTTAATGGGTAAAAAATGGCTGAGTAGTGGCAAATTCACATGATTCAATCTAATACGGTAGAGAAGTTTGATGTGGCATGATGACCGTTTCCTGGCATGTGGCCTATTTTGTCTTTCCTCCCACTGGAAGCTTTAGGATTTTCCTTCATCCCTAGTGCTCAAAATTTTTTGATGATGGCGGTGGAATTCTGTCAGTCATTAAGGGAGCTTTTCAGTCTGGAGACTTGTGAACTTCCATTTTGGAAACTTTTTTCTTATTTTCTCTGTCTTCTTTCTGAATCCTGATTTCCTGGATTTATTCTGTTCCGTTCCATTCCATTCCATTCCATTCCATTCCATTCCATTCCATTCCATT
>JAKSZT010053762.1:1587592-1706442 GCA_026826555.1 Tolypeutes matacus | reverse complement strand
TTCCATTCCATTCCATTCCATTCCATTCCATTCCATTCCATTCCATTCATTTTATTTTATTCCCTATTTAACTTCTATTTGTGTTTCTACTCTAATTCTGGTGAGATTTTTAAAACTTTATTCTCAATTTCTTTAAATGAAAGAAAGATTATTTAAAACTTTCTTTTAGAAAGAGTCTGCACACGCACACACACACACACAGAGACACCCATGTTAGGTTCTTTCTCTGATTGCTTCTTTTTCATAGGACCCTCTTCTTTTTTTATTAATGCGATATTTTCTCTACAGCTATATATATATGTGTGTGTGTATATATATTTTTTTTTTTCTTCTGTTCCCTACATTGTATTTGTTTGTCCTAAACTTATTTTTCCCTGTTTGCTTGTTTCGATCTCTCTCTTTCAAGCTGGAGACTTTCTTCAAATATTTTGTGATCTTAGGGTTTCTGTTCATATTTAAGAATGGGGCACGAAAAAGCTGATGAGAAGCTCTGTGTATCTGGGAGTTTGTTTACCTGTGGGTAGAAAGTGGCTTGTTGTTTGGGAATCCCAGATGTCAGTGTCTGGAGTTCTTTTGTTTGACCATTCCTTCATTTTCTTCAGTAGCAGAATCTTCCTTTCTTCTCACTATGAGACCTAGACTTGGCTGTGTGCTCAGAGCAGTAGGGTTAGGGGTACCTAGTGTCCCACTGTTTGTTTAATTCTCCTATTTTTGCTCAGCTCCCTCTCTAAGCTCATTGATTCTGAAACTCCAGGGTGATGGAGGATAAATAGGCCAGCTTGTCAGCATCCCTCTTGCCCAGGGTGAAATTTTTTCCACATTGCTAGGGCAGTTACCATCCCTTTATCCTCTTTTCCCCTCCCAAAAGTTTGCTGAAATGTCTTTTTCACTGATATCTCTGGTACATTTCTCTTTGTCCCTTTAATTTTCAAAACTTTGACATTTATTGCCACTATAGTTGGGTTTCAGGAGGGAGAAAAGATAAATAAGTGTGGCCAGTGCATTATATTTAGTGGCAAAACTCACTGGATTTTAGACACAGGCAAAGCTTTTTCACTTAAAAAAAACAACAAAACAACCTTGACAACTTCTCCTTCCCCACAACCACCATCTTACCTATTTTCTTTCCTTCCTAGAAAACTACTATTTCTTCTCTCACACATACCTCAGTTCATTCCCGTTTAACTGGAATCCCTTGTTCCAGCCAAAACAGCTTTTGGTTTTTTTTAAAGATTTATTTATTTCTCTCTCCCTGCCCCCCCCATTGTTTGCACTTCCTGTCTGCTCATCTTCTTTTTAGCAGGACTGGAAAAAGAACTGAGGACCTCCCATGTGGGAGAGAGGTGCCCATTGGCTTGAGCCACCTCTGCTTCTCAATTGTGTGTCTCTCATTGTGTTTCCTCCTTTTTCTCTTCATTGCATCATCTTGTTACATCAGTTTGCTGCACCAGCCCATTGTGTCAGCTCGCTGTCTTGCTTGTCTTCTTTAGGAGGCACCAAGAACCGAACCTGGGACCTGCCATGTGGGAGGCAGGCACCCAACTGCTTGAGCCACATCCACTCCCCCAAAACAGCTCTTGCTAAAGCCACCAACAACCTCCATGCCACTAAACCCAATACCTTCTTCTTCTCAGTCCTCCCCATGACCCCAAAGCCAACACTGTTAACACGGACCACACCTTTTGGTAAAGTTGTTCTTTCCCTGACTGTCTATTTAGCCTCCCATCTGCTGTTCCCTTTACTCTTCTTTCAAACAAACTTTGCTTTATTTGAGGTTAACCATGGCTTTCTTAGGGCCTTCTCATTTTTAATTTCTATAATTATCTACCCATATCTCTTACCTCCCATCAGTTCACTTTTCACTCTGTAGTCAAAGTGATCTTTTCATAATGCAAATTTGATTGCATGTTTCTTCAATCCTTCCCCACTTCACAATGCCCTCTGACAGCTCTCTAGCTCCTGGGATAATGTCCAGAGTCACAGGGCCCACACACCCTGCGTGTCCTAGCTTTAGCTCATCTCCCATCCTGTCACACCCATGCTCTCCCTAGATCTTGTGGCTCTTTCCTCTCCCCCTGGGGAAGCCTCACCCTCACCATATGTCTCCTTTCACAGGACCCTTGCACATGATTGCCTTGCGTATTTGTCCTCCTCTTCACTTCATTGAATCCTTCCAGATGAAGTGGTCTTTACTGAGAGCTGCCATCCTTGACAAACCTGATTTGCTCCATATTCCCTCCTGGCCATCGAAGGGACAAATATTCCTCTAATCCTAGTCTCCACTGCCCCACCTGGATTCTGCATGTGCAAGACCTTTAGCTTCGTTATTTGAGCAGGCTTGGATCTGCATTGCATTTCAAGTGAGTAGTACATTCCTGAGATTTTTTTTTTTTTTCCATCATGCCAGCCAGTCCCGATACACAGGTTAGAGGGCTTTTCTGTTCTTCCATATGATTGTAGTGGAAACAAATTTACATTTACTCTTCTGGCCAGCTTTCAGATTATGCAGGGGTGTTTTATTTGTTTTTGTTTTTTTTTCCAGAAAGATTTAGACTTTTCTAATTTTTTATGTGGAGTGATATTTTATTTTTAGTTCACATAATTAAAATGCACATGCACAGCCCTGAACTTTTAGGACATGGAGACTATTTTGGTCTCACCATGGCATGCCTCAGCCTGGGTGATTTTGGTCCCTGTAGGGAGAGGGTACCACTCTCTGATGGGCTGTGAAGCCCCAGAGGTGGGCCAGATGTGTACAGCAGAGCCAGGTCACAATGCAGAGCAAAAACACTGAATTCACAATCTTCTGGGGTCAAGAGATGTTTGCTCACCAAATTAAAATGTTTAACAGTTGACTGCTTAATCTGTAAGTAGGCAGGAGGGAAATCAAAACTTGGGCTTTGGAAAGATTCCAACTCCTGGAGATGGCTGAAATGAAGGCTCAGCAATTCTATGGCCTGAAGCTTAGAGAGGTGGAATTTGTGTGTTGGAGCTGGGGCGGGGGTAGTGAGGATCTCAGAGCTGGGCAAAGCAGTTTTTTGCAGCCAGAACAGGCTGACTTTGAGTCAGTTGACCTGTCTCTGATGAGCTCCTTGTTTAGCAGGTGTTTCTGGTGTCTGATGGGTCTGACAATGATTTTTAAATGCTTCATGCTAATTACCACTTTGGTCCCTAGTATTTTCAACGTGTTTTCTTTTAACAATACTGGAAGAAAAGTTAAGATGGATCCTCTCTTATTTTCTTTCTCACTATCAATCTTAATCACCAGAGGAAATATAGATTAGGATCGTACTGGAAAATAGCAAATGAGGCTGGGGCAACTATATGCTTTCCTTCCTTCCTCCCTCCCCCCTTCCCTTCTCCCTGCCCCCTCCCTCTTCCTTCTTACTTCTTCCCTCTTTCCCTCCCTCTCCCTCCCCTTCTCTTCCCCTCCCTTTTTCCTCCCTACCCTCTCTCTCTTTCCATCTCTCCCCTTCCCTACCCCTTCCTTCTTTCTGTCCCTCTCTTCCCCTCCCCCTTCCATCCACCATTCATCTATTTCTTTATTCAGTCCCTCTAAAATATTTACAATGCCAGGCTCAGAACACAGTTGCTCTCACACGGGGGGCTCGGCAGGCTAGGGGGTGCAGCCCAGCCTGGGAGTGGTGGTGAAGGCTTCCTGGGGAGGATGGGGACCCTGACCTTGACTCTACAGATGGCGGAGGGCAGGTCCCCAGCCTGGAGAGCATACACCCTCAGGGTTCTGCATACATTTACAAATGGCTTGATATCTACAGTGTATTTTGGAGAAGGTGGGGTGTGGAGGACTAGTGACCTAGTGGGGCCAGAAAGCTCTCATATGTCCTGCTCAGTTTCTCCAACTGTCTTCTGAGAGCCTTCGTGGCCTCTGCAGGCTTCGCGGCTGCTGAGTGACCTGAGCCCACGGGCTTGTCAGGACGTGGAGGGCCCGGCTGCGGAGCATCGGCCAGATGCCATTGTGCAGTCAGGTGGAAGAAGGACTCAGGGCTCAGGACAGTGACAGGGACAGCAGCAAGGAGCCTCTGAGACAGGGATCAGGCGGTCTGGGGGTAGGGCGTCTCAGGTTCCTGAAGACACTGTGCTCCTCCCCTTCGCTGTAGTCCCAAGAAGAAAATTTTCTTTAAGGTCTGTGGTTAAAGTGCCTAGGAAGGGAATTTGCATAAGTGTTTATTGCCTACCTAATTCTGCATTTGTTTAATGTTTATTTAATGTATGACATACTCCCGACCCTGCTCTGATCCTGTGCGCTGTCTTCATTTTCAGTTGCCTCGGCCTGAATGGACCAAATAGGTGTCCTTCCAAAGCTGGGAGGAGAGAAAGACAGCAAACCTGCTGATCCTGAGGCTCCCCTGGGCAGTGACATGCTTGGGGCTGGCGGGTGGGCTGGGGAAGGGCCGGTGGGGAGCAGTTTATAGGGTGGCTCCCAAGCCTGGCTGCACAATCGAATCCCTAGGGATTCCGCCATGCTCCAGACCTGGCCAAACTCGAATCCCAGGCTTTGTGTTTTTTGATTCCACATTGATTAGGTTTGGAATCAAGGTTGCAAACGGCTGTTTGACCTGGTCCAGGTATCCATGATGGCCCTAGGATCTCCCTGTGCTCAGCTTCTTGCAGTGAGAGTTAAACATGCAGATCCTTGGACCTGGCACAGAGTGGTGTTGGGGGGTGGGGGCGGGGGAGTGTGGGTTTGGAAATCTGCATGTTAGCATGTTCCCAGGTGATCCTTCTACACATGTAAGTTTGAATGTTGTTGTCAATTTTTACTTCACCCCTCCAGGGAGAGTTGAAGCTCCCTCCTTTAGAGCAGGTATTTCCTGTCTCCCAGGCTGGCTGCCCCTCCCAGGTCTGCAGTGACCCGTGGACTCCACCTGATCTTATCTGCTCTCTTTCTCTGTGGCCTCTTTCCCTCCTTGTGCATTGGATTCAAGTTGGATGGGAGCCAATAGGCAGGAGTGCTTGATGTCCAGTCTTGAAAACCATTTGTCTTGATGGTCATTGTCACATATATTTGTACCACTTTTTGGTAGTTTCATGTGAGGAAGTTAGGTCCAGTCTCTATTACTCTCTCTTGGCCTGAAGCAGAAATTATTGATTGATTCTTTTTATTTTTATAACTGCTTTATATTGAGATAGAATTCAAATACCATAAAATCCACTCTTTTAAAGCCCTTCAATAGCTTTTAGTGTTTTCACAGATGGTGTGCAACTATCACCATAATTTTAGAGCATTTTTATCTCCCCATTCCTTCTGCTCCTGGCAACCACTATTCTACTTTCTGCTCTATGGCTTTACCTATTCTAGATATTTCATACGTGTGTAATCATACAGCATTTGTCCTATTGTGTCTTAGCAAAAGGTTCTCAACTCGTGTTGTAGGGTGTATCAGCATGTCATTCCTTTTTCTATAGCTGGATAATATTCCATTGTATTTAGAGACCACATTTTGTTTATCTGTTCAGCAATTGATGGACACTTGAGTTGTTTCCACCTTTCAGCTATTAAGAATAATGCTGCTATGCATATTGGCGCACAAGTGTGTGTATGGACACACATTTCCAGTTCTGGGAATGTATCAGGGAGTGGAATATGCTGGGGCAATATTGGTTGATTCTTGAATTTATTCTTAAATGTGCTTCTTGAAATAAGGTTTTTCACTTCTCCCATTTCTTGTTTTCTCTTTCCTTTTAAAATATATTCTGGTGTTGGTGTTAGCTCTGCAAAGTAGCAAGAACATGCTTCTGGAAAGTACTTGAATCTAGCAGGGGCCTCTCTGCCCAGGTGCTGTGATGTGAAGTTGTGTCTGAATAGCATGAGAAAGGAGGGAATGATGGGCAGCACAGCAGCTCTAAGAGCTCTTGTTTATCAGGTGACTTTGGTCAAGGAAATATTCAGAACCACTGTCTTAGAGAAGTTTATTCTGTGCAACTGTCAAGAGCATCATTGGGGCTAACGAATCCATGTCTGAGAGGCTGACTTTGACTTAGAGGAAGGAAGACTTTGCTGATGTTAGAGCTGCCCAGCTGGAAGGTTCCCCCATCACTTTCATCTTCAAGAAATCTTATTTACGATGGGTTCTCTCCCACAGTAATGCAGATTAAGTTTAAGAACAAATCTAATTTTGGATACATGATTCTATCTCCCACACAGGGGCAGCTAAATGGACCCGTACAAGTATGTAAATGTTCCTCAAGGTTGGGCCAAGAGGGAAGGTTTGTGTTGGTAAGCTTCCCAGAGCAGTCACCTCTGGGGGACTGGCCAGAGTTCTGACTGCAGACCACAAAATCCACTTTATTAAGTAAAAGCAGAATAAGGCTTATTAAACTATATTAGGTAGCTTCCAAAAGTTCTGAGATCATCCAAGAGCCAGGCTTAGATAGTTTGCAGGAAGATCAGCTTAGCCAGGAACCCCGATGTCGTCCAGAAAGATGCTCGAGTGGGAATACCACTTGGCACCCTTAGTGCTGGGCTTCTGGTCTCCCTCATAGCTTCTCCAAGGCCAATTAGAAGGTTTAGTCTCCCTGCAGGACACTGTCACACTCACCCAACACTTCTGCTTCTAAGTCTCATGCTGGGGCGCTGCTTGGTGGAACTCAGGCACCATGTGGAACGGCAAATGTAAGAAAATCTAGGATGTACCTTAAGGTATCTGGATGCAAGGAGGCATCCAGAAAGAACAGACTGTGTGCAGAGGGGACCAGGGGACCAGAGCTGCCACAGAGGAGGCAAACAAGGTTGCAGAGAGCTGGGTGTTGTCCCAAACCGTGGGCGGCATATTCAAAGGCTGGAAGGTGGAGAGTCTTCCCAGGGGCTAGGGTGTAGAGTGAGATGGAGATAGGAGCCTGGGGGTCTTCAAGGGCTGCATAGACTGAAAAGCCACAGGAGTTGCTGAGAGTCGAGAAGAGTCATGACTGGCTCTAAGTAAAGGGGACAGGTCCTGTGTGGGCTCTTTCTCATGCTTTCCTGTAAAATTGGTTGGTCGCTATAGTCCCAGGTGCTGCCAGGCCCCCCTCACTTTCTCCCTTAGCTCTCAGTGCAGTCAGAAGGGGAAAAGGCTTCCTGCTCCAGCTTGCAAAGAGAAGCGGGAGCTGGGGAGGGCTGGGCCTGGGCTGAACACTGGGAAAGATGTGTGCCCCCAACTTCTGAGCCCCTGGGAACTGCAGCTTCAGTGAAGGCATTCAGACCACGATAGGGTGAACTCTGCTGTGATTATTCATCAGGAATGTTTTGGGAATTGTTTTTTGTAATTTTGATTGAGTGCTTTCTATAAACATGTATATTATCCATCCACATCAAGTTTACTGGGAGGTATATTTTAGTTGACCTGCATAAGTCATCATGCAGAAAAAAGATTTTGTTAAAGAAACATACTTGCTAGGGTCTTGGCGATAGATTGAATCCCGTCCCCCTCAAAGATGTGTCTGATTCTTAACTCCTGTACTGTGGATGTAAACTAATATGTAAATAGTATCTTCAAAGATCCTATTAAGATGAATCAGATGGGCCATAGTACAATATGACTGTAATCCTTATAAGCAGAGGAAATCTGGGCATGTAGTTGGAGCGAGTAGGAGACAAGGAGACAGGCAGCCATGTGACAGGCAGAGACTAAGAAATGGACCGCTGGCAAGCCACCACCAGAACACAACAGTCTTCAGAGAAAGCATGAGCCTGCTGACACCTTGGTTTTGGACATCTAGCCTCCCAAACCCTGAGACAATGAATTCCTGTTGTTTAAGCCAACTAGCCTGTGGTATTTGTTATAGCAGCTCTGGCAAACGAAGACAGCCTTGCTACTCAAAGTGTGGATGGTGAACCAGAAGCTTTGGCACTATCTGAGAACTTATTAGAAATGCAGAGTCTCAGATCCTACTCTGGGACTCCTGTATCAGAATCTGCATTTTCACAAGACTCCCCCAGGGTGTTTTATGTGCACATGGAGATGTGAGAAGCTCTGAGCTACAACAGCAGTTCTCAGCCTCAGTAGACTCTCGGGGGAAGCTTTTGAAACTCCCCAGTTGAAGCAACTTCTCAGGCCTAGACACCTGTTGAGCTCCCAGCTATGCAACCAGGGCTGAGAAGCTGCTCCAGGCCCACCTGCTGAGTTTGGCTGGACCTGAGCCCAGCATCTCAATCACCCTGTGGAGCTGCTAATAGTGGTCTTGGCCTGGCCTGGCCTCCCACACCATCTGGATCCGGAACTTTCTGCCACTCCCTCTGGAGCTTCTTATCTCTGTGTTCTCTTACTCTGGTGACTCAACAGCACTGAACCTTGGAATCCCCTGGCATGCTTTCAAACATACCCATGCCTGGGCAGCATCCCAGACCCAGGAGATTCTGGCTAACAGATCTGGGGTAGTGCCAAACCCACCAGGTGAGCCTGGAGCAGCTACTTAGCCCTGGTTGCAAAGTTGGGAGCTTGACAGGGGTCTGGGCCCAGGCCCCATTCCCAAGAGATAGTGTTATTTTAAAAAATCCTTTCATCAGGTTGATTTGTTGTCATTCATCTCTTTGTGACTTGTCCTCACTTCCCGAGATTAGTGTCCATGGCCCATTACTGTTATTTCCCATTTGCTGTCCCCTTCCACTTCTAATCACTCTTCCTCTATCATCTGTTGAGTCCTCTGACAAGATCTTGAGCCTCATCTAATCAAGCTCTGACTTATTTCCTTCCTGGCTTCCAAGTGGTTGAAGGCAGTCAAGGACAAAAGTCTAGCCAGGGGTTTCCATTGTTCATTCCCCAATCTTGAGGATTTTGTGATGGTGATGCCCACTTTGTTTCTAATTGAGGGGAGCTTAGATCCCAAGGGGTAGGTGGATGGAGTTGCTTGAGTTGCAGACACTCCCTCTTTCTTGGGATGGGCATTACATCCATGGCCTCAAGCCCAGGCAGGCCCTTGGTGCCATCCTGGAATGCTACTACATTCCATCATCCATTTATTCACCCACCTTCAGAGACAATAATTTCACATCTTCTTTTCTCTGCTTCCATGTCCTTGCCCTTCTCATCACTTGTTGCTTCTTTTTTTTCCCATTAAGCAAATAGAAGAAACTAGAAAAGAAACTTATATTCCCACACCACATCTTCCACCAACTAGGTCTATCCCAAAGGCCCGCCTTCTTTCCTCTTAAAATGGATGAAGTCTCTGAAAGCTACCATAGCAGCCTCCCCATTTGTCCCTGGACCTTCCCCCACCCCGTGTTTCCTGGTCCAGGGCTCTGTCCTGCTGTGGTCTCCCTGCTTTCCTGCATTGTCAGAGTTGCTTGGATCTCATCAAAGTTCACCACAGTGTGAGATCTCCCACCTTAAAAAAAAAGCCCTTTATTGTTTCCCACATGGCTGTCTCCCTGTCTTGCTCCATTTTTATAACCAGATTCTTCTAAATAGCGGTCATTTACTATTTTCATTTCTTCTCCTTGCTTCCTCTCTAGGATCTGCTGCGGTCAGCTGTTTTCCCACCATTCTACCAAATCTGTCCTGTCTGGCTCAGTGCTTGTCTCCCTGAGCTATCGGGACTTGAATGCATTTGGTCGAGCCCTCCTTCTGGAAACAATTCTCCACTGGGGCCAGCATTCTTTCTTGGGTGTCCTGCCTCACTGCAGCTCCTTCTCAGACCCCTTTGCTGGAACTCATCAAGGCAATCCCGAGGGCTCAGTCTCAAACCTCTTGTCTTTTCCATCCCCATTTGCTACCTAGTTTATCTCCCACTTCCTAGGGCTTTATGCTTCATCCATACACTGATGACAGACACATAGAGATCCCCATCCCAACCTCCCTTGAACTCTAGACTCCGGATGTCCCACAGATATCTCAAACTGAACATATACTAAGCTAATATACATATATACATTTAGGTGCATATATACACATGCACATGCATGTACACACATACATGGCTATCATATGCACACACCTGTGTATATGCAGACACATGCATACATATAAGTATACATACCCATACATGTGTAGCAACATATATATATACACACATTCAACATACATATAATTCTTGTAATACATATATGTAACTTTGACATACAAGCAACATATATGTAGTTAATAGGTACATAAACTTTATATACTAGTACGTACACAAACGTATATTCATCTCAGTCCTGAAAGCTGTGTTTAGTGAATGAACATTGTAGGTATTGTTTTGCTTGTTTTTATGGAAATCCAACCGTATTAATAACAATTCTTTCCTGCCTGTGATTCTTTGCAAGCTTGGGGACTGATTATTATCGTTTTAAAAACAAACAAACCAAGCTTTTTCCATGAGCTCTTCTTTTAAGTTAAGATGCTTTGAATATTGGAATGTTCACTTTCCAGGTTTTAGGTTCCCACTTTGTCATGCCAAAGACAATGAGATTATAGGAAGAATTGTACACACAGCATGCAGGTAAGTTTGAAAAATGTCCTGGACTTTCTGAAATCAAGTAAGTGTTAGCAGTCAATTAAAAGACAAGCTTCAACCACAGGGCAAGAACTGGGGAGAGGAAAAAGCTGGATGTTCATCCAAAATGCAGCAAGAAGAGAAAAATCTGTGGTAGCTCAGCTTGCATCAGCCTTCTAGTTTAACACAGGAAGTCTGAGTACACGGGAGCCCTCTGTACCCCTGGAGTACTGAGAATCTTGTCTTGAAATAGATGTGGCACAGGCTGCATCAGCACAACTGTTAGGTGAAAGGCAATGTGCTTTCATGGCTACGTCTTTAACGTAAATATCTAAGGACAACATCACTTCAGCCTGGCTCTAATAATGTGCCCAAAGTAACGGTTGCTGGCAAGAAGCACTGGAGGGCAACCCCTCCATGCACTTTTATTAAGTGGCTTCCATAAGCCTGTGCCATGTGGGCAGTGGGAAGGAGAGAGGGCCAAGGGCAGGGATGATGGAGCTGGTGGCTGCCGGAATTGGGGCCGCGCCTCCAGAGGAGGGACTGCGAGTAGAGACAGGGGACCTGAGGGCTTGGGTCAAGGGCTTGGGTGGGGATGTGACGTTCTCTCCTCTCCTGATCTTTATAAATGCATCAATTTGCAGTGGCTTATGGGAAAGTCCATAGAAATGAGGTGAAGCGCCTTTGCCGAGGTAGAGGGTGGAGAAGTCTGCCAGGGGATGGCCGTGGGCATGCTGGTGACAAGCCCTAAGTGGCTTCTGGGGAGGTGCAGGGGGTCCTCGTGGTTCCCGATCGTTGCCCCACCTTGGGGCGGGCGGGAAGGAGATTCAACCCCCTCCCAGGCTGGGTCCTTTGCCAGGGCCTGAGATCAAAGGCTCTCCAGAATGGCCTTGGCCAGAGCAGGATGTGGTGAGCTAGGGAGACCAGATCAGACGGTCAAACACCCGGGGAGGGTTTTCCTCTCTGTAAAGATCAAGAATGGGGTGGTGGATAAAGCCGAGTCTCACCTCTGGGCTCGACTCAAAGCTGGAGGCCTGGAGGAGGCTGCATGGGCCTTTGTCTGCACAGACCACGCAATGGGGAAAGGAGAGGCCAGCCAGCCACAGTCTGCCTAGTGCTCTTCTGTCCTGCAGTGGTTGCCCGGTCACCAGCTGGCTGCTTGCAGACCGTTCACGAGTTTCCAGGGCAACCCAGCTGGGAGGAAGGCCAATCAGCAGGAAGGAGTTTGGGGAACCCCTAGGTTGGTGGCTTGGGGATATCCATGGAGCTCCCTGTTAGCTAGAAACCAGTATTCTTTCCTTGCCCTTTGGGCAATGGAGATCCGCCACACCTGTCCTGTGAGTTGGGGAAAGAGGACATCAGCGGGCACAGCTCTGTGCTGCTCACAGCTCCTGACCCACCCCTTGCCCCACCCCCTCCTCTCCTCCCAGGAGCCAGGAGCAGCCTTGGAGCTGCTGGAGGCAAGAGGGAGCCTGACTTCTGTGTCCTTTTCCTTCCTCTCCTCCCAGTGTTACTCCAGCTCCTTATTCTAAGTTAGGATGCTCTGAGTGTGTTTCCCCTCTGCGGTAAATGAGCTTTGACCTAGTGTGAATGGAGAGACCCAAAAGCCTCTGATTTTTAATTTCTATAAAAATATTAGAGAAATATATATATGTATATGTTTCATTAATGTTTTGGATCTTCGATACATCTATACAAACAATCCCATTCCTTCTGCCCTGAAGCCTGATCATTTTGCATGATCAAGCCAATCTCAATGTTGTAATTTTGTGTAGACTTTTAATTCTCTAATAGCATTTTCTTATTATTACAGAAATTATCACAGAGTTATGAAATGTTGCAATTTTAAGGATGCAACTCTGGAACCTTGTCCACCATCACTTTTTTTTTTTTTAAGATTTATTTATTTCTCTCCCCTACCCCGCCTCCATTAGTTTGCACTTTCTGCCTGCTCTCTGTGTGTTCCTCTGTGTCTGCTTGTCTTCTCTTCAGGCAGCACCAGGAACTGATCCTGGGGCCTTCTGGAGTGGAGAGATGTGCCCAATCTCTTGCACCACCTCAGCTCCCTGGTCTGCCGTGTCTCTTATTGTCTCTTTTCTGTCTCTTTTTGTTGCGTCATCTTGCAGTGCCAGCTCTCTGTGTGGGCCAGCTCTCTGTGTGGGCCAGCACTCCACGTGGGCCAGCTTGCCTTTCACCAGAAGGCCCCAGGAATCAAAACCTGGACCTCCTATATGGTAGACAGGAGCCCAATAGCTTTAGCCACATCTGCTTCCCTCCACCATCACTTTTACACGTGAGAAAACCAAGTACCAACAGGGTACCATACCTTGCCAAGGGCTCAGGGGTCAAAGGAGGCAGATCCCAGCTCTGGACTTTTCACGGCAGTTTCCTACATGGGGCTCTTTATATCAATGGTTCTTGACAGTGGCTGGGAGTGATGCCGTATTAAATATTGAAAATTATAGCAAAGGAATGCTCATGACCATTTGCTGAGACTGTGAATAAGGCTATTGTTTTAAAAAGTTTTGAGGCACATTGAAATGAAGGGTAGGACAGCACGATCAGGAAAAATGCACAGTATGAGTATAAATGATATCAGGAAACCAGGATAGTTTCCCTTCTGGGTACTTTTCAAGGATGATCCTCAAAGCAAAGACATTTTGGCAGAGAGTTTGTTAAATTATGAGTTGATTTTTAACTTAATCTGTGGGCTTGTTTATGGGGTTTTCCTTCCTCTATTTAGCTATCTCTCTGAGAAACACAGATATATTTTGCATTGGAAGAATTTCTGAGTAGTGTTTTCTCCCAAATCTCTTTGCAGAAGGGAAGAACCTTAACAATTACGAAACTTTACTGAAGTCACTCAGCATTTTGTAGTGGCTGGCAGTAGAGATCCAAGCTCAGAGATCAGGAACCTGGAAATACAATGAAAGGAAGGACTATAATACTTCAGGAGGCCTTTAGGGAGACATTTAAGCTCTCAGAAAGCAGACATGAACTGGCAGGCAGGCAAACTCTTCCAGTTAGCACTTCAAGCCAAGAGTTGGGTCCAGATGGCCGTGGAAAGCCATCTTACAAAGGATCAGACAGAAGAAAATCATGGTAAGTCGCTTTGCAGAATTTGTGTGCATTAACCAAGATATGTAAAGTCAATCAGGCCACAAGATAGGCTATCTTTTGCAGTTAGTACAGGAATACTTCTGTCAGTTGACTTCCATGAGGTTCATTCCACTGAACTTCACACACTGGAGAGACCCTTCCCAAGAATTCCTGAGACTTCCTGCTTTTTACCTCTATAGCGTTCATCTGAAGGGGAAAATACTTTGGTCTAATTCAATCTACCTAGCTAAAAGACCTCTGTCAGAACTATGTCACAGGTTATTTATGAAAGTCTTTTCCAGGTTCTCCTCCTATCTATGAAAGTCCTTTCTAAGTGTAATTCCAAGACTTGACTTAACATCTCTAATTAAACCTGAGTTTTAAAACACATTTGTCTTTGTTACTATGGAGTTTTGGAGTTCTTTGAATTTTATTTTATTTTTTCCTAGCCTGATTCTGCCCTCAACTAAAGACATCACTGCCAAATGCTTTGTGGGGGCTAGTGGGAAAGCAGGACGCTTCGCTCACCTCAGCTGGAGCAGAAGCCTTTCCCTCTCTGAGACCTGGTTGTGCAGAAGTGGGGTCCAGGACACAGATGTCAAACCAGCCTGATGTAATAGCAGCAACCAGCGGTGACATGCACCCAGGCAGACGGCTCTGACATCCAGGACTGATGGTAATTTTGAAGCATTTTGAAGTGTTCACTACAAAGCATTAATTTCAAATATGGTTGTTATAAAAGTAAAGACCTCAGGGAGATAAAACTATTGTGTTTCCAGAACTATACACTGGAGTGCTAAAGCACCCCACTTATGATCCCTTGCCTTTGGGGTTCCCCCGGGACCTCTAGAGTCACCTTGGATTCCATTGCCAGCCCTTTGTGCACTCAGGGTGGATACATAGGTGTTACCATGGAACCTGGTTTCTTCCTTTCTAAGGTTTAGGTTTTAGGGAACCTTTGAAATTGTGCATAGGTTTGGGTTTCAAATTATTGGAGGAAAAAGAGTAAAAAGTGCAAAGAAGAAATACAAAATAAAGTGACTACAGGGATCAAGAAACCAAATAGAAATAAAAATGGTGAGGATTTAGCTGTGTTTATGGCTGTGCACAGGCACGTCTAGGTGATATATGGAGGTAGGTATGTGGTAGCCATTTGCCCAAATCACTTCAAGTCATGACGGGGAGCACATGGGAGCTACAGTTCTCCTTGCTGCCTACTTAGCCAGACCTTAAGTGATTCTTCTGCAGTGACAACATCTTGGCTCAATAGAGATCATTTCAAAGCTATTGATTCCCAGGGGTGACAGATATTTTATCACACACAAAAGGAGATTGAAATTTATGGCTGTTCATGACTTACAATCATGGCCTTGTAGAGCTAGAAGTCACTCTGAGTTTGACCTGTCTTTTCTGGTGGGACAATTCATTCATTCATTCATTCATTTCATAATCATTTATCGAGTATCTCACCCTCATTCCCTTGGTAATATAGACAAGGTTGTGTATAACCTGTCAGGGAGGAGCAGACAAAATAATAATCAAATAAACAATGAAATGATAGTAACATATCTGATTGAGTAATGATTTTAATGATGTCTGTATCAGAGTTTCCATAAAAATAGCCATTATACCATATTTATTATACATATATATAACTTGGCTATTATATATATGAGATTTATTTTAAGGAATTGGCTCACACGATTGTGGGGGCTGGCAAGTCCAAACTCTGGCAGGCTAGAAATTCTGACAAGAGTTGATGTTGCATCTTGAGTCGGAAATCTAGAGGGCAGATTGGCAGGCTGGAAATTCTGACAAGAGTAAAGGTGATATCTTGAGGTGGAATTTCTTCTTCTCTAGGAAACCTCAGTTTCTTTCTTTTAAAGCCTTCAACAGATTGACTGATGCTCACCCATATCATCAAGGGAGATCTCTGTTACTTAAAGGAGATGCTACTCACATGTACGATATGCCTTTGTAGCAACATCTAGGCCAGTGTTTGACAATCAGCTGGATACCATAGCCTGGTCAAGTTGACACACAGAATGAACCATAACAATACTTTAAATGTTTTGAGTGCTAACCATGTGGCTGAAAATGTTCTATGCACTTCACATGTGTTATGTTTTTAATCCTTGTGGCAGATGAGAGAACCAGAGCAGAGAGAAGATAAGTAACTTGCCAAAGAGTACACCATGGTGGAATGAATAAATGAAAACACAATACAAGGCAGTCTGACTCCTGAGTCCATGCTTGGACCATTCTGTCCATGTCCCAAGTCATCAGTGTTTGAGGAAACAGATCACAGTGGTGTGTGGAGAATGTGGGTGTTACCTTCAGTTGGGTAGCCAGGTAAGACCTCTCTGGGGATGTGCTTACATGTCATTTGTTGACTGGGAGTTCCATCTGTGTGAAGATGGGCATGGCCAAGTGGTCCAAGCAGAAGAGACAGCCTGTACAAAGGCCCTGAGGTGACAACCAGCTTGACATTTTAGTAAGAATAGGAGAGTCAGTTTGTCCATGGCATAATAAGCCAAGGTAAGAATGGTACAGTGAAGGCCAGAGAAGATGGTGGGGCAAATCCTATAAACCTTTGTACTAGTTTCCTATTTCTGCTGTAACAAATTACCACAAATTTAGTGACTTAAAACAACACAAATGTATGGTCTTGCAGTTCTGTTGATGAGAAATCCAACATGGATCTTACTGGGCTAAGATGAAGTTCTTGACAGGGTGCAGTCTTTACTGGAGGCTCTAGGGGAGAATCTATTTCCTGGCCTCTTCTGCTTCTAGAGACCCACCACAATCCTTAGCTCATGGCTTCTTCCTCCATCTTCAAATCTAGCAACAGCAAGCCAAGTCTTTCTCAGGTTGCCACCTCTTTGGTTCTCTCTTCCCCTTTTAAGAATCCTTGTGATGCAGGATAATCTCCCTATTTTAGGTCAGCTGATTAGCAACCTTAATTCCAACTGCCTCCTTAAGTTCCCTTTGCCAGGTAAGATAAGATATGCGCATGAGATGGTTAGGCTAATATGTCAACTCGGCCAGGTAATTGCGTCCAGGTATTTGGTTCAGCAAGCACTTGGCTAATTGTAATACAAGAACATTTATGGACTTTGGTCACCAGTGAATTTACTGTGTGGATGGATGATTACATCTGCACCAGTCAGGGAGATTGCCGTCAGCAATGAGTGATGCTTTATCCAATCAGTTGAATGCCTTAAATGGGGAAGTGATTTTAGCATTCAGAGAGAATTTCCCAGCTCCTCTTTGGACAGCCAATGTCTCCCGGACACTCATCAAGGACCTTCATTGGACTTTCATTGGAGCCCCTGGTTTGCAACCTGCCTGCGGAACCTGGACTTGTGCATCCCCACGGTCATGTGACAGACTCTTATAAAATCTCATATTATTAACAGATGTCTTCTGTTGATTCTGTTTCCCTAGAGAACCCTGACTAATACAGCACAGTTTCAAAGGATTGAGATGTGCACAGCTTTGGAGGTCATTGTTCTTTTTTTTTTTTCTTTTTTTGCTAGGTAGGGAGTTTCATTTTTTATCTGAGTGTGGCAGGAAGATGTTGGAAGATTTTTGGAGGGAAGTGTTCTGAGTTAGGAAATTGGGAAAGAGGCAGGCTGGAGGAGCCCCTCATTGTGTCTGAAGGGCCTGCCATGGCTCCTGGGTGCCGAGCACTCCTGGGCTCCACCCAAAACTAGCGCTACCCACCCTGTGACCCAGGTGCATGGTGAAAGAGAGCCAGAGTTGTCTGCCATCCAGCTTCTTCTGGTCAGGGCCTCTTCCAGAGCTCTCCAACTTATCTGTTTGACAAAAGAGCAAAACGGTGAAACATCTACCATCAGAGCTTTTTAAAGCACAGCAGAAACCAAAATCCCCTAGGATTTGTTATGGATTAGGCCCCCTCCATATTGGAAGAGGGAAATATATAGTTTTGGAGATTCCCATCTTTATTTTCTGTAACTCTGAGTCTCCTTTGCTTTTCCATTAAATTTAAAAGTCAATTTCAATATAATTTCTAAATTATTTAATAGTTCATTTTAAGTAGTATCCTCGTTATGTTCAATATTCTTGTGTGATGGTATTTAAAACAAGTGATGATGATGACCCTTTTGATTGTTTATGTAGGATAGTGTGCAAGTTGTCGGGAAATGACTATAATTGTAGTAAAGTATTTTCATACATTAGCACAAGTTAGTAAAACTCATGGGAAAAAAATTGAAAATCTTTGTTTAAGAGATAATCTTCGCCAAAGCTGGAAAGTCAACTACTTAACATCTTGCATTCAGGTTATATTTACTCTGTCTTATTTTGTGGAAGTTGTTGCAACATTTGGCAATATAAGCATGGGCGCAGAAAAAAAGATACACATGCAATGGAGAAGGAAGGCTATTACCAGAGAGGTTAAGAAAAGGAGAAGGATTCTTTTTATACTAGTGGATATTCATTTTATTCAGTACTGGAAGACAGACATTATGGATTTAATGGACCTGGGCATGTTAATTAACACATATGTCTTTTTTTTTTTTAATAAATTTTTATTTTTTTTATCCCCGCCCCCGCCCCAGACGGGGCCTTCTTCTATTTGCTTGTTGGTTTTGTTACTTGTTTTGCTCTTGTTTCTTGTTTGTTGTCTGCTCATTGTCTGTTTGTGTTTTCTTTAGGAGGCACTGAGAACCGAACCTGGGACCTCCCATGTGGGAGACGGGTGCTCAACTGCTTGAGCCATATCTGTTCGCCAACACATATGTCTTTGAGTATTGTAACCCACCAGTGTCCTAGGGGGCTTATTGTGAGCCAAGCAGTCAATCCATGGAACAACTACAGATTTTACTTCCCGCAGATAACCCAGCAGCGGTGGGTGAGCCAGCAACAATGTTCACATTTTCACACACGGTTGTGACGACTAGTAGATGCTGCACAGCTTGTGAGCTGTGGTTCTGGATTTTCAGTTCTCTGCTGGCAACCATCCTTGGTGCAGTACAAGCATTCATGTGACTTTTGTTCCTGGGCCACCAGCAAACCCCTCAGCAGGAACACACAGTCCACCACTGAGGTCTGCTCTTTTCCACCCACATATGGGAGCTGTAGTTGAGTGGTGAGCCCTAGCTGAATTCCTGAGCAGTCATTTGGTCACACCTTTTGTCTTGTCGGAAATAAGAATTACTCTGTTAAGCAGGGAGAGAAGGTCCATGACCAGCTGTATCTAGCACAGCATTTTCCACCCTAGCAGATCTTAATAATTAATAGTAATATGCCCTTAAATCTTGTTCCTTGTATCTTGCTATGCTATATATGCAGTGCTTGCGGTTGTAATACCCAGTTTCTTTTTGTGCTCTTTCACATCACTGATGGTTGCTTAATGACATTTGTTTCTTTTGTTTGCTTTTGTCTTTGTTTTTGACCAATGTTTTCCTGATTTGCAATCATTCTTTTTATACTTTTTAGATATTTATTTATTTTTCTGTTTATTTTTTTTATTTTAAAATGTCATCTGGGTCTTGAGGTCTATTTGTTCTTCCCCTCTTTTCTTTTTAAGATTTCTTTGTTTTTCAGATATTTCTTTGCATGCTCAACCCTTTGATGAGGTAAACAACTGCTCAAAAATGCATTAAGGGAAGCAGATGTGGCTCAGGTGATTGGGCTCCCATCTACCATATGGGAGGTCCAGGGTTCGGCTCCTGGGGTCTCCTGGTGAAAAGCAAGCTGGCCCACGTGGCGAGCTGGCCCGCATGGAGTGTTGGCCCATGCAAAGTGCTGGCTCGTGCAGGAGTGCTGGCCCACATGGAGAGCTAGCACAGCAAGATGATGCAACAAAAAGAGACACAGAAGAGAGACAATAAGAGACACAGCGGACCAGGGAGCTGAGGTGGCATAAGAGATTGAGCAGCCTTTCTCTACTCTGGAAGGTCCCAGGATCGGTTCCTATTGCCACAAAAAGAGAAGACAAGCAGATGCAGAGAACACACAGCAAGTGCAAAAACAATGAGGAGGGGAGAAATAAATAAATCTTTAAAAAAATGCGATAAGTTCTTTAAGTAAATGCTCAGAAAAGCACATCATTTTTACATAATCTTATCCAAAATAGAGACACATGTTTAATAATCCTGGTGGAAATGAAAAGTTGAATTTCCAAAATATTAAGCAAATACATTTCCAGTTATTAATGTCAACCCTGGTAAATTTTCAGTGCAGTTTTCCTGAATACTCATTAGCCAAAAGTGCAGACAGCAGGCTCTGCAGGGGTTTTCACAGCAGGAAGAGACCCTGTTTCCTCCATCAACCGTTACAAGCCTGGCCTTTTATCTGAAGTCTTTAAACAATGTTCGGCTCTAACTAAACTGTCTAAATGTGCTCACTGGTATGGCAACCCCCCACGCATTTTGATGGTGGTTGTGGGAATGATTTGGCCACAGCCAACATCGGAAAATGTTTTAAGCAATGTGCAAGTTTAAACCTCTTATATAATGTGGCCTGCAGGGGAGTTTTCTCATAAAAGGTAGGTTTTCTTCAATCCAAATTCTCTGCCTGCTTTTCATTATCTATGTTATATCCTCCCTCAACAAATAAAATAGAAAGATCTGGCGTGCATTAACTTTGTCATCCAGCTTAAAAGTAGAGGGTGGGAGATTGATGAGTGGTTGGAATGTTGGGCACGTGGATAAATATGTAAAATAAAATTTTAATGGTATTTACTGTAAATTTCTTCCAATTTTTCTGTATGTTTCAAATTTTTCATAACAAAATGTTTAGAAAAATGTAAAGGGTAGAATGAATAACTGCTCAAGATCTTTTAAATTCCTACGACTTTTGATTTTCTCTTGTTCCTTATGTGCGGCAAGTGGCTCTTGCTTCTCTCCATTTTACACTCAAGTCAAGGAACTGGGGAGGTCAACTTAGAGAATATTTTCACATTGCCCACAGATGGCTTCTGGGTTCAATAATGGTGGTGCATGAATCTTCTCAATTCACTATCAGCTTCTCTTTGGCAGGGATCAAGTTCCTTACTTATTTTCTCTTTCAGACTGCGCTGGGATCAATGTGGAGAACAGAGTGCATTTTCAAATATTATTTTAAAGTGGATTGGTTAATTGACTCTTGCTGTTTATTTCTTATTACTTTGGCAAGAGAGGCAGGGTCGGCAAAATGAAGAGACTGATATCTTTGTCAGCCATTTCAAAGCTTATACCCATTATTGCAGGCATTTTTTTTCCCTCTGTGTAAGGAATATTTCTTGAACGATCCAAGGCTGGGCTCTGGGAATAAAAAGATGAATGGCACAATCACTGCCTTTCAGGTGTTTGTAGATACCTGGAGATATGACAGTGTGATACAAATGCAGGTGAGTAAGGGTTTGCTCAGGAGACTTCCAGCCCACATTTGCTTGGGGTAAATAAGGTGGACAGACATCGACTGCACCCTGCTCTTACCCTTTGGTCCACTCCAGAGGTTATCTGCAGCTTCAGCAGACAACACCTGTACATGCTTGTATTAGTTTGCCAGAGCTGCTATGACGAATACCACACAACTGGTTAGCTTAAACAAGTATTTATTTTCTTACAGTTTTGGAAGATAGAAGTCCAAAATCAAGGTGTCAGTAAGACCGTGCTTTCTCCCCAAAGTCTGTAGTGTTCTGGCACTGGCTTGCTGCAATCCTTGGGGATCTTTGGCTGGCATCTTTGCCTCTTGTCATATGGAGATCTTTCTCTTTTCTTGTATCTGCTCTGCCAGTTTCTACTGGCTTCTGGCTTCTTCCTGCGGCCTTCTCTGACTCCCTGCATTTGAATATCTTCTGCTTTTAAAGGATTTGAGTAATACAACTTAAGGCTTACCCTGATATAGCCGGGCCATACCTTAACTAATACCACGTCTTCAAAAGGTCCTACTTACAAATGGGTTTGCACCCACAGCGATAAAGATTAAGATTAAGAAAGCATCTTTTGTGGGTGTGCATCATTCAACCAACCACAATGCTCGTGCATATTCTGATATCACACTCTGGTATAACACAAAGTCAGAGGCTCAGAGGCATAAAATAGATGTGGCTACCCTTCAAGAAGCTTCACTGCTTGATACTTAGCTGCTACGTCATGGCTGCTGTCTATGGGAGCTGGAGTTTCTCTGGGCTGCCAGCTCTTTGCCAGATGGACAGACAACAGGCAACAGGTCTATGGAAGCACTCTTCCCTTACATGGAGCTCAGTTCTGCAGATTGCAATTCTCTGTGCTCAGTCTGGCCACAATCCACACCCTGCTGAGAGCCCCTGGGGAGTGAATGAACTGTGTGGTTTTTTTTTTTTTTTTTTTTAACCAATTTTATTGATACATATTAATAAAGCATAAATTCATCCAAAGTATATAATCAATGGTATTCAGTGTAATCACATATTTGTACACTCATCACTTCAGTCATTCTTAGAGCACTTTTATTATTCCAATAATAATAATAAAAATAAAAAACAGAGAAACAAAGCTCATCACCTCTCAATCTCTCCATGCTTCCCCTTTCATACATGGCTGCTATTCTTTATCCTTCTTTCTAATATATTTATATTTTGTAAAAACAGTCTTAAATATGCAATATCACCCGCATTCATGTTTTACATGAGGCTTTACTATCTTATACAGTCCCATGTCACAGTTTTAGCTTTCCTTACAGTAATATACATGACCTTAGACTTTCTCTTTCAACCACTGTCATACCCATATAATAGTTCTGCTAGTTACAAACACCATGATATGCTTTCACCATTTCTATTCATTTCCAAAGATTTACAAACAACCTTTTTAACAATTCTGCCCAGATTAACCCTCAGCTTTCCATTCTCTACCCTCCTTCTATTTTCTGGTGACCTATATTTTGTTAACTCCATGAGTTTACACAATATATTTAGTTCATAATAGCACAAGCATACAGTATTTGTCCTTTTGTGTCTGGCTTGCTTCATTCACATAACATCCTCCAGGTTCATCCATGTTGTCATACGTGTCACGACTTCATTCCTACTTACAGCTGTATTCCGTTGTGTGCATACACCACAATTTGTTTATTCATTCATCAGCTGATGGACACATGTGTTTGAACTGGGACATTTTGATCTCTGTTCCCCATGGAACCCCAGAAACCAACCCCATGAACACTTATCCAGAAGAAGGTCCATTTCCCAAACTTGCTGAGCCAATGAAGTATAATTGCTAGGATAGGTTTAGCGAATGACAGAACACAAAGACCAGGCGGTCATGGGCATTCACACTTGCCTGGCTAACCACAAGGGCCAATTGTTGCCCCCCTGGGAAAAAGCAGGATCAGACCTGGAGCTGCCCCCCTTCCCTCGGAAGCACCTTCATTCCTTTCTAAGGAGCCTATAGCAGCAACAGTCATCAACACAACAAAAACCTGTCACCCTGCTGTGAAAAGGGCTCATCAAATCCACCTGCCACAGCCTTGACAAGGACTTGGAAGTTGGTAGATGGAAGTCTGTGGCTTTGCCTTATATATGTCATCTCTCCAAAGTGTAGAAAATAAAGAGATTTCAGTTCACTGTGGCTATGATTAATTCATGGGAGAATCCTTCACTCTGAATGATTTAATTTGTTCCTACTGCTCCCAACTCACCAGATAAATGTGTGTTTTTTATTAGTGTTAATTTGGGTTAGGGCAGTAATAACTGCTAGACCAGATGTTCCCACCCTGCCAACCAGGTCTCCCTTTGGCCTCTGCAGGAATGTGCTGATTCCTCGCTGCATGCTGACCAAAAGGTTAAGAAGGAGAAAGCACACTGATGCAGGGCTGCGAATGTGCAAGGGATGAAGAGGTGAATGGAGCTGAACTTAGAAGAGCTGAATGGAGGGGGCAACTGAGCCCACCTGATGCTTTTCCTGAACAAACCCACATTGTCTACTTCTCCTGCTTCTATGACTGTTTTCAGAAGTCCCAGTCTGGGGAAAGGAGGACCTGCACATTGCTGGGTGCAGTTGCAGGCCTGTGGGAGTCTTTGAAGCCATACTAGCTTTGAAAAGGAGCAAGTGGTATTGCCTGGCCTGGGTGTGGGTCAGATCCCTGGAAGGGGTGATCGTGTGTGAGACTCTGATGGGGTTTAGGTTGCCTTTCAGGAGATTTCCTGGACACAGCCCAGGGAAAGGCCCTGAAAGAGAAGGAGCATGGGAATTTCTCACCTCTACCCTCAACCCAGCACAGATATTTAGGCCCAGGTCACCCTGGAATCCCAGAGGGTAGTTAGATGCTTAAACATAAAAGGCAAGCTTTGGAAACAAAGAGTATGCACAAGCTTCTCCCAAATGTCGGTAAGATGTCCACTGACATACACAGAGACATAAACTACAGAGAGAATACCGTTCCTTTTCTCAAGTGTTTCTAAATTCAACATGGAGGATGAGGCAGAGGAGTAAATCATAAGGTCCTACAAGACCACCCACTCTTTGCGGAGTGATGACCTAACAGTCACTAAAGGCTGGAGCTTGTGGCCGGCGAGTGTGTCTCCTGTCCCAACCCACTGTGAGGGAGGCTCCCTTTAGGTATTAGTCTCTTCTCAGTGGCCCCTTTGGTCTGTCTCTTGCTGAGCTTTGCCCTCATTACTGCCCTCCCCACTTCCACCCTTTCCTTGCAACAGTCCAAGAAACCTATTCTTGGAGTTGATATTAATATGCTTTGAATGACTGGGTGGAGGGCAGCCTGGTACAGAAGCACTGGGGGATTTGGAGATGAACACACCCTGCTTTGCAGGTTTTTATGGTCCATAAATATAAGGCTTAATCTCCTTTAGTCTCACACTTCAGCATACTCAGGGCCAATGGGGTGCTGTTGTAATGCCAAGTCTCCAAAGCCTTGGATTTGGGCACTCAAGAAGCAGCTCATTATTATTAAAAAAAAAAAAAAAAAAGTATCCGCAGGTTGTCCGTGGACAACACTCAGAAGCAAGGGCTACTCACATTTTTCTGTGGGGGGCAAAGGAATGGATGTGTAATTGTGGAATTTCATCCTGGTGGGCTGGAGTGGGGTGTGGAGAGCGAAGACCATGAGGGCTGGGGGCGGGGGTCATGCCTGTGGCTTCCTGCTCTTTTCTGTGAAAGGCTGGAACTCACAACCCGATCTCTTCTTAGGTGACCTTCTTTTGGAGTTTGGATAAAGTTGAAGATTAAATGGTACTGTCGGCATACTCCCTGGTCCTCTAAGGGCCTGCAATGGGTCACGCAGCCAGCAATGAAGGAGTAACATGGATCCTAAAAACATCCCAATTGGACAGCGGTTCTGCAACCTGAGCTTCACCTGGGAGTTTGCTAGAAATGCAGATTCCTGGGCCCCACCCCAGACTTACTGAATCTGAAACTCTGAGGTGGGACACAGCCATCTGTTTCAGGAGCCCTCCAGGGGATTCTGATGCATGAGAACCACTTCAATAAAGATAGAACAAGCCTTGCACCAATCCTAAAATCAGCTGACACAGATTTTTTGAGCCTGTGCTCACAAACACCATCATTCTGATGTCCATTTGTCCAGCATTCCGTTTCTCTACCGATCTCTTTTCAAGCTGGCTTTTTTTCTTGCCAGGCACCTTCTCTGACCCTGTCCACCAAGGCGTGTCCACCTCCTCTAAGCTGTGGGGAGTGTCTCTCTTCACGACCTTCTCTGTTTTCGAGGCCCTTGAGAACAAGAACTGTGTCTTGTTGCACAGGCCTGGGACTCACAAGATATGCCATGCTCATTGAACATCAATGTTAGGGACACTGTGTGCTGGTTTGAAGCTGGATGGCCCCCAGACACTCTTGTCCTTAGAGCTAATCAGTTCCTATAGATATAAAAATAAAAATGGGGAAGCAGATGTGACTCAAGGGATTGAGCTCCTGTCTACCATATAGGAGGTCCAGGGTTTGATTCCTGGGGCCTTCTGGTGAAAGCAAGCTGGCCCATGCAGTGAGCTGACCCACGCGGAATGCTGACCTGTGCAGGAGAGCTGGCCCACGTGGACAGCTGGCATAGCAGGATGACACAACAAAAGGAGACACAGAGGAGAGACAATAAGAGACACAGTAGACCAGAGAGCTGAGGTGGTACAAGACATTGAGTGTCTCTCTCCACTCCAGAAGGTCTCAGGATTGGTTCCCAGTTCTGCCTAAAGAGAAGACTAGCAGACACAGAAGAACACACAGAGAGCAGACAGCGAGTGCAAAACAATGGGGGTGGGGGAGAATAAATAAATCTTAAAAAAAAAAAGATCAAACTGCTATATGAAGAAATACTCTCAGATTGGACCTAGCTCACTGGAGTATGCTTTCTTGCAGGCAAATCAGAGGAATATTTATTTTACTGAGCTTTAAGCTCACGAAGCTTTTGATAGTTTTATACTGACAAGACAATGAGCACATTTAAATAATATTTTAAAGAGGTTTGTCTTGTTTGCCTCTGTCTGCAATGTGTTTGTGCAAGAATGTTTCGCAAGTGTCGTTGTGAAAGACACAAAGAATGAAATAGTACAAATATACTCACATGGTCCAAGTAAATTATAACCGTGCATAAAAGAATGGGTTTGGAGGAGGGAATCTGAGGAGTTAGAAAGGGCTTCATTAGGTTAGTACAAGCACCGGAAAACATCAGGGAGGAGGTGATCATTGGGCAGTAAAATGGAGGGGTTCTGATGGATGAGAAAAGAGAAGCAGCTCCTTGTGAAATTGGCTGGGGAGGTGTCACTGGCAATTTTAGCATGTATGCAATATGCGTCTGTGAGCAAGAACCTTTGTTCTGCATGCTTTCATCAGTTTCAAAGGGATCCAGGACCCAGCCTGGTTAAAATTCACTGCTGTAGTGAGTGAGAGTGGTCTTGAGGACAGAGCTGAACTGGAAGTGCCACCACTGGGCGCCCACAAAGTGGTGAAAGTTCTCTGCCTTCCAGCCAAAGCATGAGGTTGTTGGCTGCAGGAAACCCCTGCAGAACTGGGCAAGCCAGGGAATGTGACTGATTTCTAGCTTTTCTTTACCTGGTAAGCTTACACTCATTTGGGCAAGTCAGTTCACATTCAAGTTTGCATATCAGTGAAATCAAATCTTCACTACCTCTTTCAAATATTATAAAGGCAGATTGGATAAACCCCAAATAAAATGTGAATTCTTTAGGCAAGTGGCTTAAGTTTAGAAGAGTGTTATAAGGCACAGTAATTTTTTTTTTTTTTTTTTGGCAAAATAATACCAGAATAGTAAACATTTTCACATGTGTACACTCATATCCATAAAATGCAAAAACATTAGGCAGATACATTTGGAATATGAAACTTTGAACTGGGGCTCTCTTGGGGAATGCATATATACATTTTTAAAAATTATGTTGAGTTTTCACAGCCTTGGCTGTGTTGTTTGTCATCTGTGTGGTTTTCATGGACCCATGTCTCCATACAGGCAGTGGAAAGTCTCTGTCCTCCCAGCACCAATAAGGGATGCCACTACTACTTCATCGTGTGTAGGTGGAGGGTGAGAGCTTCCACTGCTTCTCCAGCTCGGGTCAGCACTAGGTCACACACTTGAGGGACTCTGAAAGTACCCAGAGTAAAATTCTGTTCTGGGAACATTCTCTTCCACCTTTGAACTTTCCCTATCGGAGAGAAGTGTGTGCAGCCTTGTTGATTAGCTGAGTCTTAAAATAAACTGAGCTGGAGGCTCCAGGGCAGTGCAAAGGAGTCAGATTCCTCATGCTTAACCTTAACCTGCCTCTCAGGGAAGTGATGCCAAGGTTTTGTTGTTGAAGGTGGAGGGCTTCCAGCAGTGATGTCCAACAGCTGTCCTGAAATTCAGCTTTCTGTGACTGGTTACATGAACATGTCACCATGGAAGGTGCTCACACAACTTCTTAGACACAGTGTCACGGTTTTGGGTGAACGGGACCCTATTTGGAAATAAGAGCTTTGAAGAGGGGATTAGTTAAGGTGAGGTCAAATTGGATTAGAGTGGGCCCCAATGCAGGGTCCTTGTATTAAAAGGAGAAGAGATACAGACAGAAACCAAGGAGGAGGCCAGTGAAGATGGAGGGGGCAAATATTATTAGAGTACTGCATCTTCAAGTCAAGGAGTGCCAAGGGTGGTTGGCAGTCCACCAGAAGTGGGAAGAGGCAAGGAAAAATTCTTTCCTACAGGTTTCAGAGGGAACCTGGCCCTGCTGACACTTTGATATCAGACTTCGAGCCTCCAGAACTGTGAGACAATAAATTTCTATTGCTTTAAGCCACCCAGTTTGTGACTTAAATTAAGACATGCAGGGATCACATTGCATCTTTCTTTTTAAACCCAATTTCCTTTCTCTAAACTCAAGAGTGCTTCTTTGACCAACTTCATTTTATGAGGATGCTAGTATTTTTTATTTAATTCTAGTTTCCTCATTGGATGCTTTTGGGTGTCTGTGTCTAAGAACTGTTCTGGAAAAAACAGTTACTCTCTGCCCATAGCCAAGCCTCCAACGCTCAAAAGACAATATCTCAGACTGACAGGAAGATGGTTTGGAAACAAATACTTTGAAAGCATTATAGCCTTCTTTATAATCATTCTTAATGGATTGAGACTTGCATGCATTAGCCAAAGTCAGAGGAAATCCACCAGCACCACTGTCCCATCACGAATCAAAAAAGAGTAATTTAATAAAATTTTGATAGAGGTAGGGGAGAATTTTCCATCCAGTGAGAAGGACAAGCTTTAATCAGAAGATATGCAACAGTTGACACTTTGCCCTCCTCCATCAAACACCAGAAGTGCACACACACACACATTTACCCCTGCTGCCCCTGCACTAGTGTTCTCCTCTTAGGATTCACAAATGAAAGCTATTCCCATTGACACAGGGGTAGTGACCACCTTTCTGCATAATTTCTGGGGCTGAGAGAAGCCATTCACACCCTACCTTCTTTCCCCTTTTCCTAGCCCTGCTGATTAATGCCTAAATTGGATATTTATTTTGTCTGCAAGCAAGATTTTTATCCTTTGTTAAAAGGTCAAAAATCCTGAGCCTAACAGTCGTTAAACCTTAGTATGAATAAGGCTACCAAATCTACTCCTGAGAGTGTGGGGGAAACTCTAAGAGGGAAATTTCAGCCAACAGGTAAGTTTGGGAGCAGTGAATGCACATTTGCCTTCCATTCATCTGGGATAAACACAGGGAATTTTTATTATAATCAAACATGAAAGAGCAGTATCTAATATGCAAGCCCTGTGACTTAGCAATTCTTGTCCTAGGTAAGTATCCCAGAGACGCTCTAGCCATTAAGCAGAAGTGGACAGGCACAGAGATAGTCTTAGCAGCAGTTTTTAAATGCGAAAAGATAGGGACAAGCTACATGTCCATCAATAGGAGATTGGATAACTAGCTGAATAGTCATGCAATGATATGGTCACAAAACAATAAAAACGAACAGCTTAGATTTATCTCTAATAATGTGGATACATCTCTAAAACAACATGCTCAAGGGAAAAGCAAAGTGCAGAGGAATACATGAATTATGATGTCATTTATATAACATTTAAAGGCATACAAAGGGGAAGCGGCTGTGGCTCAATCAGTAGGGCTCCCGTTTACCATATGGGAGGCCCCGGGTTCGGTTCCCGGGGCCTCCTGGTGAAGGCAAGCCCGACCGCACGGCGTGGTTAGCTGACCCAGCGAGCACAAGCAACAAGGGGGGGATAAATGAATAAATAAATAAAATCTTTAAAAAAAAATAAAATAAAATAAAGGCATACAAAGCAAATCGTGCAATACCTTACATAAGATTTCATGTATAGTGTAGTATAAAGGAATGGACAGGCATGATGGATGTCATATTGAGAAAAGAGAGATGTGATGGAGAGGGTATTGGGGGTGTATTAGTCAGTCAAAGGGGTGCTGATACAAAATACCGGAAATCTGTTGGCTTTTATAAAGGATATTTATTTGAGGTAGAAGCTTTCAGTTACCAGGCCATCAAGCATAAGTTACTTCCCTCACCAAAGTCTGTTGCCATGTGTTGGAGCAAGATGACTGCTGATGTCTGCAAGGGTTCAGCCTTCTTTCTCCCTCTTAAGTCTCTGTAGCCCCAGCTTCTTCCATTCTCAGCTGCAGGCTGGCATATGTTTATCTCTCTCCCTGGGGCTCAATTCTTTCTGGGCTTTCTCAGCTATTCAGGGCTCTGGTCTCATCAGCTGCAAACTATCAGGCAAATGGCTTGGCTCTGTCCACAGGGCTCCAGCATCAAAACTCAGACCCTTTCCTCTGCCATGTCATTTTCTCTGTGATCTCCTGCCCACCAAGGGGGCAGAGACTCAAGGTCCTACTGACACAGCTGAATCAAGCCCTAATCATAGTTTAATGAAGTAAAAGTGAAACCTCTGAATTTAATACAATCTAATACACCCAGAGGAACAGACCAGTTTACAAACACAATCCAATATCTATTTTTAGAATTCATAAACAACACCAAACTGCCACAGGGATGTAATGTTTTAAGCTGGATGGGAAGTACTTGAATGTTTGATTATTATTTGTTATTCATATTTTGTGTTTTTAGAATATTTAATAATTGACACAAATAATATAATTATATTTTATATATAAGTATAAATATTGTATAGAATAAAAATAAAATTAAAAGTCAAAAGAGTTAAAGTGTTCTATGAACATGAATTTTTCTAAAGAAATCATGAATGTTAAAGCAACAAGATGTGTATATCTCCCCAAAACTTTACTCGTGAGCTATGTGGATGGGATAGTGATGTGATCGAAGTTGCATTAAGATGATGTCCACCATCAGCACTGCTCTCCTAACCAGGAAGTGGTTCCTCCAGGTATTAGCTCTTTGGTTCATTTGTTTTTTATTCCTATCTTCTTTTCTTGGGACATTCTTTTCTTGGAACATTTTATTGTTTACCAACTGTTTTTGTTTGGTCCTGGGGGCTTCTGTTTCAGTTTGTCAAGCTGCTCAAAGAAGATACAATTAAATGGGTTGGGCTGGCTTTTAACAATGGGAATTTATTAGCTTACAAGCTTACAGTTGGGCTGAAAAAAAATGCCCAAATCAAGGTATCATCAAGGTGATTCTTTCTTCTTGACGACTGGCTGCTGGCGATCCTTAGCTCCTCTGTCCCATGGCAAGGCACATAGCAGCAACTGCTAGTCTTTCCCTTCCTTTTAGGTTTCATTGCTTTCAGCTTCTTGCTTCCACGGCTTTCTCTCTCTCTATGTATATTATCCTGTTTATAAAGGATTCCAGTAAGAAGATTAAGACTCACCCTGGGCCGTATCTTAACTGAAGTAACCTCATGAAAAGGCTCTATTTACAATAGGTTTACAGCTATAGGAATGGGTTAGGAACAATTTTCTAGGGTATACACAATTTAAAACCACCACAATTTCTATTATGTCTATACTCTGTCATCAAATGTGATTTTGTTTTAATTTTGTAAGTTTTTAAAGGAAATAAACATCAAAGTAACAAAATAAGGGATCAGTCTAATAATGGATTTTTGTCAAATGCCCAGTAACTGTGCATGCAGAGTAAACTCTCCAGATGACCCAGTGTGACTACACTGGGAAAGAGCCCAGACTAGCCTTCTCCAGGTTCACGGTCCAGCACTACGTGGAAGATGAAGTAGTGGGGTTGGTTGTGTGATGGTTAAGTTCACACATGGCTAGGTTATGGTGTCCAGTTGTTTGCTCAAGCAAGTTCTGGCCTATTACTGTGAGGGTATTTCATAGATAATTTGCAACTATAGACAGTTGGTTGCATCTATGGCTGATTGCATCTACAACCAACAAAGGAGATAGCCCTCAGCAAAGGGGGGGGGGGGGTTCTTCTCATCCAATCAGTTGGAGGTCATAGAGCCAGAACTGAAGATTTCAGAAGCCAGAGAGTGAATTCCTGCCTCTGCTTCAGCCAGCCTGCTTCTGGGGAATTTAGCATCACCTTCATTGGAGTTTCCAGTTCAGGGCCTACCCTACAAAATTTGACTATGCCAATCCCATGGCTGTGTGAGTCAATTTCCATAATAAATCTCTTGATAATTACATATTATATATGTCTATCCTGTTCCTTGTGTTTCTCTGGAGAACCCTGGCTAACACAGGGTGAGAGGCTCTGAAAGCACATTTGATCCTCAGCCATCTCAGTGACAAAGTAATAATGAAAACCTGATTTTTTATCAAGCAATATACATATATCAGCCAGAAGGATATGATGGTTCATTTTTCTCAATGGTCTAAACAAAACATAAATACTTCACCATAGTCCCCACTATTTCCACCACTTCTTTTGCTATTCTTTTCACAAAATCTGCATTCATTGTTAACTTCCCTGCCTTGACTTCCAAGTTGCCTATGGGAAGAACCCACTGGTATAATTTGTTCAATAATTCAATCATTCATTCTTTAAAAATCATATTGTTTTTACTATTTAGTCTGTGCAAAAGTTGAAGGCTATAAAGACGGAGCAGCTGTTGGCTTTATTCCCCAGGAATTTACAATCTAGAAAGGGAAGTAAATGAAAACAATGAGTTATTGGGGAAAAGGAATTCCAATGAGAAGAACCAAAATGAGCCATGTTCCTTGGTTGGGGAAAATTAAAGTATATGATGGAACAATAAATATAGTTCAATTGATTTGAGAATAAGAGAATGAAAAAGTGCAGTTAGCCCATAGCTGGAGGGAGTTCCAGTATCTGCACAGAGACACCACTCCAGTGAAGCTGTCAGGGTTGCCAGCAAAAGCCTGATGTACACAGGCTCTGATGGAAAGGTCATGCTAGGATTGTCCTTACCACATTGCCTTTGTCGGCTTCTGGAAGCCACCAGCAATCCTTAGCTCATGCCCCCTCCCTCAATCTTCAAGGTCAACCATGTAACACAGCATCTTCAAATTTCTCCCCATGCTGACTTTCCTGCTTCACTCTTCCACATTTAATGGCCCTTGAGATTACATCGAGCCCACCCAAACAATCCAGGATCCTATCCGTATTTCAGTGTCCCACTGAAATATATACTTGACAGTGCTGAGAATGGGGAATTTTGAGCTGCATATATGTTACTACAATAAAATGCTTTCAAAACCAACCAACAAAACAAAATGTGGTCTTAATCCATTCTGATCAAGGATCCTGTCAGGAAAAATTTTTGAGTGTATATTCTCAATATATGTTATTTGTTTATTTATCCATCTTTCTATAATTTCTAGACTACACTACTAGCATAGATTGCTTGCAAGACAAAACAATCATAAAAGGTAGAAATTTTAAAATGCTAATAACATAAATAGAAGTTCTAAAATTTTATTTGCATTCTGGGGGAGTGCTCTGTCTTTGGGGGGCACAGTTTGGGCAGTAGGGGACAATTGAGGAGGCAAGCCCAAACTTTGACCCTTTCCAGACAAGAAAGTCCTGAGGCTGAGTATCCTCAAAGGTATGTAAAAAAATGCAAGTGGGGAGGCAAGGGTTTCAGAAGGCTCAGCAGGAAGTGAAGTTTCTAAGGAAGAAGGGAAACCATGAGCTCCCAGGGCCCTTGATGACCTTCAGGGTCTAAGCTCCCTGGGAGGGGCCCCTCAGGTTTACATGTTTGATTGAGGATGGAAATGGGAGTGCTGAGTCTTACTAGAATTCCTCTTTGTCATGCAAAAGGACCGACACAGAGATGGTGAACTGCCTTCTGTGGGCCTCTGTCCATCACTGGTCCCCATTCTCACCTCTCAGGGACTACTCCCATGGAAGTTGAGCCCACCACCCAAGGCACTGTCAGGAACAGAATTTTCACAGTTCAAATACTGAATTCCTTGCAAATATAGGAAATATGGATGAATGAAAAGAAGCCCATAGCAATCACCCAGAACTATGGCACCTTTCCTTCCAAACATTTTCCTCTGTGGTTTGTGTGTGTGTATATATATATAAAATTTTTTCTTTTACAAAAATTTTATATTTCAAGAATGCTTTTGCATTCAACTTGCCTTTTTCATTTAATGATATATATTAGTTATTCATTTCTAAGTTCTCCCATATCATTTTTAATGACTGCATATTATTTCTTTTATAGGCATACCGTAATTTATTTAACTGACTCTTCAGTCTTTAGACGTTTGGTTTATTTCCATTTTTCAATTACTATAATTAACACAGCAGAAAACATCATTGTAGCTAAATCTTTCCTCATGTTTGTGACTTTTTTTATCCGAGGGTAAATTCCTAGAAGTGGAATCACTAAGACAAAGGATGGAGTTTCCAATCTTAGTGCTACATCCAGTAATGGCCTTTTCACTTTGGTAAAGGTGGCACCCTCCCCTCTGATGCCTGAAATTCCACCTCTAAAATTTTTTCCCATTTAAAATGGCTCTCCAGTTAAGGTTACAAACCACCTTAAGAAAAAAATTGCATTCCATTGGCTACCACTTGGAACTGAATTAGGACACACATTTTGTTTCCTCAACAAGAGAAAGAACATAGGATGGGAAGAGAAGGGACCAACATAGTTTGTGTATCTAATATGTACCAAACCCTTTATTTGGTCATTTCCTCTGTAGCCTTTCATCCTTCATCCTTTGAAGGTCACTTTTTCTTATCTTCCTTTCTTTTCTTTTTTTTTTTTTAATTTAATCTTTTACTTTGAAATAATTTTAGATTACAGAATATTTGTAAAGACAATACAGAGTTCTCATCTTTATGCATTGATGTTAAAAATCTAACATAAGCACAGCACATTTGTCAAAACTAAGAGGAGTTGTCTGCCAGATATTGCCTCTGTAATGTTACTATTTTTTTTTTCTTTCGATACTCCATTTTTCACCAGATTTTGTCTAGGTTCTTGACTTATGCTGCAGAAATGAATTTCAAGATGACGTCGGGTTAATGAGGTAATTTTTAAGGTCGGGAGGGAAGAGAAGTGGGAGAAAATGACAGATCACAGGTCCCTGGTAGAGAGTAAGGGGCTGAAGAATAAAAAGAGGGTTGATTTATAGACTATAATTTCCCATTATAGATTATAAATGCCCAGGTTTTACTTGTGTGTTGTTCCATGTAGGGGGGACACGGTGAAAGAAGGGCGCAGAAACCAAGAGGGGCTTGGGAGAGAGCTATTTGACCTTTGCACCTGTTTTTTTTATTTATTTTATTTTATTTTATTTTATTTTTATTGTGGGTAAAAATCAAAATTCTCACAACACATACAAACATTTGCAAAATGATATATAAATATATATGCATATATGTGTATTTGCTTACAAAAATGTTATATATATATATATATATATATATATACACACATATTTTTTAAGAGGTGCTTAGATTACCCAAAATATTACACGGAACCCACTGGGATTCCCATGTTGCCCTACCATTAATTATTCCACCCCTTTGCTAATGGCACGGGAGGAGTTCCAGCTGTTTGCTGTTTTGATTGATTACCCCACCCATCAATCCCCCTGGTGGGCCCAATGATAATATCCCTGGAGAATATCCGGGGTTTCTCCTGGGAATTTCATTCCAGATGGCAGAAATCTCACGAGGGTCTTCCAGCAGCCATCCTGGAGGTATTGATGTTCATGTGGACTTCTTGCCAGGTTCCAGATCCATATATTGATTCCCTATTTTACAGGCCAGCTTCATTCCCCCCTCAGAGAGTTTACACCTTTATTCTTAAAGGGGTGCTGAAGGGAGATGTTCATTCTTCTGTAACAAGGGGCAGTAGGCCCTACCTGACAAGGAGTAAAACCCTCTGGTTATTCTATCTTGGTTGGAAGAAGACGGATCTGGCATTCTGGGTGAAGCTGGATGAAATCCTCATACGGCTAAAAAGATGTTGATTCTGGAAGAAATAAACTTGATTAGAATTTTGAGAATATATGGTCCCACTAAGAGGATACTGAACCACAAAAGTAGAAAAGGCCAGGTGCCTGCAAAGACTGCGTTTTCATGAAGTTGGTGGGAAACAGTATTCTTTCAGTTGCATTATGCCGTTGGTTAACTCTAGAGAGAAGAGATTGCAATAGACAGTGGAGTTAGGTATAAATTGTCAATCCCAGTTCCTATGGTAGAGGAGATGAATGAGAAGAGGCATTGCCCTTTTAATTATAATATAGGGAGAAATTAGAGGAAACAGAGAGGATTTCCTAATGGGTGTTTGGTTTGCCCTTCCCCTAATAATATGCATCTTGGCTAAAGTTAGAGGGTTTGACATAGACACTACTTAGCTTTGTCTCTTGAAGAGGTATTTTAGGTCGTCCAATGACTGGTACTTTTACGTCCTAACAGGTGTTTCTGGTGAGCTGGCACTTTCCTGGGCATCTGGCTTCACTTGGGATTAGTGCACCAGGCTGGAAATTTCTTTAACTTTAATAGCTATGGGATTGATCAGAACTACAGAGTAAAGTTCCTTCTATTTTGACTAATTGAGAGAGAGGCTTGTTTTCTTGCCAAGTTTTGATCAGTGCCTGGTTTCCAGGTTCTGGGTGAGGAAAGGTTGCCCATGGACCATCTCAAAGGGGCTAAGCTGAAGTGGGTCTAAGCCACCTCGTTTGCTATTTCCCTTCTAGTGGGAAATGCTTAACCCTGGCAGGATGGCATGTGGTTTTGCCAGTCCTTCCCAAGGTATGAGTGGGACAGGTTCAGGAACAAGGCCTAAGAGGGATACCTGGGTTAAGCACGTTCATTACCTACTTAGGAAATGAAGTTTACCAGGACTTTTAACTTGGTCAATGTTCCTCTGCCTATGATTTAGAGTAGAAAAGATATCACATAATCATCAGGCATATATCTAGAATAGGATATAGATACAGTACCTAATACTGATTAGTGCATTACTCAATGCATACGTTTTTCTTTGAGCTGCAACTAATAGATTTAAGTTCCAGGTTTGCAATACCTTACATGTTATCTCTCTGTGAGAACAGGCCATAATGCCAATTGCGTTTAAGTTCTACTTACATTACTCTGGTGATCATGGCTCCACTTGGTATGTCCTTTACACAGCCAGCATGCTGCAGCACTGTTGACCCTAGAGGGAAGCTAGGAAAGTAGGTTCCGGTATTCCACTGGCCTGGTGCTTAGCACCCTTTGACACTATGAAACAGTGCCAGTATGGAGTTGATATTCATTGTACGTTTGGCTATATTGAGCCATCATTGGCTGCTGTAGGAGTTGGAAACTGCAGCGTAGTCTCCACCCATTTCAGGGGCACAATCAGTGATGTAGTAGACACCATTATTGTTTAAGGCATCTGTGACCAACCTAGCCAATAACTCAAATGGAGAGGCAACCTGCAGTGTATTGAAGGCCTGGTTTGAACGCACAAGAGAATTTGACCATGCTGAAGTCTATCTCTTAATTTCTACACATTTTAAACACTTTCAATGCAATGTGTGACATACCAAATGAACTTAACTTTTTAGTACCTTGCTTCTTTTTTCTACACTTTTACAATGAAGACGTTAATTAGTAGGTATTTTACTTTAGCAGTAAAGGAAAAATAACTCTTTCCATTCTTTTTAAAGGTAAACTGAAGATTCTCAATGGAATCAAGATTATCTTTCATTACCACCACTTGAATATGCAGATTGAGATGATTTCCGACACGTCTCACTGCTATGAAGTTACTTTTTTTTTTTTTTAATTTATTTTTATTGTGGGTAAAAATCAAAATTCTCACAATACATACAAACATTTGAAGTTACTTTTTGACACTAATATCAATTTAAGTTTCTAGTTAGTAATGGCTTCCTGGAATTAGCTATTTAAATGTAACTAAGCCACAAGAATTTCATTAGTCACAACTTTGCTAAACCAATTCCACTTGTGATTTACACATTAAATCCACTCACAAGGCAGTATTGACATTTAAAGTCTCACTTTTAGGTTACCTTTCACTGTTATCCAATTTGTAACATGTGAACCCCAAATATGATTTCCTAGGCACAAGCAAACTGACAAAATTAAACAGATTTCAAAGTTGAACACAAAGTTAAGCACAGATTAAAACAGAAGAGAGAACTTTATACCCTTAGCATTTCTAGGAACTCTTTGATCTTAAATGATGGCACACGAGGTTTCTCATTTTCCAGAAGAGGTTTGGTAACCAGTTTGGATCTTGACCTCTATTCACACCTCTTACAGGCACAACTGAGTTTAAACCGAGAAGGCTGTTTCTAACAGGGAGTTAGTTGAAGTTTGAGGTCTATTTCTTCATTTCTTTAAGGAGACATGACATGAGGTTTCTGACCTTCAGATCTGTCTGTCCTCCTCTTTTACATGGGTTTAACTGGAATGCAGGGTCTTATACAGAAGCTGCTCTCAGCTATACTGTGGCCATGTAGACCAGCAGTAGACAGAAATTCCTGATTCTTGAGAAGACACTCCTATGGGGAGTTTACTGGTGGGCTAAAGATGATGCCCATCATTCTAGGAAGAATGAAGAAGCACTTTTTAGTCGAGTGATATGGCGTTCCAGAGTCCAAGTCTGACTAAAATGTTCACCACTACGAATAATTTGGAGCTGATGCTCTAGTTCCAGCATCCTGAGAATTTAATCCAGAGCTTTGCTCACAGGCACTCCTGTGGCCAATCTAGGTCTTGGGGATGCCCGAATCCCCAAAGTTCAGACCAAAGTGCCCAAGCCGAATTGGTGGGAGACGTGAGCAGTTGCCCAAACCGAAGCATCTGCCTAACGTAAGTCTCAGAGGACGTTTGGCTGCTCTCTGAGTGGAAGGGCCCAAGGAATTTCTTGGGGGCCATTCAGAGTTTACTGCTCTGCTTCTCGGCACCCCTGCATTCCAGGGTCCGAGACTGACTGCACTGTTACCCAAATGGAAGCTCCTGAGATAAATTTCAGGGAACATTTGGCTGCTCTCTGAATCACAGCACCCAAGTGGCGTCTTGGGGGACATTCAGAGTTATTTCTCTGGTTCCTTGTCACCCCGGGAATCAGAGACCCTGCTGCCGGGCATTTCCTGGGCTGTTGTGGACTTGGGGGAGACAGAATGAATAGATCTCCGGGTCGAATAGATTTTATTTTTTATTTTTTTAAAGATTTTATTTATTTATTCATTTATCCCCCCCTTGCTGCTTGTGCTCCCTGGGTCAGCTAACCACGCCGTGCGTGGCGGGCTTGCCTTCACCAGGAGGCCCCGGGAACCGAACCCAGGTCCTCCCATATGGTAAACGGGAGCCCTACTGATTGAGCCACAGCCGCTTCCCTCGAATAGATTTTAAACTGAAGCTGCCATACTAGAGTATTGCTCCTTCCTCGAGAAGGGGCAAAAAGCTTCTTCCTATTCTTACAGAGGTCTTAAAAAGCATTTTAGTCTTATGACTTTTCCTCTTTGGTAGTTTCCCAGTTAGATCAGCCATCAAAAGGCCATTAAGTGAATAGAGATCAATTGTTCTAGCTAACAGACCTTGAGGACCTGAGGCAATAACTTCCTTGCTAGCAAATGCATTTTCTGTATTACAATTTTCACAACATTCCCCAAAGCATTTTAACACAAACCTGTAATGAGAGATTCGGAAGTAGGAATGTAAAAGGTTAATTATGAGAGGATCCCTGGCCTGTGACCCCCTGGGGAAGGGAACTCCCACCAGCATCCATTTTTGTCCTTTATTCACTGCCTTCCCACTCCATCCCAGACCAGGTAGCTGGCTATGGTCAAAAAGGAAGGCTGGTCTTCAAAGGCGTGGAGCAGTGGAGAGGGCAAGCCGCAGCTCTGAGTCATTGCCCTGCCACCGAGAGGGAAGGAGAAGGCAATGGCCTGAGGGGAAAGCCTCCTGGCTGCTAAAAGGACTTGAAAAAGTAGCTTTGCAGCCTCTGCCGCTGGGCTGGGGGACCTCTGTCTTGCCAGGGTCCTGCTTTGAGCCCCTGCCCTGTGCCCCAGCCCTCCCAGCTGGAGCCAGATCTCACAAGCCTGGGTGCATGGCACAGGCGCAGAGAGTTCCCTTGCCCTGGCCTCTTCCTTCCCGGGTTTACATCCCGTGGGGGCTCGTAGGTGAACCTGTTTAAAATGGATAAGCAAAATAAGGCATTAAAGAGGCTGTAGGGCATAGTTTCACTCACCAATAACCTCCTGGGTGGCACCCGCCAAATATGTTATTGGATTTTGTCTAGGTTCTTCACTTAGGCTGCAGAAATGAATTTCAAGACAACAATCGGTTTAATTAAGCCAGTAATTTTTTACGGTCGGGAGGAAAGAGAAATGGGAGAAAATAACAGATCAGGGGTCCCTGGTAGAGAGTAAGGGGCTGAAGAGTGATAAAGAGGGCTGATTTATAGACTACAGACTACAATTTCCCATTATAGATTATAAATGCCCAGGTTGTACTTGCATGTTGTTCCATGCAGGGGGGACATGGTGAGAGAAGAGCACAGAAGCCAAGAAGGGTTTGGGAGAGAGCTATTCGACCTTTGCACTTGCTTTTTAAACCATTAATTATTCCACCCTTTTGCTAATGGCATGGAAGGAGTTCCAGCTGTTTGCTGTTTTGATTGATTACCCCACCCATCAATCCCCCTGGTGGACCCAATGATAATGTCGCTGGAGAATATCCGGGACTTCTCCTCGGAATCTCATTCCAGATGGCAGAAATCTCTCCTGGGTCTTCCAGCAGCCATCTTGTGGGTATCGATGTCCATGTAGACTTCTTACCAGGTTCCGCATCCATTCATTGATTTCCTATTTTAATAACCGGCTTCACATACGTTAGAAGCAGGTCACTAAGTCCAACCTACTCTCAAGAAGACAGGAAATAAAATCCATCCCGTGGAGGTGGATTGAAGAGTTTGTGGATGTATGTTAAATCCACCATGGGGTTTAATAAATATTTTAGGTAGATACTTTGAGGCTATGCCAATATCTTGCTTCCTAAAGTTTCACCCACTGATTTTAGCATTTATTTGTGGCTCTTGCCTATAGCATTTATTACTGTGGTATTCTAATGGTGATTTCCATTTCTCTGCTTCCTTCTACATTTATAGTTTGGAATTCTTCAAGGAAAATATGTCACATCTCCCCATTTATTTATTTATTTTTCAATCATTTATTTGTATTAGTATGTTCTCAGGGATATTTATTTTATTCTCTGGCTCACAATACAAAACCATCATTATTTATTTTGTTGCTCAATTTTTTCCAGCTTTGGCCATAGGCAGCTTTTTGAGGTTGGTTCCTGAGCACTTTCAAAATGCCTTCAACTTGTCTTTTTTTCTCTCTCTTCTTTGAAGCACTTTCTTAATTTCTGATACTACATGATGTTCCAGGCTCATCTGGTATTTTTCTAGCCTTGGTCCTATCATCAGCCATTTTCCCAGGATATTGTGGTTTCCTTTACTGGAAAACAGTGCTTAGAAGCTAATATGTGGCACTGGATGTGCTTGTTGATCTTGGGATGTCACTGCTTCTAGACTTCTTAGGCAGACAGAGCCAGGAAATATATGTATATGTGCATACTTACCTTTGTTATGCACACAGGTCTACATTCATTTTGAAATCTAAATATCTGTGTGGTGGCTCGAAGCTGTATGTACCCCAGAAAAACATGTTTTTAAATCCAATCCATTCTTGTGAATGTGAACTCATTGTAAGTAGGAACTTTTGATGAGATTATTTTGATTATTAAGGCGTGGCCCACCTCAATTAGGATGTATTAATCCTAATACTAGAGTCCTTTATCAGTGGAGTGAAATTCAGATAGACAGAGAGAAAGCCACAGAAGCAAGAAGATGAAATTCAGCAGAACCCAGGAGAAAAGGAAAAAACCATGAGATGCCACCACATGCCTTGCCATGTAGCAAGCTAAGGACCAAAGATTGCGAGCAGCCAGCCCCAGAACACCAGTCTTAGGAGAGATAGCACTGCCTTGACACCTTGATAAGGACTCTGTTTTAATCTCAAAACTATAAGCGAACACATCCCCATTGTTTAACCAGATCTATTTCATGGTATTTGCAGTCTAGGAAACTAAAACAATCTGTAACTGCATTAAAACCAACATAAGATCATACTGATGTCTTCTATCATCAATCTATTGATGATGAAGTCAGATTTAGATTAGGGGAGAGAAAAATACAATTTTCTTGGTTCATACAGATATTTTTGGCAAATGCTTTGGTTTCAAAGTTCAGTTTTATAAAGTCAAGAAAAGTGTAAATCACAAGAACTCATATAAGTCAATGAAGAGGTCAGTGGCCATAATGATGCATTGCATCTTAGAGGCTCTTCCCATGACATAAACTTTCCAAATTGGGGTGCAATCTGGGAAGGCAGGGGCTATCCAGATTGACTGGTCCAATTCCCCACCAGCCTGGAAGCATAAGATTCAAAGTCTTATTTAAAGAAAAATAAAGAAATAAATATATCTTGCCTACCTGAGTCAGCGGTCTGAAGCTCATACATACAGCATTAATAGACTGAGGCTATAGACACAGTCCCTCAGCCCTTTTCTTTTAATTTCTTATTCAAGGATGATCCATCGTTGAATTCACACCAGAATGGAGGCTTTTTTCCATGAGATGTTTCCAGTCAGTCATCCTTTGACTCATCCTCTCTACTGTCTCCTTCTTGTTCCTGTTACTTGTAAAGCTGCCCTGATCACATGTCATCTTAAAAATAATTAGATAAGTGAATAAAAAGACTTACCTTAGCCTGTGTGCCCTCTGGCTGGGCTTTGATCCCTTCTCCAGCTTTCGCTGTCCAGAACTTGCACCAAATGTCCCTACTTGCTCACCTCCTACTTCCTTAGAACACCCTTAATCTGGCTTCTGCACCCACACCCCTACCCAGACATCCCAACTCTCTCCTAGTTCTCCTCCTACTACTTTGAAAATCTTTTGTATAAAGAAAAAAAAAGTGAAAAGAGTCTGTTATCTGCCCTGTACATGCCTCAAAAGGGATGTGTACTGGCCATGGTCCATCATTTGCAAGACTGGGTAAGAAGAGATGGTCTAACACTTGTACCATCTAATGAGATTTAGGATTGTGGTAGGCTTTCAGGACTGCAGCCTTGTGATCTAGGAAAATGTTCCACTTCAACTACTTATTCATTTAAATATGGTTTCTTTCCTAATTTTCCTATTGTTTGGAGAACTTAAAAAAATGGTGATCAGCAGGTTTTCCAGCCTCCCTGATGTCATTTTTTTTTCCTAAACAATAATCCCACTATAGTAAGTGCCTTAGTTTGTCAGGATTGCTATGACAAACACTATGCACCATTTGGAATTTACTGTCTCACAGTTCTGGAGGCTAGAAGTCCACAATGAAGGCACTGGCAGGGCTTGCTTTCTCCCAGAGTCTGTGGCGTTCTGGTGCTGACTCACCAAACTCTTTAGGCTTCTTGGCTGGCATCTCTGCCTCCCGTCACGTGTGACCCCTCTCTCCCCTCTTATTTCTGCTAACTTCTGGCTTCTATTTCCATGTCCAGTTTCCTTTGTTTATAAGGACTTCACCCATAAGGATTAAGGCCCATGTTGATTCAATTTGGCCTCATCTAAATAGGATTTCATAAATGAGTCCACACTTTATCAACAACATTTTCAAAGGTCCAATTTACAAATGGGTTCACACCCTCAGGACGGAGCTTAAGACTTCAAAGGATCTTCATGGGATTCATGATTCAATCCCAACAGTAAGAATTCTTAGATCACAGAATTTAATTTTTAAAAATAAGTTATGCAAAAATGTAGGCAGTAACATCATGTCCAACTTTCCTCAAATCATATGGAGATTATTTTTAAAATAACTGCAGAAAAAGAATCCCGTCCTTTGGAGTTGGAGCTCAGTCAGCTTTCAAGATAAAAAAGGATTAGTGTGAAGCATTCTTACCTTGATCAGGTACTAAGAACCAGGTTCATTACAGTTGGAAAGCCTTTTCAGATTTTCAAATTCAAAATGAGCAAAAGTCTGGGAAGTGCCTATCCTTGTTCCTGTGAGTGAAAAAAGCCATATTTCATATCAATATCAATTCACTATCCACACTCTGCCCCCTGGACCCCAGAATAGACTCTCACATCGAAATGATATTCATTCAGGAGGACAATGGGAATTACTTAACTGGGCTGTTTTCCAAGGGAACAAAACAAAACAAACACTTCTGTTAAATAACCCTGCTAAAAAACTTGACTGCTTGTACATACAGTATGCTTTCATTTAATTATTCCACAAGATATCACAAAATTTCCACACTACAAGCAAGACTATTCTCGAAGGATGCACTAAAAAAATATCTCTCAAACCAGTCAGCAAGTCAATAGAAACTGAAGCGACACATTTGCTTGGTGGAGAAAAAATTTCTGAGGCAAAGCGTTGCCTAAAATTGTAATTTGCTAACTGCGGTAAAGCCTGACTTATCTGGAAAGTGATTAAGGAATAAACTGTGAACATGTTTTAAGATAAAAGCAACTCCTGTTGACTGCTTTAACAACTACATTTGCTGTCCTGAGTTTTGTGTTTATTGATCTTTTGCTTTGTAATAAATTATTCGTATGCCTAAACCATATATTGTTTAGTTTTGCTTATTTTTGAACTTCATAAAAGAATATCATGGCATATATCATCTCCTATGACTTGTTTTTTTGCACGTGATCTTGGGTTATTAAGATTAATTCATACTGTTGTGCTGTTGTTTTCAGTCTTTTGGATTGCAATCTTTTTGTGAAAAAACCGCAACTTACTTTTCCATTTTCCTGTTGATGTGCTTTCTCATCGATTCCAGGTTTTAGCTGGTAGGATTATTTTTGTGCAGGTCTTTTGATGTGCACATGCAAGAGTTTCTCTTGGACATACACTTAGGAATGGAATGGCTGAGCCATATGTGTATGATTACCCAACTTTAAAAGAAAATGGTGAACAAGTGTGACTTGGAAGGGCTTTCTAAATCAAACCTCATCCTGAAAACCTTTGGGCTATTGAGGTTAAAATTGGGCTTTGGTATCTGAAAGTTCCCAAGAAACACATAGTAAATGATGTGGTAATTTCACATTCCTAAATGTTTCCCTATAAATAAGAACAAATTGATGTATGTTACATGGGGAAAAATGTTTTCGTCACATCAAAGAAAGCACTGAAAAAAAAAAGACTATAATTTGTATCTGCAGGTAGTAAAGGGGGTCAAATAATATGATTGAAATTTGTATAAGTAATCCATAGTATCAGAAGTTCCAAAGCTTACAAAATAGTAAAAAGGAAGCTCTTGTTCAGAATCATAGGAAATTGTCATTGTTCACTAGTCACTGCTCCTGAATTGTTCAGGAGTCTTTTCTCCATATTTTAATTAGATTTTTTTTTTTTTTTTTTCATTTCCCAAGTTAATAGTGTACTTAGATATTAAATTTAGTAAAAAATGGAAACCTTTATTTCTTTGGGGGGGTGGAATTAGAAAAATGTATACAGCGTATTTAATATTGCAATGGAGAAAAAGATTTAATGTAAAAAAAATATATTGAACACTGAAATGGAGAAAAGATTAAGGTAAAAATAATTTTATATTGATTAACCAACTAACATCCTTTGGTGAGAAGTACCATATTAAATATAAATCCATTATGTTGTAAAAAAAAAAAAAAAAGAAAATGGTAATCTAACTCCCAAATGGTTGCTCCAATTTGCACTCCCCACAGCAGTATGTCAGAGAGTTTGTAGATCCAAATTCTCTCCCACTTTTGGTATTCTCAGGCTCCTTATATTTTGCCAAGCAAATGAGTGTATATTGGTATTTCATTGTGAGCTTAATTTGAATTGTATAAGTGACGATAAAATTCATATGCTCATTGAATGTATCTGTGAAATATTTCTTTGTTTATTTTGCTTACATGTCTACTGTATTGTTTGTCTTTTGATCAAATTTTCTTCATATTTTAATCCTTTTTATATTGGAATTTGTGCAATGCATTTCCATCCCACTTCCTATTTCCCACATTTGTAATACAATCTTTATTTGTTTATAACTATACATACATTCAATAATTACATTTCATCCAAATGTATTAGTGGCCTCCATCCTCTCCCCACAAACCAAAGTGAAACTATCAAAATATGTTTTCTCTCCCCTGGTTCCATTGCCTCCCCCAAACTCCTAATTTTGTCGGTAGTTTAAAACTTTTAGTTCTAGGTCGTGATTAGATTTTTAATTACAGTCTGTCTCTTCATTTGAAAATCATTCTTAGCGCTGGTATTACCACACTCCAGCCAAATCATTGCCATCACCATCGTCTGACCTGCCACATCTATCTTCCTATACCCATGTGTTCCTGTTGTCTTTCACAGCCACCTCTTCCTGCTTTGAGACTTAAGCTGACATTTCAGCATTCTTTATTTGGAGAATCTTCTCCAGGATTTTCTTCAGAGAGGCTGCATGGGCTGACAAATTGGCCACATTACTCTTTTGAGGGAGCAAAGAAAGAAGTGTATTTTTAGGTCTTTGGGTGCAAGAGACCATTTTTTCCTGACCTTGGCGACAGAGCATTTTGGCCCCTTGGGATGTTTGCCCCTAGGCTTCCTGAGGGTCTTCAGGAGCAAGCAGGTCCCTGAGGACCACCTTGAGCAGGGTCTTGGAAGAAAGCACCATCTTCAGCATGGTGGCCTGAAGAGAAGCACACAACCCCATTCTTCTTCCTGAGCCTCTAAGGAGTGAGCTCTATCTCCTCTGCATCTCTCTGGGTACCCTCAAAGGAAGCCCTGCCCCTGCTACTGCCAGCAGTGCTTACTCAAGAGAGGGGACTGGGAGGGAAGGGGGGAACAGGAAGTGTGCCCGAATGTTTATCTGGGTGCATTTCCAAGAGCCTCAACTGGTAAATAGATGAGTTGATCATTCTGGATGGAAATAATCATATCTGTGGCCTGCCTTCTTGAACCCGACAATAAGAGTGATGTTGAATCCTGGTGCAGTGTATGATGAGGTGAGAGAATTCCCTTCAGGCCCCTGATCAAGGAGATGTTCATGGAGGGGGGTTTCCACTTCCACCTGATCATCCATCCAATACGAACTCAAAATTGGCCTGAGCTTTGAGTGCCAGGAGATGAAACTACTAGTCATTTAGTTTCACCCCCTGACTCAGCTGGGCTGAAGGGCTTCCTCTTGGGAGGGACATCTGCTGCTCTTTCCTGCTGCTGTTTTCTGGATTTAGCCTCAACCCAGCTATCCTGAGGGGGTGGCTGGAAGGGAAAGGTATAGAGGTGTGCTCTACCGGTGACCACAGCCCCCTGAGTGTGAGACAGAGTTCTTTAATAACAGTTCTTTTTCTTTGGATTATAAAAACATTTATATATGTTCACCCTAAAAACTACAAAAAAAATATAGTGAAGAAAATCAAAATCACGTATTATTCAACTACCAGAAATAAATGCTGAAATATTTTAAGATTTCTTTCCCATGACATTTACCGTACACTGGGAGGTAGCTCGGCCTGGTGGCTCTGGTCTTCCTGGCAAAACTTTACCTGCATATGAAGTCCACCTGCACACCTACTTGGTGTGGCCTTAGGAAGTTTTACTACTCTAACAGATTCTAATTTTCTTGAGGTACCAAACTGAGATAAATATACCAACCTAACAGAATTGTTGCAAGAGATAAATGAGATGATTTTTCTAAAGCACTTAGCATCATGTGTGGTAGGGAGCTCAGTAGGCCCTCAATAGATGATAGTTTGTATTAGTATTCCAGTTGTATACAAAGAGAGAGAGTGTGTTCACTACCATACAGTGTGTGTGTTTTTGTGTGTGTGTGAATACATACAATACCCATGTCTGCAAAACAGAGAGAACTATCATGGGTTGAACAGTACAGAATTAGGATTATGTGGCTTAAGTCTCTGGGGTGGATTGAATTATGTACTCCAATTTAGACATGCTCTTGGTCTTGATTATAAATAGGATCTCTTGAAGATGTTATTTTTAAGGTGTGGCCCAACTGAATGAGGGCGGGTCTTAGAAGAAAGAAACTCAGAAAAAACATCACAGGGAGGAGCCGGAAACCAGAAGTCAGCAGAAACTGGAAGAGAAAGGAGATGACATTGCCGTGTGGCATGAGGTAAGGATTCAAGCCAAAGAACCCCAAGGATTGTGGCAAGCCAGCACCAGAATGCTACTGACCCCGGAAGGAAGCAAGCCTTCTAGCCTATGAAACTGTGAGCCAATAAATCTCTATTGTTTAAGCTAGCCCATTGTGTGGCATCTGTCATAGCAGCTGGGAAACTAAGGTGATCTCTATCCTGCTCCTTAATAAGAATGACAGGTACAGTTTTCCTCATGCCATTAAATATCAAGACCATGATTTTCAATGACTACAGTTTTCTATAATATGGATGCACTATCATTTATTTAACCATTCCCTTACCCTTTAATTTGTTCTGACTCTTGACAGTTATCAATACTTTCATAATGTATTTCCCTGTGTTAAGCTCCCTACAGGTCCCTGACTTGAAGGGACCTTTCCCAAGAAGGGAAGCAACAACTCATGTGCTTCTATGCCTTGTCTGTGCTGCTGATTCCATTTGTTTCCATCCTCTGTGGCATCTGCTTCACTGGAAGATTGAGATTCACATCACGTCTCCAGAACAAGTTGAAAGTTTCCTCATATGATGGATGGTGACAATTCGTGGACCTGTCAGTTGGCACATGCCAGTTCCTGGAAATAGGATTGCACAAATCTTTCCCAGAGGTTGGAAAACTAAAAGAAACAAATCTTACTTCTAAAAATGTAAGCATTTTCAAAATAATGACACAGCTATTATAGTGAGGTATAACTTACCAATAAAGCAAAACAGGATGATTAAAAGAAACAGAAATCTCTTACTTGCTAAGAATTTATTATGTCTAACTGTTATCTAGTCCCTGCTAAAGTCATATCTGCATTTAATGTCTCAGAGTAAGTAGTCACTTCCTGTTGAATGTTTTTTCTCAGTCATAAATTGGGGATAAACTCTAAGCAGAGGTGCTTTGGGACTCAGAAGTTGGACCTGGCAATTTCCAGTTCTCCCGAGTTGCAGGAATATTGGCCTCTCTACGAGGCACAAGCTACTTCCTTGTAGTCCCTGTGAGCTACCTGGGAAAATTAAGTTTTCTCCAAAGGGCATGTCCTTGGTTTGCCTGTTCCTGACTAGTGGCCTAGACTAGAAAAACCATCTAGAGAGGTATTACATCTACAAAATTTTTCTGCATTTGTTTTTCTATATTCAATAGATTGACAACCAGAATACAAATCACACTTGTATTAGCTTTCTGTTGCTGTATAACATTTAACAGTGTAAAAAAATATCTAGAGGGCAAGACTTCTGGAATGAGGCATTAAAGAGCTCCATGAGCCCTCTCTTCAGCAAAATAACAATTTAACTGGCAAAAATTATATTAAAAGACAATCAAAGTCTTTGGAAAATTTCCTAAGGCAATACAGCAAATGGAGAAACATTCATTTAAGGAAATCTGTTAAATCTCAGTAAGAACAGTGAGAGTCTGTGGAATTTGAACCAAGGCCTGCCCCATTAATTCTCTTTCCCCAACATCCTCATGTCACAGAAGCTCTACCCAGAGCATGTGCAACTAAGAAGACAGGGCTTTCGGGAAGCGGCTGTGGCTCAATCAGTAGGGCTCCCGTTTACCATATGGGAGGCCCCGGGTTCGGTTCCCGGGGCCTCCTGGTGAAGGCAAGCCCGCCCGCACGGCGTGGTTAGCTGACCCAGCGAGCACAAGCAGCAAGGGGGGGATAAATGAATAAATAAAAAAATAAAATCTTTAAAAAAAAAAAAAAGAAGACAGGGCTTTCTTTCCTTCCCAGACTCTGATCTAGGGCTCTGGTTCTAACGTAGGGCTAAGGCAAGCTTCTGGTGCTTCTCAGGCCCCTTATCCTGTACAGTGGCAGAACCTTTATTTCAGGTAAGCACAGCTGAGAGGACCAGGTCTCTCTTCTCCCACCCAGACCCCACCCGTAGGATAGAAGGTCTGTCCCAGGCATGGCAGGCCAAGAACACTGGGGCCCCAACCAGCCCCTGCTCCAGCTCATTTATGGGGTGAAAGTTCCCTTCTGGGACTGGCCAGCAGAGAAGGCCAAGGAGCTCACTTGTCACTCTGGGAAAAGTGACTTCCAACCCCACAGCTCCAGTACAGTGTTACAGGGGTACTGTCGGGATGGAAATGTAGACCTTAAGGTAGCCCTGAAAGTTTGCCTGAGGGCAATGACTATTTGGAACAAGAGAAGGGAGAATTCCATGCTTAGCAGTGTTGGGAAAACAGACAGATCTTGGTGGAGAGCAATTAAGAAGGGCCTAGTATCTCCAGAATATATCAAAATGAGATTCAGAGAAATGTGGGAGCCATTGTCTAAGCCAATATGCACGTAAAAGGAGTATCAGAAGGAGAGGAGAGATAAAAAGGATCATAATAATTTTTGAAGAAATAATGACTGAGAACTTTCCAAATTTTATTTTAAAGAAATACATTGAACAACTATGTGTCAGCAGATTAGGTAACTTAGATGAAATGAATAAATTCCTAGAAAGATATAAATTGTGGAAACTGTCTCAAGAAGAAATGGAATATCTGTATAAAAGTATAACAAATAAAGAGATCAAATTAATAATTTTAAAACTTTCCACATATACATACACAAAGCCCAGGCCCAGATGGCTTCACTGGTGAATTCTACCAAACCTTTAATGAAGAATTATACCAAAAAAAATTTTTTTAAACAAAATCTTCCATATAATAAGAGGGAACAATTTCAAACTCAGTCTATTAGGTCAGTATTACCCCAATACCTAAACCAGATAAGGGCATCATAAGAAAAGAAAACCAGTATCTCTTGTAAATATAGATGTTTAACAAAACAGTACCAAACTGAATCCACCAACATATTGGAAGTATTATACACCATAACCAAGTGGGATTTATACTAGGAATGCAAAGTTGGTTTATCTTCTGAAAATCAATTAATGGAATACACTATATTAACAAAATAACAAACAAAACACCATATGGTCATATCTGAAGACAAAAAAAAACTTGACAAAATTCAAAATTTTTTCATAAAAAAAAAAATCTTTCACAAACTAGGAATACAAGGGAAGTTCCTCAAACTGATAAAGGACATCTACAAGAAGACCATAGCAAAGGTCACACTTAATGATGAATATCTGATTGCTTTTTTCCCTAAGATCAGGAACAAGACAGGGAAGTCTTCTCTTACCACTTCCATTCAACTGTGTGCTGGAAGTTCTCCCAGGGCAATTAGGCAAGAAATAAAAGTAAAAGGCATCAGACTGGAGAAGAGATAAAACTATCTCTATTTACAGATGACATGATTTGTATGTACAAAATCCTAAGGAATCCACTATAAAAATCCACTGTAGAATTACTGGATGAGTTTAGCAATGTATCAGGATATAAGATCAGTATACATAAATAAATGTATGCCTATATATTAACAATGAACATTTTGAAAAAGAAATTTAAGGAAAAAATTTGATTTACAGCAGTATTTTAAAAAAAGAATAAGATACCTGGGAATAAATTTAACTAGATAAGTTCAAAACTTCTATACATGAAATTATGAAACATTGTTAAAAGAAATTAAAGAGGATCCAAATAAATGGAAAGGCATTCCATGTTCATGGATTGTAAGAGTTAATGTTGTTTTAGTTTGCTAAAAGCTGCTGGGATTAGTATACCAGAAATGGGCTGGTTTTTATAATGGGGATTTATTAGGTTAAAAGCTTATAGTTCTGAGGTTGTGAAAGTGTCCAAATCAAGGCATCATCATGAAATCCTTTCTCCCTGAGCTGCAGCTGTGGGTGATCAGGCACGTGGCAGCATTTGCTCATCTGTCCCATCTCCTCTAGCCTTCATTGCTTTCAGCTTCTGGCTATCAAGGCTTCCTCTCAGCTTCTCTGTTCCACTGATTTCAGCTTCAGGCTCCTGGGACCTTCTCTGTAAGCTTCTGGGTTCCTCTCTGTCTCTGCAACTTTCTTCTGTGTGTGCAGTTCTTTATCCTCCATTTATAAAGGACTCCAGTAAAAGGATTAAGAACCACCCTGGGTCATGCAATCGAATCCATAGCCCTTAACTGAAGTAATTTAACCAAAAGTTCCCACCTAACAGTAGGTTTGCATGCAGAGGAATGGATTAGCTTTAAGAACAGGATTTTCTGTGGTCCACAAAAGCTTCAAATTGCCACAGTTGCTAAGATTGCACAAAAACTTGTACAGGAATATCTATAGCATTATTCACAGTAGCCAAAAAGAAAAACAACACTAATTTCCATCAACTTATAAATGGATAATAAAACGTGGCATATCCACACAATGTAGTATTATTCAACCATAAAAAGGAATGAAGTGGGAAGCGGCTGTGGCTCAATCAGTAGGGCTCCCGTTTACCATATGGGAGGCTCTGGGTTCAGTTCCCGGGGCCTCCTGGTGAAGGCAAGCCCGCCTGCGCGGCATGGTTAGCTGACCCAGCGAGCACAAGCAGCAAGGGGGGATAAATGAATAAATAAATAAAATCTTTAAAAAAAAAAAAAAAAAGGAATGAAGTGATAATACATGCTACAACATGGATGGGTCATGAAAACATTATGTTATGTGAAAGTATTCAGTCACTAAAGACCCCATATTATATGATTCCATTTATACAAAATGTCCAGAATGGACGAATCTATAGAGACAGAAACTAGATGGGTGATTGCTTAGGGCTAGGCAGGGGGTCGGGTGGAGCTAATAGGGAGTGACAAGTAATGTGTATGGTATTCTTTAATGAGGGATGAAAATATTTTAAAATTAGTGTCAATGATTGCATAACCTTGTGAATATACTAAAATACATTGCACTATATGCTTTTAATGAGTGAATTTTATGGTAAGTGACTTGTATCTCAAGAAAGTTGTTTAAAAAAACATCCATTAATTATCTCTCAGTCTCTGTGGGTCAGGAGGTAGGACAAAGCTTAACTGAGTGTCACAGGGGATCTCACAAAGCAGCCATCAAGGTGTTGAGAAGACTGCATTATCTGAAACTTGGGGTCTTCTTCCAAGCTCTTATTGGTGCTCACAGAATTTAACTCCTTGTGGCAATAGAATTGAGGCTATAGGAAAGAGGCAGCAGAATTTCCCTGCCACATGGCCCTGTCCATACATACATATTTCACGAGATGGCAGCTCATTTCTTCAAGACCAGCAGGTATGTTTCTCTTGCACATGCTACCATGAAAAAAGCCTTGTATATACATATTGTAAGGTAACCATGGAAAAACTAAATCATCACCTTTGCCATATTGTATTGGTTAGAAGGAAGTCAAAGTTCCTACCCATAACCGAGGGTAGGTGATTATACAGAGTGTATCACCAGAGGGCAGTGAATATGGGGCCATGTTAGAATTCTGTCTGTCACCATGCCAGACTCCCTTCTCTTCTGTTATAGATGTCCATATTTGTAGAGATTTTTGTTTTTGATATTGCTGAAATGAGGAACTTATTTTTAAGCTTGATTTTCTGCCAGAAACTTCTTAAAAGGACCAATTTTTGGATCACAGAAGGATCACAGTTGTGGCAGGGAAGGATCACTGGTGCAGGGTGTTGGTGATGGGGGGATGTGTGGGGAGGGGTGCACCTGGGGCTTGCCTTTATGGCATATGAATATGTTCAAGTAATCATGGGGAATCGTCTCGGTGGGTGGAGACCCACGCAACAACCAAAGAATATTGAATTCCCACCCTGGGAAGTCCTGCTACATTCTTTAACAGAGCAGCAGGAATCTCTGAGTACATGGGCAGTGTCTAGCAAAGAAAAACAGACCATTATGCTAGGTTCTTGATATTGATGGTTGTACTTATGAAACTTTTCTCGAGAAATTGAAACTTAGCTTAGTATTATATATTGCTTAAGAGTTACCATCCAAAAGCCTCCTTGTTTCTCAAATGTAGCCCCTCTTTAAGCCAAACTCAACATATAAATGCACTACCTCCCCTACCCCCCGAGCATGGGACATGACTTCCGAGAATGAGCCTCGCTGGCACCAAGAGATTAGTACCAAGTGCCAGCTAGCAATGCATTTGGAAAAAGACCTTGATGGAAAGGGAGAAATATTAAATACAAATGAGTTTTTATGGCTAAGAGATTTCAAAGTGAGTCAGGAGGTCATTCCAGAGGTTACACATATGCATGTCTCAGCAGGATCTCATTGACTGTCACAGTAAATAGCGTCTCAAACAGTGGACCTCCTGAGGGCTCTAGAGACATCTAGACACTATAGGCAGGGCAGACAATCTCAAGAATTTGACACCCTGTCAGTGGGCCTTACTTTGGAATATATGATCCCCAATGTAACAGAGTTAGACTCATCCATAATTTTCCTATACATGACTCTTCTGCCTCTTTTATTTGAACCTATAATTAGCACTCTTGTTAAATATATGCCCCAAAGATTTAAATCTGTTCATATGCCAGTTGAGACCTGAATCTCAGCAGAGTTGTGTCACCTTCTCTCCAGTTTATTGGACTCATTCAAGACAGCTAGCAAAAGGATGATGATGCACAACACCCATTCCATAAAACTGAGACTATCTACAACTGCAAGGAAGACAGTTCCATCCACCTGCTCCATGGGATCTAAGACCCTTCTCAATCAGAAACAGAGTGGGTATAAACACCCCAAAATCTCATGAATGAACCTCATGAATGAAAAAACATGAGGGGGGAATGCAACTATGGACTAAAGTAGACTAATTATTATTCTAGCAATGGAAGAACTTGTATCATTAATATAAAATCAGTGGCCACCAGAGGTTCTGAGGGGAGGGAGAGCAAAGAATAGTTGTAACATGGTGCAGTTTTGGGACATTGGAATTGTCCTGCATGACATTGCAATGATGTATACAAGCCATTATACATTTTGTCAAACCTATAAAGTGTAAATGATAATGTAAACTATAGTCCATAGAATATGTATTCATCAATTGTAACAAATGTACCACACTAATGAAAGACTTTGTTAAGGTGGCAAAGTGTGGGAGGGGAAAGAGGGTGGGGTATATGGGAATTCCCTATATATATATTTTAAAGGTAGAGTTAATTAATTAATTAATTAATTAATTTTAGAAGATATAAGGGATTGAACCCAGGACCTTGTACATGGGAAGCAGGCATACAACCTCTTGAGCTACATCTGCTCCCCTGCCTATATTTTTTATGTAACATATGTAATCTAAAGCTTCTTTAAAAATAAAAAATTAACTCAAAGGAAAAAAAAAGGCTACATTAGGATCACAGCTAATTGAGAATTCATAGAATTTTAATAGCAGGTAACCTGCTAATGGATCAGCACATTTAAAATTCTAAAAGTTATGGGGAAATAAGATTCCATCCAAGCAATTCCCACTTTCGGCTCTCATAAAAACCTCCCCCACTGCCTTTTAAAGTCTCCTTATAATTAATTTGGAGAAGTTTTTATATGGGTTGTTTCGTGTTAATGAAGACCTAAAATGATTGTTAGTTTCGAGAGAATCATAAAGAATCTTCATTCTCTACTCTTTCTCACATCAAATGCTGACACACTACTTGTTTTAACATATCCCCCTTCATCCTTAACCCCACAGTACTTATCTGGGTTGAATAATCACCCTCTGCAGACACTGTTCTCCCAGGAGATACACCTGCACACCAGCAACCCTACCAAGTCGGTTAAACTCTGAATCAGCAATTTTTAAATTATTTGCAGGCCCATTTGATGTTTCTTTCTGAGAATCAGCTTTTGAAATTCACAATTTCAGTGATCCACAGATGCTTATGGATTCAACCTCTGCATTTAGGTCAGTGTTTGGTGGAAATAATAACAAAAGAAAATTCCCTTTTGCAACTCTTGTCCCAGCAATGCCTGCTTGATAGGAAATAGACTCTCAGGCCAATGAAACTGTTACCCTCTGTGGAATCCTGGCATGGGCAGTTTCTTTCATTCCTTAGAGATCATTTGGCCCATGTTTGCACTCCATCCCCAGCAGGGCTCTTTCCTACTCACTAAGGAAAGACTCTGGGAAAGAATTTGAAATTGATTACAGATGTTTCCAGGAAAAATATTCCTGCTTGGAGACCTTAGCTCTTTGGCAGAGTGGTCCAGCAGGGGTGTCAGGGACATCTGTATAGAAGGCAGGGCTGAGGCTGTTGGTGGGTTTCTGCTGAAAGAGCAAATCAATTTGGTCACTGGCATGGGTCACCTGCCTCCAGGTGAAGAAGAATCTGTTGGGATACAGGAGAAACAGTGTGGCTGTGGGAGGGGGACACATGGGAACGTACTCTAGGAGGTCTTGGCCAGAGAAGAGGCTTTGGAAGACTGGGAATTTCCTAAATAAGCATCCCATAAATAGAAAAATCATGAACTAGAGATTGAACAAGTTCGTTGACTTCACTCTTCCCAATGGAAGAATGAATTTAATTAGGTTTCATTTACAGATGGAGGATAGGTTAGAGAGTGTTTTGTGGTCCGCTAAGAACAAATTGATTAATCTGTTTACTGTGCTACCATCTTCAGACTTCCTCAAAGGATACTCCAGTGAGAGAAATGCCACTCACATAGAACATATGGCTCAACTCTCCCAGTCAAATCCTATTGAAAATATTTCTACGTGTTTTGCCCAAAGCAAGATGGGGTTAGTTATCTTAAGCAGTTTAAAGAATTCTGTTGATCCAGATGCTATTGACTTTTATGAGCATTTGAATTAAACCCTGAAATAAAAATAGGAACTAGATTGGTGGAGATCTGAAAGTGTTTCCCTCACCTGGAAACACGGTGTGAAGGCAGGCTGTTGGTGCTGCAGGAAAGAAGGATTGGGAAGCAGGTTACTAGTACCATTTACCCAAGCTCCCAGCCATGGAGCCCCACTCTTTGTAGTCACTTAGAACACTGGGCTTTTTTTTTTTTTTTAATTAATTTTTTCTACTTTTAAAGATGCTTTAGATTACATAAATGTTACATAAAAAATATCAGGGATTCTCATATACCCCACTCCCTCCTCCTCCCACACTTTCCTACATTAACAACATCCTTCTTTGGTGTGGTACATTTGTTACAACTGATGAATACATATTGAAGCACTTCCACTACCTACCTGTGGATTATAGTTTACATTATAGTTTACACTCTGTCCTGTGCAATTTTGTAAGTTATGACAAAATATATAATGGCACCTGTAGTGAGCTAGCTCTGTGTCCTTGGGGAAGGAGCCCATGGCCCCTTGGAGCATCAATTCTCCCAGGAATGAGATGATATGTGTGAACATTCTTTGTAAATGCAAATATTCATGGGTTCTCACACTCAAACCTCCTGTGGAACAACCCCAAACAGACATCAGTGTTGGAAGAATCTTCAAGGGCAAACAGTCCATGGTTTCTCAGAGCGGTAGGAGAGAAAATGCATACCCTGGAAAGTTTTTTGTGTGTTTTTTCTCTTTTCCGAAACACATACCTGCTTGCTCAACAAGGAATGCCAAATCCCTGTTGCCCCAGAAAAGACACGGAGCCGGCTCCACCTTCTAATGTAGCCAATAATGAGACTAAGGACCAGGAAGGCTGTTTTACTTTCCAGGTTGGTTAATGGTGCCTGGTTAATTGTAGAGCTGGCTTAAGCTTGGTTGCAGCTGTTCATTCTTCTACAAAGCTTGTCACTGTATTTCTTGATTTCTGAACCAAAGGGAAACCCACACGCCCACTAAGTGACCAATGTCAGTATTTTAAATGGTCTTCCCAAAGTTCAGGGTATAAGACCCACTTCCACGGGATTTCTGTAAGCTATAACGAATATCAGCTCAGAGCATGGGTTCAAGGCCAGCCCTTGGCCCTCAGCTCCCACTGGTCTGTCCTGAGCAAATGGCTTAACTGCTGTGTGGATCTGTCTATAGAAAGAGTACATGCATGCATATTTCTGGTCTTTTTGAAATCCATTTTTGCATGGTAAATCAGTCAAGTGACTTCTGACTATGATTTGGCTTCCCATGTAGCATAACTGTGTGGAGAGAATGTACAGAAGAAGCTGATGTGGGCATTAATAAATTGAATTCCTGGTGTGTGCTTCTGTCTCATGAGCATTTTCAGAGTGAGAGTTGGTCTTGCAGAGATTGATTTAGGACCCTGGACAAAATAAATCTGCTCTTCAAAGGCAGTGTAGAAGCACCTGGCCTTCAGCACAACTGTGTTGCTGTCCAATCCTTGTAGGTTTTTTCTGATTGTCACACCAACTGGTGACACTGTGTGTGCTCAGAGGACAACTTCCATAGCCACCAACCAGATTCTCTTCAGTATCATGAGCTCAGTGAAATGATGGGGGCTTAAGTCAGTAACCTCAGAGCCAGTGTTCCACCCAACCATAAGCCAGGACTCATACAGTTAACCCCTTAACTCTGCAGAGCAAACAGAAGAGGAGTTAGGGAAGCATATGTGTGGGTACACAACTTGGCCTTTTGCCTCATGATTAACTGGAAATGCCCAGTTTCCAGAGATCTAGGATTATGCTGAAATCCTGAGGATGAAGAATTCTGTTCTCTGCAAACAACTGAGACATGAAAAATAGAGTAAAATGTGTGATGGAAAAGTGAAAGGGAACATGGCTGCTTGGAACTTCTGTGCTAGTAAATTAGAAACAGTAATGCATTAAAAAAAAAAAAAAACACTTGGAAACCTCTGGAGGAAAAGTAGCTTAATTAAGCAGAATCTTCTAGAGGAAGTGTTCTTTTTTATACTGTGTACTACCAAGATGAGGTGACTCCAATGAGTATGAATGTCACTGTGCAGGCAAGACAAATGAGCAGAACACAAAACAGGCACCATGTTTAGCAACTCTGGTTACCTATAAGCAATGTAGTATGGACAGACGCGCCTTCAAACCATCTCCAGACCAATGCTCCCTCACTTTCTAATGTCCTGAAACTTTGTCACCACATGGTAGATGTATACATATATAATCCAATGAGGCAGAACATACAAAATGATTCTAAAAAATAGTAAAAACCTACTCTGCTCTGAAGTTTAAAAACCAGTATTTTACATAAGAACAAAAGAAAAGAAAAAGAAAGACAAAGAGCGAAGAGTAGGGGGGCGGTGTCTGGTAGGATTTGGTGCCTGGCTGGGTGCAACCAACTCCCTCAGTCTGGGCAGGGAAGCTAAGACGATTGGTGCTCGGTTGCCTCGGCGATGGCTTCCGGCGGGTGCCCACTCCTTTCGGCGCCGAGAGAGGGCCCAGGGTTCTCCGCCCGCGCTCAAGCAGAGGACCCCAGGGCGAGTGAGGGGGCGGGGGCAGCGTCCCGCGCCGGGGCCGCCGAGGAGCAGCAGCAGCCGCCGCCGCTGGGGACAGAGAGCGGGGAGCCGCTCCAGTCCCCGCCGTAAGGTCGAAGTAGGTGAGGCAGCCGCTTCCGCCGGCGCCCGGGCGGAGATCTCTTAGGATGAGGTGGTTGATCTCAGGTGTTAATAATATAAGTGAAAATAAGAATATCTGGAAATGAAGTCAAGAACTGAAAGAACCAATCAGGGAAGCATTCATATTTCAAGATCTCTAAGAAGAAGTAGCAATAGTTAATATGGAACCAAAAGCTTGTGATGCAAATAATAAACTTTCATCAAGTAGTGGCATCACGCCCAGTGGAGAGTCTTTAAGTCCATTTTTAAAATGTCATCTATTCCCCGTGCAATAATTGAAAACACATCTTCAACTGGGACTTTGACACAAATTCCTCCCCCCCCCCCCTTAAATATGAAGCTAGCAGTGCTCAAAGCCAAGCCAGTAGTATCCAGAGTCAGTCATTCAAGAACAAGCAAGAAACCAAAATTCAATGTATATGTGTCAACTTAGTTACTTAGAATCCACTGTTTCTCAGCTAAGTTTGGGATATGGAAAGCCAAAAGGATGTATGAAGATAAGGAGAACCTCCGGAATTCCCCTTCACCAATTTGGATCAGTAGAAACTTTCACTATTGGCTCTGTAGACTTGGCTTTTTACTTTTTGACAACAAAAATATGTCATGATCTTGATTCTAACTTTATTTTCTTACTTTGGAAACAGCTGGAGCTGAATTTGGTTTTCAAAAGGTGAAGATTTAGTAGCATTGGCTGGAGCTGTAAACTGTGCAGGAAGGTTCAGTGCAAACTGCCTTGCACAGTTCTGCCAGTGCACCTCCCTGTTGACCTACAGCATCCCTTATTATTCCGTGTCTGTGCTTACTGAAAAGTGTGTGTGTGTGTGGGGGGAACCTTACAATTTGGTATGATTGGGTAAAATCTCTAAAATCCCTGTAAATTAGAATGAGATCCCACTCATTTTTCAATGATCCAAAACGAAAACTAGATTCATAGATGGTGAAAGGGAAAACCAGTGCTGCTATTTAAAAAGAAAGAAAAAGAAAAAAAAACCTATATTGTATCTCAGATGCCAGTATTTAGTCTAAACATTTTAAAAAGCTTTTCTTTACAGTGTTTTTTACATCTCAGCTCAGCTGCTCCTTCAGAGGTTTTCCCTTTCACTCTCCATTTATCTTTTTGCTTGATTAATTAATATAAATATTTTACTCTAAAAAGTGAAAGGTAAAAGCAAGCTTTAGCAGTTGAATCCATACTGACAACTACAAAACATATGTTCCTGCAGGGGTCTGGAGGAACTTCTGATACTTAATAAACTTAGATGGAAAGATTTTTAAAAAGCATCTGAAAATTACAGAAAATCAACAACATGAAGCAAGACCACATAAAAGAAAGAATAAGAGTAAAAGAAGGGAATAACAAAAACAACAACAACAAAAAAGGAAAATATTTAAGAGATAAGGAAACCCTTTCAGCACAGCTGAAAATGAGGAAAAATAGCTTTTCTTTACATCATCATTTGGGAGATTATCTGGAATTGAGATTTGAAGCAACTATTGTCTTGCTGTTTCAGGCATACATAAAAATACTCGAAAGAGATGAATTCAACTATGATTATTTGAAATAAAATGTTAGTTTTCAGTTCTGCTATTGGGCCAAATAAAGTTGGGGATTCTCACAGACAGAGATCCACTTTTGGTTCTTAGGTATAAAATTGCAGAAACCAAACTATTATATTTAGTAGATTGGATTCAAATGAGATGGTTGATCATAAGACCAGGTTTTAAATTAGCTTTTAAAATTTTCTTAGTTAAAAGATGGTCAAGTAGGTGTGAGAGAGATAAAAAAGAGAAGAGAAGGTAATCACCAATCATTAAATTCTAATGTTCCTGAAGTCCCTTGACCAGAAGATGAAAGCAAGCCCTTTGCTACAGTCATCTTGATGCACTATGAACTTTCATGACTGGCTTCAGAATTTTTTTGGCATTATACATTGCAGTTAAACCTCAAAGATCAAGATTCAGGGTCCCATGTTTGCCATGAAAAGGTCATTTTGCAGCCTCCTGCCCAGTTAAGCTCTTGTGGTTCATTTACTGTGCCGTTCTGTCAGCAGAGAAGGAAAGCAAGCATCTGGTTGTGCAAATGGTCACAGCAGAGCTGCTTAGATGCACAAGTGGCAGAATATTCCCAGTGGATTTCATGGGTGTATTATGCATTATCTCTGGATTTTGTGTTCTGTCCCCGCCTTTCCAGGCCATAGGTTTGGGGGCAGAGAGGATCTCGCAGAGACCAATGCTCTGTTTCCCTGTCTTCTGCATCCCTCTTCCTTCCTCGTGCATATGAATCATCTTAGGAGATTTATAAATATATAGATTTCTAGACCCACCCCATGCTACTACATCAGCATCTTCTCCTTGGGTGGTCCCTCAAATCACCTGAAGATCCTGCTCCAATGCCAATTCTGTTCAGTACATTTGGGTGGGCCTGGATGATTCTGAGGTTACCAATATCCAGTCAGTTTTAGGGATTCAATGCCTTTAATCTTGCTACACAAAGCTGGTTCACAGACCAACTGCATAGACAACACCTGGGAATTTGCTAGACATGAAGAATCTCAAGCCCAACCCCAGGCCAGCTGAATGAGACTTTACATTTTAAACAAGATGCCCACATGTTTTCCATGATGTTAAAGTTTGAGGGGAACCATCCTTAGACTGCATGAAGGGCTGGGTTTCCTAAGCAACTAGTTCCCTTTGTGTTAATGAAAAAAATTAAATTCCAGTGACTCTCCAGGGTCTTGCAGCTATTTTATTTTATTTTTTGTATAAAAAACCATAGATTGTCCTTCCTACTTTTCATTATATCATTTTGTGATTCATGCAAAGAAACTTTGTAGTAGAGTAAATCTTACTGTTGGCATGGTAACTCCAGGGCACATTCGCTAAGAATTTGCTGAGAATTTATACTTTCCCACTAATAGTCCCCTTTTGTTGATATTGGCAGTTCTAAACCTTTATTGGCAGTTATAAACCTTTCAGATATGTGTGTGTCAAAGATGGAAGTAAATGGCATTGTTCAAAAATAAGGTTAATTTGAAAAAAAATTTTAAAAGATTTATTCCCCCCCCCCACTTGTTGTTTTGCATTTGCTGTGTCTGTTCATTGCGTGCGCATCTTCCTTTTAGGAGGCACTGGAGCCAAACCCTGGACCTCCTATGTGGGATGGAGGTGTCTAATTGCTTGAGCCACCTTTACTCCCTGCTTTGATGTGTCTTTCATTGTGTTTTCCTCCTAGTGTCTCTTTGTTGCATCATCTTGTTGGGTCAGCTCACCTCATCAGCTTGCTGTCTTGCTTGTCTTCTTTAGGAAGCACAGGGAACCAAACCTGGGACCTTCCATGTGGTAGGTGGGAGCTCAACCACTTGAGCCACATTGGCTTCCCTAATTTGAAATTTTGAGAGGACAGTTTCTCTTTCAGCCAAAGCTGTAAGATACCTCATTGTTGCCATCCCAAGGTCTGGCTCCCTATGCCACCTGCTAACTTCACTAACCAGGGAAGACTTTGTGTCTCTCCTTCTACCAAAGACCAAAAGCCAGTCTTCTGTCTTGAATCTCTGGTCTCTTTGGTGCTATCTTCCTGTGGCTGAAAGAGCCAAGCTTAAGAGTGGACCTACAAAGAGTCTGCCTACAAGATCTGACTTCAGGTACTTCAGGAATGAGTATCAACTCCCCAAGATCCCCATTCCATGACATTGGAGATTTCTCCAATATGAGAGAAAATACTTAACTTCATAATTAAAATTTAGATGTGAAATTAACATGGAGATATGTTACTCAACAGATCCACCAACAGGAAAATAACTGATATTCCCAAAAGCAGGGCTCAATATGCAGGAACAAGGAATAACAGGACATGAGGCTTCTAGAAGAAGAGGAGATTAGACTGAGAGTCTCAAGGCTGACCTCACCAATTCCTGGAACCAGCCCTCTACGTCCAGGGCTATTTCAAAATGTTATTCCCCTCTTGGATTTAGTGATCTCTGCCAGTTAGGGGAGGAGCAGCTCATCTCTTAGCAATGCCTTCTCACCTGCATGGTCTGTTCAACAATTTACACACATGAGTGAGACCAGGATATTCACCAGACATCAGCCCCCTTCTTCCTTCACTTAGGACTTCAGCAGACTCTTAGCCCTCCCCAAACCCTGGTTTCATGGTCAGTGCCATATAGATGATCACACTTGCCATGGGGTTTACAGTTTGTAGAACAATTCTAATGAGAATATCTGGTCACTTCAGAACACATTGAACCTTTATTCTAGAATGGCCCTACAATTTCCCAAAGATCCAAAAAGACTCTAGGAAATATGTTTGCTTTGGATACCCAGGCCTACACATGAAAAAAAAAAAAAAAAAAAAAAAAAAAAGAGCGCACGCGAGAGAGAGAGAGCTAGGTTGATGAGAAGGAAAACTATGAGAAATAAGGTTTGAAAATAAAAATAATTTAAATGTCCATTTCTGAAAGACTATATGGATTGTATACACTTGAATTTTTTTAATTGCTGGATTTGGCTGTAGGTACAATCTGTGAAGCCTCTGGGCTTCAATTTTCTTAACTGTGTAATGGAGTTATTAATACCATTTGTATTGAATCAAATGATGCTCTCATACCATCATCACCATCATCAACACCATCACCACCATCATCATCACTATCATCATCATCAATGACTGAGAAGGGTCTTGAACAGAAACACCCCAAAGTCTTCTTGGTGTCGTCATAATGTGAAAAAGCTCCATGGGCAGTTTCCTGACATTTGATTAATATAATGACTGATGTCTATGCCAGGTTCAAAGTAGGAAAACCACAGTCATCTCTTCAATTTTGGTCTGAAGTTATATCCAAATGAAGGAAGATGGAGGGTCTGAAGATGCTTCCTGAACTCAGGCTGCCTGAGGAGCTGGTACCAGGTGAAGGGTTGACAAGTCTCAGAGTGAATCAGGAGTCCCAGGCCCAATCTTGGCTTGGGTTTTTTTTCTGGATGAGTCATTTACTTTCATGGGATGGCTTCAGTTTTCTCTTGTGAAGTGAGATGATGAAGTCTGATGACCCCTAGGAGACAATGCACTGACGTTCATGAGAAAAGAACTGAGAGCTACTCATGGGCTGAGCTTTCAAAAAGGCAAGACCGAGGGCCCAGGAAGCAGGAGATGGCACTGGCAAAGGAGCAGGGTTGGTTCTTTCCTCTCTTCTCTCCTGACTGCCTGGATGTTTCCTCAGAAGGGGAGCAGCTTGTATATAATTTGTGAATTGCTAATGCTGTAGGGTTGTTCCCAAGACTCAAAGGAAAGTGTGGCATCCTCCTGGTTCCTGGTAACACTGAATTATTTCTCTCAAGCATTCCTTTAAAGCCTTTCTTCTGCTCACCTTCTCTTCTTCTGCTCTCTTTCAGCTTTTCATGACCAGATATCTTACCAAGTCTAGGTTCGATATTTGAACACTGCAAATCAACACCATTTTTTCATTTTTGAAGGAGGAGAAATAAAGCAGTTTCTTCTAAGATGGATTTTAGCACAGTTTTGGCAACAGTCTCCGAAATCCTCCTTCTTTATGGACAGCTGATGTACCTCCTGGTCTGGAAAGAATACAATTGGAGTCAGAGTTTTAAACAACACATCAAAATTACATCTATGGCCTTTCACATAAGCTTCTGGTGAGAAGCAGGATGGGAGAAAGGAAAGGCAGTTTGAAGTTCAGGTTCATTGGATATGCATTCCAACACATACATGTGTGTCCAAAATAGTATGAGCCCCTCACAGCTGCACAACTCAGCCAGAAAGCTAATGAGAATGGGATTTTCATCTGGCAGCAGTGCCAAGAAGAGCCTTTTCACAAGACTTGGCCATTTGCAATTTCTGCTTCCATCTGAAACAGCAGAGAGACTTGAAAATTAAAAATGCAAAATAAAACAAACACAGATAAAAAGAATTTCCAATGGAAATAATTCAAATTTAAGATTCTGGCTGGTCTGGATTTGAAAGACAGCAGGAGCAAATCAGTGGTTCCCCCACTAACAGAAATAATGGCTCTAATGAACTTTTACCACATACATTTGTAGGCTGTTTTACTTTCCTAGGCTGTTCCAGCAAATACCATGAAATGGGTCAACTTAAACAATTGGAATTTATTAGCTTATGGTTTTGAGGCTAAAAGAAAGTCCAAATCAAGATGACATAAAGGCAATGTTTTCTCCCCAAAGACTTGGTGTTTGGGGGGCCGGCTGCCGATGACGTTGGGGCCCTCAGCTTGTCAAACGACAAGGCACATGGCAGCATCTCTGGTCTCTTCCTTCTCTTCTGGGTTCAACTTTTTGCCTCCTGTGGCTTTCACTCTCTCTCTCTCTGAATTTCATTCCCTTATAAAAGACTCCAGTAATAGGATTAAGACCCATCCTAATTGAGGTGATCCACAGCTTAACTGAAGTGACCTCATCAAAAGGTCTTACTTACAATGGGTTCACACCCACAGGAATGGATTAAATTTAAGAATATTTTTTTTGGGGGGATACATACACTTTCAAACCACTTCATAGGCAGTGTGTGATATGCTCAATATTGAAAGACTCTGATCCATGAGGGCCAAAGTCTCTTTGTTCCATGCCATCTAAAGTTATGGGTATATTTGAGATCCTTTGGGTGGATTCGTCTATTATAAGCCCCCAGGTTTTCACTTTAGATGGAGAAAAAGCACTCTGGACTCAGGACCACCCTGAGAAGGAATTGATAACCATGGGGTTTGCTGCAGCTTCTTCTGTTCTTTTTAATAATTTTGGAATTATTTTACATTTACAGAAAATTGCAAAGATAGTATAGAGTGTCCCCGTTTACCCCTCTCACCCAATTCTCCCTGTTGTTAACATCTTGTATTACCATGGTACATTGGTCAAAAAAACAAATGGAAAAAACACGGACCAAAGCAGAACTCAATGAAATAGAAATCAACACAAGATAGAGAACAAAAACTAAGTCAAAAGTCCATTTATTGAAAAGACTAATAAAATGGACAGATTTCCAGAAAGACTGAGAGAAATAGGAAAGGAAAGAAGAAGGGGGCAGGGGAAGGGAAAGGGGATAAATAACCAATAACAGGATTAATTAAGGGTCATAAGTATAGATTTTGACAATCAAAAGACAATACTGAGTATAAAAAGGGAGACTAGAGACGCTGAGAAGATAGTTGCTATTTATACAAATATTCAACAAAGGGCTTATACATATATGAGTAACTCCTACAAATCAATAAAAAGGAGCAATAGCAAAGACTGCTCATTTGGAAACTTCATATGCTGCTGGAAGCATAATTTAGGCCTACTCTTTTAAAAAATTGTTTGGCAACATGTACTAAAGTTAGTATCTTACTTTGTGGCCTATAGTTCCACTCCTAGGAATATACCCAGCAGAAATGTGTACATATGTTCACCAAAATATGTATACACGTGTGTGTAGTGAATCTTTATATGTAAAAGCCCCAGACTGGAAACTTCCCAGTATTGGTGTAGAATGATCACACCAATGGTACCCTATTCATACAAAAGAACACCACACGGGCTTCTGCTACACATAGAGATGTGAATGACTTCACAGACATAATGTTAAGCAAAAGAAACCACAAAAGAAATACACGGTATGATTACATTTCTATCCATTTAAAAACTAGGTGAACTAATATTAAAATAGAAGCCAGCATAGTTGTGGGGTGTTTTTTTTGGTGGGGGGGGTAGGAGGATAATGATTATTAAGGGGTAAAAGAGGCCATTTGGAGAATTGGACATGTTTTATTTAGTGATCAGGAGGCTGGTTCCATGAATGTGTTCATTTTGTTTAAAATTATTGAGCTTATTTGTGCACTTTTTGCAGTTCATGTTATACTTCAATAAAATGTTTACTTATAAACCAAACTGCCAAACCAAAACAAAACATCTCTTCCCGAGATTATATATATATATAATTCAATTCTCATTTTCCATAGTAGTTATGTTCCATAAAGTTAACACCGATACTGAATTAGCAAATACCGAGTCATGGCTCATAGAAGCAATATAGGGTTAGGATCCTATGAGCCTTTGGTTGTAACATTTCACCAACTGGGCAATACATACCCTTGCTTATGTGTGTTTCTGTTTAAAGACACCTTGTTTAATATATATTTTTTATTCACATCCCTAAAGATTGAATTCACAGCTAATAACACTATAAAACTCATGCCTGAATGAAGCTTATCTAACGCATATTTTCTCCATAAGGCATATCACCACCTTCTTGTTCTTAGGAACACTAGATAGCCCTTCAGCACTATGCTTGTGGGAATTTTAAACAGCGAAATCACCAACAAGAAGCGCGAAAACAATGACAAACATGGTGCTAGATATACCACTGAAGGACCCTTGTTTACAGTCTGAGAGCTGAAACAAGAAAGCACAGTGCGGCCTTGTTTGACCTCAGCTGGGAAGGTGCACATGGGGCAACTCAAATTTTTCACCACCCTGCCCATGCCCGCGGATGACCATGAAAGTGCCGCAAATTTGGGGGTTACAAATAAATTTTAACAAGGAGATGAATTTGCAAATCCCAAACCTGCATGCAATGCGTATCGACCGCATATATGATTCTGAAACCTCAGTGCTCATGTCTTCTTGACATCATAAGAATTTGCAGGTGGCTTTCCTCAGCTGTCAGCATTCTTCCCTTACTCCTCTGAATTTAATATAGGAAAGACTTTAATCTTTAGTCTTACTTCTCTTTTCTTGCTTCTACCTCAGTCTACAGCAGAAGTTAAAAGAGAGAGTGTAATAACATGGAATCATTCCCTGACCCCAAGTATGTTCTATCATCAGTGCAAAGAACTCATTCTGTGATCCTGTACAGTTGCTGCCTTGCTATGCTTATTTCCCCATCTGTAAGATGGGTGCAATATTAGGGCCTATCTCATAATGTATTGGGAGGATTAAATGCATACACTTAGCACAGAGCCAGGCACTGAGTAATAAATACAGCTCAATAAAAATGAGCTGCATTTATGGTTAAAGAGAACTAAAAAGCATGCTCGATTTTAAATGTCAGTGCATATTACTTTGTTTTTTTTCCTGGTTATTCAAACTCTTAGCCATCCACTTCTCTCTTTCACAATTAAGAAATGCTGCTTTGAGAACAGTAAGGTTTGAATTTTTTATAAACAAAAACCTGCATCTCTATGGAACAAAACAGTTATTTTTTCCTAAGAAAAGAGGTTAAAATACAGAGTAAATTATAATAACAATAGGTTTTTGTTGTAGTTTTTCTTTTTAGAGAGGAAAATGGCATCTGTCATGATTTTCTCTCATTAGAGGCTTCTAAGTTGATGCGAAAATAGAACAGCATAGAACCACAGCAGCAGTTGCTGGATAGCGTGTTAACAAGCCATTAAGTCATGCCCAAATCCCAATACTCAGAACCTCAGATCTGGGGATCTGTGTTTTTAAAGTCTTTTAAGTGCTCTTTCAGTTTCTTTCCAGGTGATTCTAATCATCAGCCAGGATCAGGGACCTCTGGTCTGGTTTAGCACCGCCTTTAAAAAGAAAACTTTAAAACCGTAAGAAACACGGAAATGTTTCCTCTTATTAAATGTGTCAAATTGACAGCTGTCTTGTAGATCTTGTTCCTAACTCATTTCAGTGTTCAGCATTTTTCAGTTATCTACCTAGATTCTTGGTGCTCCAGTTGAGGTTATCTCTTTCAGGCATGTCTTGCCTGAATATATGACATCTGACTCCCAACACCCCTGTGCTTTGTCCTGCCTGGGGCCAGAACAGCGAAAGCATACCAGACGCCTCGGAGCCTCTAAGAACTTCAGAAATCCAAGGATGAGGTGGCAAGGCAGGAAGGCTGTGGCTTCATTTGAGGGGCCAGAGGTGGGGCCTGAAATGAAACTAAAACTCAGCTCAGCTGGTGAGTTGGCCAAGGACTGGGTTCAGCTGGGACCCACAGATGGCTGGGTCTCTTTCTCCCCTCTCTCTCTCTTTCTGCATTATGTCTCAGGCTTCTCCCTCTCCATGAGGCTACCCTTCCTTGTCTCCAGACATGTTCTCTCCAGCTATACTTTCTTATACATTGGCTCAGGGGCCTAAGAACACAAAGCAGAAGCGCTTGTGAGGGTTTTGTCTCAAAACTGACATTCCATTCCATTAACACATTCCAAGGTTAACACCATCCACCAGCCTGGATTCAAGGGATAGGGGCCCCCCAAGGGCATGGATGCTGGGAGGTCAGCTCACTGAGACCACCCCATGCTCACAGCTCTATTTCCATCTTTGCATTCCCACTGGAGGACCCAGAGCAGATGCTTGTAATTGTTCAGTGAGGGAGGGGGCGAGTGTACAACCAACCAACCAACCCCAACATATCTTTGTATTTCAGTCCCAGACCCCACTTCCCAATACTTGGTGGTTCAAAGATGTTTCCAAGTCTGTTGCTTGGAACCTGGGTCCCCTTTTATTACAGACATAAGTGTGGCTAGATTGCTAGGCTAGCCCCCACACAGAGATGAACATTTTGCTCATCTACCGTGCGACTCCGACTACCAATTCCACTACATTGTGTGATAGAAAACTTTTGTGGCCTGGCCTGGAAGCCAACCCCTCCTCATAACATAGTTTATATGAGAAAACGGGTTCTGTGGTTGGTTCCCCGTGGGAAGCAGCAGCAGCAGCAGCTCATCTTCCCACAGAGCCGCTGAAGCCTGGAGGGGCTGCTGGTGGGCAGGAGTGGGGGGAGGGCGTGGCAGACTTTGCCTCCCCCCCACTGCTCCCTGCCTGTATCTGCCTTGGCAGCCCAGACTTGGACCTGGGGGGATCAGACAGGCTTGGGCTTGAATTTGCCTTTGCTGCTCATTCCCCAGGCGGGCTTTGATCCTTTCAGTTCCAAGGAAAGAACAAGAAAACACAGGCAGAGAGCCTGCACTTAGCCAGTCCTGGAGAGGGGACAGCGCAAGGCCTACCCACAGCAGCCTCTGTCGGTGCTGCCACCTCAGGGCAAAGGCTCGCAGCGTCTTCAGGGTTTCCACTGCATTACCCTGTGTTTAGAACTTGACATTTCGTTGAGCTCTAATTGATCAGGGGGAGTCAAAGTTTGAATTTCCCAGGCCATGTCTCCTGACTCTCCCATATTTTAAGGCTTTCTTTAAGGTGTGAAAAATTTTGAATGCAGAGGGTTATCTTCCAGGTTTTTATATTCAAATCTGTTATGCACATGCAAAAAGTAGAATATTCCTAGTAAAATGTGAAATATATGTTTGTGTGTGTATAGAAAGAGTTATATATAGTTAGCAGAGCTTATGGTAGAAATTAATTTTTTCCTCCCTGCAACAAAATGTTTAAAGAATCTCTTTCAAATGCCTCTTCTTTCCCAGCTTTCCACACAGTGCACCTGGGAGAAGCTTTGTCACCAGCAGGGGTGACCCTCAGTAAATTCCAGACTCTTCCCCTTTAACTGAATTGCAGTACCTGGCTTGTCAGTTCCAAAGGGTCACTGTGGGTCTCAAAAGTGATTTTATATGTTAAAATGTAAGCTATCTTTAGGTAAGTAAAAAAAAAAACACACACTAAGTAGGTTATGCTGAAATTGCCAGTTTGAATCTTTTTGAACAGGGCAAGGGATAAACGTGCTCGTTTTTCCTGCGGGCTCACATGGAGGAATAACCCCTCTCCTTCAATGGTCACTAATGTCATTGAAAAGGGCGAGGTGAAGGGACTTCTCATTTCTTTTTGCTTGGGGATATAGAATTCAAGTTCTACTCCTTATGGAATGATAAGGTACTTCTTGCCTTATTTTTTTTCTAAATAGGTCAGTGGGCTTCTACCAGAGACCTGAAAGCATGGTCAGCAACGATTTATGGGCTGGGCTGAGGAGCTTTGGTGAGTCCCAAGGCTCTAAAGACGAGAAACGTGGTCGCTGTATTACACTTTTTGGCTGACTGCACACCCTCACCTCTCAGTGGGCGCAGGGCTGCTCTGCACGAGGCCGTCTCCCTGCAGTCCTTTCCGGGAACCCCTGGCCAAGATTGTAAGTGGGTAGCCCCGGGAGCCTTCCTGAAGCGCCAGTGGGAGGAGCACGTCGCTTGCTCCGCCTCCTTCTTTCTCCCTGGAGCTGGGCTTTTTGGGATCACGAAGTTGGACAGAGTAGGGTGCTGGCTTCTCATCGGCCTTGGAGGCTCGAAGGGAAAAAGAAACAAACGTTTCTCTTGTTTAAACCACCTTTTTTGGGTGTGGGGGATGGAGTGAGAAGTGGCTGGTGGGTTTCTTTCATTCACAGACGAACTAATACTACCGTCTTCCACATTCAACTGACATTATTTTAAAACGAATTTCCCAAATGTGACTCACTGGGACCAGTCTGCATGTTCTCCACCCCACCCCCCGCCCCTCCCCATTGCTCAATTTTGCCGGGAGAGAGAAGAAAATGAAGCTCAAAGCTTGAGTTTCTACTTGATCTCTCCAGAAGGTTTGGGGAGAGGAAGCTATTGGCAGGATTTGGTTTCTAAATTGTCCATGTGTTTCCAACTTTTTCCTGAACAACTGTAGAGAATATGCTGTTTTAAAATATATATATTTTTAATTTTCGATTCCAAGCACATACATGGTAGAGACAACAGAATCCCCCGCCCCCCCCTCCCCGCGCCCTATCCCCAAGCTCACCTTCACAATTAGCAAGATTTTGCATTCTTGTTTCATTTTTCCATAGTTCTCCAAATGTGAATGGCAGCCCCAGCAGCATCTAGAGCTTGGTAGAAATGCAGATTTAGGTCCTACCCCCAGAGATGCTGAGTCCAAAATCAGGGGGCGGGGCCCAGTCATCTGTATTCAGCAAGCCCTGCGAGTGCTTCTGATGCTCCTCCAAGTTTGAAAACTGATGCGTCTACCGCCCACTTCGTTTTTTGTTTGTTTTTTGTTGGGGTTATTAGAGAAAATAAGACTGCATGTGTTTTTTACATCTCTAAACCAAAAGGGCATTTATTCTTTAATATAACATTGGCTGCATTATCACTCCTAACGGAAGGAATCATCATTCCTTAATAAGGTCTAACGCCTGGTGCGTATTCAAGCTTCTTTGGATATTTCTAAAATGCTTTTTTACATTTGGCTTTTTAAAATCCAGGCAGGATCTTCGCAATGCATTAATTGCTAGGGCACTTAATTTTCTTTTATTATTAGAGAATCTCCCTTTTTTTATTCCTTCCTTCCTTCTTCCCTCCCTCCCTCCCTTCTTTCCTTCCTTCCCGCCCTCCCTCCCTCCCTCCCTCTTTCTTTCTCTCCCTCTTTCTTTCTTTCCTAATTTATTTTTGTTAAGAGGAAGCATGTCATTGGTTCTATAGGATGTTCCACATTTCAGAAGACTTTTTAAATCTCTGGGCTCTGTGTACATAGCTCTGTGGCTGAGAACTTAGAACTCTCTGTGAGGTTCCAGTGAGCCACTGTCTGGACACAGCCCTGCTCTCCACCTCACTGGAGACAGCTCTAGCTTCTAATGGCACTTGCATCTACCAAAAGCTATGGTTGGAGGTAGGGAGTGGGCAGGTGGGGAGAGTGACATGCAAGTTCAGGAGTGCCCCGCACATAGTAGGAGTTCCATCAGTATTTACTGCAGTGCATTTATAACCTCACGGTTCCCAGAGGTGACGCCTGGCCCCATTCCTGACTTAGGGTGTCAGCTGTTTTTTCCTGGACCACCCTGCCAGCATCACTAGGTCTGAGTCAAGATGGTCACCATGGCAGATTGAAGCTCAGAGAGAAGATACCCTCCTGGTTGGTTCTAGTTCTATTTTGTTCATGCGGAAGTCTGAATGATAATAGATAAATGATAGATAGATGGATGATGAAAGAAAGAAAGGAAGGAAGGAAGGAAGAAGGAAGGAAGGAAGGAAGGAAGGAAGGAAGGAAGGAAGGAAGGAAGGAAGGAAGGAAGGAAGGAAGGAAGGAAGGAAAGAAAGATTCTAGGAAGAGAAAGTGCTCTAGACTCAGGCTCTGGCTTCATTTGGCTGAAACAAGGAAGCTGGCTTGGACTGGGGAGGGTGTTAGCCCTGAGACCCTCCAGGAATTTGTAGCTGCCTCTGTGATGTTTGCTCCTACAACTGTGAACAGGGAGGGATTCCTCCTTTCTCTATGGGTGCACAGCTCTGTAAGTGTTCTTGGATGGCTTTTTTTTCTTTTTCTTTTTCTCTTTAGGTGAAGTTTCTGGATCTAATGTTTATTTCAAAACAGTGTTTTGTTTCTTAGCTTGCTGTAAACAGAAACAAAACAGTAGTTATGAAAAATGCCTTTAGATCTTCAGAAGGAAGCCATTCTATAAATCCAAGTCATTATTATCACTAATAAAATGATTCAGGACATTCATCTTCTGTTCGTTCTCTTCATCAAATAAAACATAATCCCCTTCTTTCCCTTACCTTTCTCCCCCCACCTTCTCTAGAGAACACAAACACCTGGTTTCAATCATCTATGGGACATAGGGTTTGTATTTATTTCGACAGGGTCTCGAGATCTCCCTCATTTTAAACAACTTTCTATCCTCCCAGGTAGAAATAAAGGGGGATTGAGACCGACTCCCCCACTTTCCCCTTTCTTTAAGACTAAAGGTACCACAGAACTCAAATTCTGTAATTGCACAATTTTCCTAAATTTGCTCTCAATTACATTTAGAATATTTCCCAAGGAACTGGCAACTTTCTTTGTTGAGCTAATCATTGATATTTTGCAACTTTTTTTTGTTTGTTTTTTAATAAAATTTTCTTTTCTTTTCTTTTTAACCTTTCAAAATTGTTAAGGCTTTAACCAGAAGGAAATCAACCAGAAGGCAAAAGAGCAGGCGACATAGCCTTCCAACACTTCTCATGTAAATCCAAACTTCAAAAAGATTCCTTTTGTGGAGTAAAAAGGCTATTTGCTGTTTACAAGTTCATTTCTGAATTGCAAAGATCATTTCCCCTCTCCATGTTTTTAGAATTTCCTGTATTCTCCCATTCAATCTTGTTTGCCACAACCAGACGAACAGAAAGCACGAGGACCTTCTTTTTCTTGCATCTGTAATAGAAACAGCAGCAGACATTAACTGCTCCAGGTCTGTCCGAGATGCATTGATATTTTACAACTTTTAACCAGTCTGGCTATGGCCTAATTTCTAATTTTTCGAATTAGATTATGGGAGATAAATCAGGGTAGCCTTGGAAACCATGGCTATGGGATTGGCAGCCATCCTTAGAGACCATGGCTGGCCACTTGCTCAGGTCAAAAGGGCGGGGCATGACCTACCTGTCTCTGACTGCTCAGCACTCTTGGCTTCTGATAAAACCCTGGGGCTCTTTTTCATTGTAGGAATAGCCGAACTAGCATTTCCACTGATTTTATCAGTTGGAGGAAGCTTTTGATTCTGGTAGCCAGTTTGCTACAGTGTTTACTTCCAAACTGAGAGGCAGACAGAGCTGGGAGGCATGAGATGTTGTTTTCTGGGCAGACCAGTTTCCTCAGTGACATAGAGATAATCGCACCTTCCTTTTGAACTTCACTGGTGAACTTGGCAAGCTTTAGGAATGGGTGGAGTCAGAGCCCACCCACGCAATAGGATTTCTCTGCCAGAATCAGGAAAGTTAAAAGACAATGAGAGAACACACAACTATGTGATTATACCAAATACCATTGATTATATACTTTGGATGAATTGTATGCTTCTTTAATATGTATCAATAAATTTGATTTGTTTAAAAAAAGAGAGAGAGAGTGAGAAAAGTTCTTTCAGTTTAAACTGTTAGGTCAGGTGAGAGCAGGGGCCACCGCTCACCAAATAACTTGGCACTTTGGAACATTCCAGGGGAGTGAGCTTCAAGAATCTGGGGCTGTGCTAACATGCTTATGACTTAACCTCAGTTTTATCAACAACCCTAAGAGAACTCCCTTAATTGCTGGAACTTCTTTGTATCTTGATATGCCGTGAGCTTCCCATTTCCCCTGCGTATTTATGCCTTCTGGAAAAATAATTTCTTTTGAAACTATAGACTTTATATTTACAGTGTTTTTAAGATCGTCATTCTCTGTTTTTGCTTTATGTCAACGTTTACAAGTATCTACCAAGGATACAATGTCCTGTGTTAGTTTGGTGGCCTAGTGATGCCTTACTATTACTACTATTCCAGATTTAAAAAAAAAAAATCAAGCTTAAATCACTGATTTGCATATGGATATCCACTTTTTCCAGTACCGTTTATTGAAAAGACTATCATTTCTCCATCAATTTGCCCTTAAAACTTGGTCAAAAATCTTTTGTCCATATAGTGTGAATCTATTTCTGGACTCTCTCTTCTATTTGATTGATTTCTATTTTGTCTATATTTTCACCAATATGACACTGTTTTGAATACTGTAGGCTCATTATAAATCTGGAAATTGGGCATTGTCTGCTTTCCAAATTTATTCTTATTTTTAAAAGTTGTTTTGGCTATTGTTTTAATCTGCTAAAGGCTGCCAAGGCAATGTACCAGAAATGAGTTGACTTTTACAATGGGGATGTATTAACTTAAAAGCTTACAGTTCTGAGGCTGTGAAAGTGTCCAAATCAAGGCATTATCAGATGTGTTCCCTCTGAGCTGCGGCTGTGGGTGATGATTAGACACAGGCTATGTTTGCTCATCTCTCCCCTCTCCTTGTTGCTTTCAACATCTGGCTCCCTCCAGCTTTCTCTCTGCTCCTGTGACTTCCTCTCTGCTCCTGTGGCTTTCTGTCTCCTGGGTTCCATTGATTTCAGCTTCTAGAGGTTTCTCTCTGTTTCTGCATGTTTCTTCCATTTATAAAGGACTCTAGCAATAGGATTAAGACCCACCCTGGGTCATGCAATCTAATCAAAGGTCCTTAACTGAAGTAATTTAATCAAAAGATTCCCACCTACAATAAGTTCACATGCACAGGGATGGATTAGATGTAAGGACATGATCTTCTGGGGTCCACCCAGCTTCAAACCATTACAGCTGTTATAGGTACTTTGCAATTCTTTATGAATTTTAGATTCAGTTATCAAATTCTATAAAAAAGCTTGCTGAAATTTGATTTGGATTGTGTTGAATAAGTTTATAGATAAAATTGTAGAGAATTGACATAACAATATTAAGTCTTCTAACCCACAAGCATAGTGTATCTTTTCATTTGTCTTTAATTTTTCCCAACAATACTTTTTAGTTTTCAGTGTCCAGATCTTTCATTTCTTTTATTAGATTAATCTCTTATATCATATTTTTATGCAAATTTTAAATAATTTTTAATATCAAATTATTTGTTGCTAATACATAGAAATATGTTTGATTTCTGTATATTGAGCTTGTATCCTGCAACTTTGCTAAACTCATTTATTAGTTCTGTTACCTTTTTTGTAGATTCTGTCAGATTTCTACATAGATAGCATGTCATCTGCAAAAAGAGACTGTTTTACTTCTTTCTTTCTAATATAAACATCTTTAATTTCTTTTTCTTGCCTGATTACACTGGCTGGAAACTCAAGTACAATGTTGAACAGAAGAGTGTTGTGTCTGATCATAGGGAGAAGGCATTTCATCTTTTACAATTAAATATGACATTATCTATAGGTTATTAGTAGATAACCTTCTAGTCTTTATTTGATGAGGGCTTTTATCTGGAATAGATATTGAGTTTTATCATGTGCATTTTTCTCTGTCTTTTGGGATTTTATGGGTTTTTTTTTGTTGTTGTTGTTAATATGGTGAATTCCATGTATTCCTTGGTTATGACATCTTTTCCTTCAGACATTTTTTCCGATAGATTTGCTAAATCTTTGTTTAGACTATTTAAATCTATTTCCATGAGAGATATTGGTCTGTAGCTTCTTTTCTTTAATATCATTGTCTGGTTTTTGTGTAAGGCAATGCTGACCTAAGAACAAGTTGGGAAGAATTCTCTCCTTTCCAATTTTCTAGAAGAAGTTTTGTAGAATTGGAATTATTTCTTACTTAAATGTTTGATAGAATTCACCAATGAAGCTAACTGGGACTGGAGGTTTTTTTGTAAGAAGATTTTATGTTACATATTCAATTCCTTTAATTTGGGGCTCTATAGGCTATCTATTTCATCTTGAATGAGCTTTGGAAGTTTGTGTCTTTCAAAAATTATGCTCATCTCATCTACGTTTTCAAATTATTTGGCATAAAATTGTCCATGATATTTCTTTATTGTCCTGTTATTATCTTTTGAGTATATCATGTCACTTTTCTTTCCTATTTATGGCAATTTGAGACTTTTTTCCTTGATTAATCTGGCTAGATGTTAATCAATTTTATTGATCTTCTAAAAATAAATAGCTTTTGGTTTTGTTGATTGTTTTCTATTGTTTTTCTTCTTTCTATTTCATTGCTTTCAACTCTGACTTTTATTATTTCCTTTCTTCTACTTACTTTGAGTTTAACTTGCTCTTCATCTACTCTTAAGGTCGAATCTCAGATTTTTTACCTGAAGTCTTTATTTTCTAATATAGATGTTTGGTGCCGCAAATTTCCCCCTAACTGCTTTAGTGACATCTCACAAATTTTGATATGTTTTTATTTTCATTCAGTTCAAAACACTGTCTAATTTCCTTTTTGGTTTATTCGTTGACCAATGGCTTATTTAGAAGTGTGTTGTTTAGAGTCTATGTGTTTTGGAAATTTTCCGTTGATCTTTTTTGTCATTGATTTCAAATTTAATACCATTGTAGGTAGAGTACAAACTTTTTATGATTTGAAATATTGTACATTTTTGAGATGTGTTTTATGATCTGATATTTGACCTGTCTTATTATTATTCATACAATTGAATATATATATTCTTCTCTTTTTAGATGGAGTTCTCTATAAATATCAATTAAGTCAAATTAGGTGATAGTGTTATTTAAATATTCTATAACCTTACTGATTTTTATCTACTTGTACTATCAATTATTGAGAAAGCATTACTGAATTCTATGACCACAACAATGGATTTACCTGTTTCTCTTGCAATTATATCAGTTTTTGCATCAATTATTTTTATTTTCTTCTGTTAGATGATATTTCAGATTGTTATGCCCTCATGATGAATTTATCTCTTTGTCATTATAACTCTCCTTTATCTATGGTAATTTCCTTTGTTCAAAATCTACTTTGTCATATATTAATACAGTTTTTCCAGCTTCATTTGATTAGTGTTAGCATGGTATATCTTTCTTCATCCATTTACTTTTAATTTATTTATGTCTTTATATTTAATGTGTGTTTTGTGTAAGCAATGCATAGTTGGGTATTGGTATGGTTAGATTTAAATCTATAATTTTGCTATTTGTTTTCTATTTGTCCCCTCTATTTCCCCCATTTCATTTTTATTTTATTTAGTTTTAGATGTTTGTTTTTATTAAATTATATTAAATTAATAAAACCAAGAGGGTTTTATTCCAGAAATATAATAGTGACTCAATGTTAGGAAATTATTAATATGGTTACTATGTTAATAAAGCTAAGTTGAAAAAGCATGCACCTATTTCCATGGATGCTGAGAGGCATTCGGTAAAATCCAATATCCATTCATGATAGAAATTGCTTAATAAAATAGGAATATAGGTATGCTGTATTAATAAACTAAAATATACCTTTCTCAGCTTCAAAGTAGCAGCATCTTTTTAATTGGGACATGCTTCTATTAAAATAAATAAAAGGCAAGCATAGCTCTCCTCATCATTATTATTTAGCTTTTTTTCCGGAAATACAAGTCAATACAATTAGAAGTACTAGTAAGAAATTAGAGTTATAAAAATCAGAAAAGTGGAATAAAATCCTGATAAGTTTTATATATTATACAAATTATATTTTATGTGCTAATTCACTATATACTTGGATTTCAAACCATTCCTTGAAAAATTGTTACGAACAGTAAGAGAATTCAACAAGGTGGTTTGTACAAAATTTATATACAGAATTCCACAACTTTTATATATAAAAGCAAAAATTGAATGGAAAGAACTAAATGGAAGAAAAATATCTGAAATATAGACAAAAATAATGCATACTAAAAATATGGAAAATCCCTGCGAAAAACTGTAAAATTCTTCTGAAGATTATTTAAAAGACTTGAGCAAGTGGAAAGTCTTGGCTGGAAGACCTAAAATTGCAGAGATGTCAATTCTGCCTGTAAGTTGAACTCCAACATTATTTAGAGTCCAATAAAAGCATCACTAAGATTGAGATGGCTTGGAGTTATGTACCCCAGAAAAACATCTTAATCTTAATCCATTCCTGTGGGAGGGAACCACAGTTAAGGTGTGGCCTAACTGAATCTGGATGGGTTTTGATCCTATTACTGGAGTCCTTATAGAGAAGCTATGGAAAGAAAAGCTACAGAGAGCAATCAGAAGCTGGAAGTCAATGTAACTGGAAGAGAAAGGAGAAGTGCTGTTATGTGCACTGGCATGTGACGGAAAAGTCAAAGATGAAGGATTGCTGGTAGCCAGCTCCAGAATGCCATAGTTTTGGGGGAGAAAAGATCATCTTGCTGATACCTTGATTTTGGACTTCTAGCCTCAAAACTGTGAGCCAACAAATTCCCATTGTTTAAGTTAACCTATTGTATGGTATTTGTTTTAGCAGTTGGGAAGCTAAACAAGGATTATTTTTAAAACTAGACAAAGTAATACAGAAAAAAAAAATGACAGAATAAGCATAAAGTATATGAAAAACCAAAGTAATGACCAGGAACTAGCCTCAGTAGATGTTAAAAAATATTAGGAATTTACAATGGTTAAGATGGGGTGGTATTGGTGCACAAATAGCTTGATCAGTGCCACAGAATAGTATGTCCAGAGATAGCTCAATGGACTTGTGGTAATTAACTATATCATAGAACTGATATTTCTTAGATGAAAAAAGATGGATTTCTCAATAATGCTTTTACACAAATAGAGGGCCACCTGGAAAAAATAAAATTGACTCTATCTCTCAGGTTATACTAAAATTTCATGTGGATCAAAGATTTCAATATTTTAAAAAATAGTAGAAGAAACCAAAGGAAAATTTTTGTAAACATATTTTGACTTTAAAGTGTGACCAAAGAATCCAGAACCATAATCATTAAAACTGACTACATACAAATATATATATATGTGTGTGTGTGTGTGAAATGAATTAAGTCTAGGTCATACATTGTGGTATGGTATTCAATTGAACCAATGGAATATTCATTAGTTAGGTATTGTATACAAAATCAATGGAATACTATTTGGCCTTAAAAAAGAATGAAGAACTTCTTTGATTACTCTTAAGGAACAATATTGAGGGTATATTATTTTAAAAATTAGTGCTTGTAAAGTATAAAATAATTTGTATGAAGTAGGTTGGAGATAGGAAGAGATGGACAAAATTGCATAAATAGATATACACACATACTGTAGCATATATGACTTTGCCACTTCCCGCAACCCTTCCAGTTCTTTCCTCTTCTAGTCACAGCAGCATTCCACCCCTAAATACTTAAAAAGGAAGCCTTGAGAAAAAACTGTGAGCTTATGATTGATAAATCATTCTTATATCATAAATGCTTTGACTTCTCTCCCAGAAACTAACGATGTTCTGTTCTGTGAACTGGTGACTACCCTCATATCAATAGATGTTTTATGTAGTTACTGTGAAAATGTAATATCTGACCTGCTGAGAAACATCGCAGATGCCTGTTCCTAAACACTGCATTCTGTGGGAAGCATGCTCCCTTTACATGCCCTCCCCATTTGCAAATACACATGTGCTATAAAAGACCCTTTACAGTGAAAGTGAACATCAAACCTCAGAAGGGAAGTGCCAAGCTCTCCTCCCACTACTGAGGAGGTGGATTTAGGCCACAACCAGACTTGGAATGTCTCTCCTCCCACCATCAAGGACGAGGCACATCTCTCCTCACGACCGAGGACGAGGCCCCACCTAAGCCCCCTAACAAACGCTCACCTTCTTGCCAACCTGGACTTGTCCTAGTCTTTTATTCATCTGATGTAACCCTTTCAGTTTGGTGGGTGTAGCCATTGGCCAATTTGAATTCCAAAAATATAATTGGATCATGCTTGTAAACTGATCTGTTAATCTGGGCATGATTAAGTTATGATTAGGGCGTTGACTGGGCCACATCAGTAGGGTGTTGAGCCCCACCCCTTGGTGGGTGGGGACTCAAATATAAAAGGCATGACAAGAACAGAGTTGAAGCAGTTTTTGAGAAGCAGTTTTGATGTTGGAGAAAAGGCCCCAGAAGAGAAGTGCACCGTTTGCCTGATAGTCTACAGCTGACCTCATGGAGGAACCAGAAGAGCTAAGCCCAGAGAGAAACACAGCCCAGGGAAGAGAGGAGCACAAGAAGTCTGAACCCTGGCAAATGTCGGCAGCTGTCTTACTCTAACACATGGCAATGAACTTTGGTGAGAAGAAACTTAATGCTTTATGGCCTGGTATCTGTGGACATTTTGAAGATTGAGAGATTGAAGGAGAAACAGCTTTAAGAAGAAAACCGTGGAAGCAGAGATCTGGGATTAAGACATCTCCTTGGGCCAAGAATGGAGCCCCACCCATATGTACAGAGAGGGTGAGTTTTCCCCAGCAGTTGAAGAACTCTCCCGATGTTCTGGGAGAGTTTTGCCACCCCAGGATGCAGGGAGGGTAGAGCACATTCCTTAAAGATTAGGGCGGTTAAGGTCAACACCCCATAGGTCTGAGAGGGGTGTACCTGTCCCCCATGGATTAGAGAAGGCCAGGTGGTCAACCCATTGCTCTGAGAGCGTTGAACCTGTATGCCAAAGGTTAGGGGGAATGTTGTCTTCACCTCACTGTACTAGGGGGGCTAAGACTCTAACCCAAAGATTGGGTAAGGTGTGGCAATCACCCCAACACTCTTGGGTGGTGAGGTCTGGAGCTTGGTCAACACCCAGATGCTTGATGAGGTTGGAACCAAAAACTGGCCATTGGGCAAACTTGTGGAAAGGGTGGGTTCCCATGTGGCCCCAAGGAGAAGAAACCATCATCTTAAGAATGTCTCTCAGACTTTGAAATCGAATGGAGGATGCCCTGCAGTTTTACTGAACTGTAAAGGATCCATGACTCATGTTTAACATCCCAATTTCTCTTTATGATAATGAAAATGTTTATCCTTTGTCTTTCCATTTGTGTATTGGAAACAGTTAAATGTTTTTGTAAGTTTCAGAGGTCTATAGCAGATGAGACTTTGCCTCAAGATGAACTGTATTTCTTTAAAATGATTATGATATGATTTTGTAGTTGTATTGTTACTGATTTAAGGTTTTTTGAATACTGTAATGTATTTTTGGAATTCAGAGGGTGGAGTGTAGCCGTTGGCCAATTTAATGTAATTATGAATTCTAAAAATATAATTGGATCATGCTTGTAAACTGATCTGTTAATCTGGACATGATTAAGTTATGATTAGGGCATTGACTGGGCCACATCAGTAGGGCGTTGAGCCCCACCCCTTGGTGGGTGGGCAATCAAATATAAAAGGCATGGCAAGAACAGAGTTGAAGCAGTTTTTGAGAAGCAGTTTTGATGTTGGAGAAAGGCCCCAGAAGAGAAGTGCACCGTTTGCCTGATAGTCTACAGCTGACCTCGTGGAGGAACCAGAAGAGCTAAGCCCAGAGAGAAATGCAGCCAGGGGAAGAGAGGAACACAAGAAGCCTGAACCCTGGCAAACATCGGCAGCTGTCTTGCTCCAATACGTGGCAATGAACTTTGGTGGGAAGAAACTTAATGCTTTATGGCCTGGTATCTGTGGACGTCTACTCCAAATAATACCCTTTATATAGACCAACCCATTTTTGGTATTTCACATTAGCACCCCTTTGGCTGACTAATACAGTGGGATGCTGTCATTTTACACAGTTCCTCACTATACTTAGAACATGAATACATGTGTATATACACCTTTATGTACACATACACATGCATAACATAAATATACACTGGCATATACACATATGTATACATTATATGACACATACAAATACATATGCATGTACATATACACACTGGCACTGAGTGGATGCACAACACAAACTTTGGGAGAAGAATATTGCTGCTGAGGGCAGGTTTGGCAAAAGATTTTTCTCTATGTACTATTTTTTACATTTTAATTTTGAACCATTAGAATATACTATCCATTCCAAAAATAAATTAAGCTTTATAAAATGATATTATACACACCAGGGCAAACTGTAAAGCATTCATGGATTTTCTGTGGTTTTGAATTATTTTGTCACTCTGCCTAATTTCTCCTAAATAATGAAGTCTTTTATGACAAATTAATCAGCCCCTGCCCCTTTGACCCACTTTCCTCAGCCTTGTCTACAGCACAGGGCCACCACCTTTCAAGTGATTGTGAGACTGTTCTTGAGAGAAAAGTCAGGAAATTTTTTTTATTTGCTTGGTTAATTGTTGTTTTTAATTTTGCTGGACATAGCTTTTCCCTAATGTTTTGGTGCATATCCATCCCTACTTTTTCTTTTTTACATCTTAATCATATCTTTTTTTTTTTTTTTTGCGTTAATTATTTTTATTTTTAAAGAAGCTTTAGATTACATAAATGTTACATAAAAAATATAGGGGATTCCCATATACCTTATCCCCTCCCTCTCCCACACTTTCCTCCATTAACAACATCCTTCATTAGTCTGGTACATTTGTTACAATTGATGAACACATATTGAAGCATTGTTACTAACCATGGACTATAGTTTACATTTTAGTTTACACTTTGCACCACACAATTTTATAGGTTTAGACAAAATGTATAATGACCAGTATCCATCATTGCAATGTTGTGTAGGACAATTCCAATATCCCCCAAATACCCCATATTACAGCTATTCTTCCCTCTCCCTCCCCTCAGAACCTCTGGTGGCCACTGCCTTTATAGCAATGATACAAGCTCTTCCGTTGCTAAAATAGTAAGTTTACTTTAGTCCATAGTTGCATTCCCCCTTCAGGTTTGTTCATTCCTCAATCATGAGGATTTTGGGATAGTGATGCCCACTCTGTTTCTGAATGAGAGGGGGCTTAGATCCCATGAGGCAAATGGATGGAAATGTCTTGCTTGCCATTGTAGATACTCTCTGTTTTTTGGGATGGATGTTGTCCATCATCATCCTTTTGTTAGTTGTCCTGGATGAGTCTGAAGAACTGTAAAGCAGGTGTTGCAACTCTTACTGAAATTCAGGGCTCCATTGACATATGAACAGACTGACGATTTAAGTCTCTTGTACATATATTTAACAATTATAGTGCTAATTATAGGTTCAAATAAAAGGGGCAGAAGAGTCATGTGTAAGGAAATTGTAAATGAGTCTAACTCTCTTACATTGGGGAGCATATATTCCAAAGTAAAGCCCACTGACAGGGTGCCAAATTCTTGAGATTGTCTGCCCTGCCTATAGTGTCTGGATGTCTCTAGAGCCCTCAGGAACCCTGCTGTTTGAGGCACTATTTACTGTGACAGTCAATGAGATCCTGCTGAGACATGCATACATGTAACCTCTGGAATGACCTCCTGACTCACTTGGGAATCTCTTAGCCATAAAAACTCATTTGTATTTAATACTTCCTCCTTTTGGTCAAGGTCTTTTTCCAAATACATCACTAGTTGGGGCTTGGTAATAATCCCTCAGTGCCAGGGAGGCTCATCCCCCAGCAGTCAAGTCCCATGCCACGGGGAAGGTAGTGCATTTATTCATATGCTGAGTTTGGCTTAGGGAAAGGCAACATTTAAGCAACAAGGAGGCTTTCAGGAGGTAACTCTTAGGCAATATATAATACTAGGCTAAGTTTAAATTTCACAAGGAAAGGTTCATAAGTACAACCATCAATATCAAGGGCCTAGCATAATGGTCTGTCCTCCTTTGCAAGGCACTGCTTAAGCATATTTTTTTAAAGAGCTTTTTTAAAATTAATTAATTAATTAATTTAAAAATTTATCCCCCCCTTGCTGCTTGTGTTCACTGTGTCCATTTCCTGTGCGTTTTTCTGTGTCTGCTTGTCTCCCTTTGTTGCGCCAGCTTTCCGTGCCATGCAGGCTCCTTCATCAGGAGGCCCTGGGGATCAAACCCAGGGCCTTCCATACGGTAAACGGAAGCCCAACCAATTGAACCACAGCTACTTCCCATATTTTTAACAAACGGAATTATTTTAAATGTTATTATTTGCAATCCTCTCTTTTTATGCAATTTCTAACATAATTTTTTTCCCAAGTAAAACAATTATGATTTTTTTAATATAATGAAAATAAAGGTGCTTTAAAGCAATTACAGGCATACCTCGTTTTATTCTGCTTCACTTTATTACACTTCACAGATACTGAATTTTTTTTTTTTTTACAAATTTAAGCTTTGTGTCAACCCTGCATCAAGCCAGTCTATCAGCACCATTTTTCCAACGGCATGTGTTACTTCATGCCTTGTGAGAATTTAGTAATTCTCACAATATTTCAAACATTTTCATTATTATTATTTTGTTATGTGATCTGTGATCAGTGATCTTTGACCTTTACTACCGTAATTGTTTGGGGGCACAATGAACTGCACCCATCTAAGATGGTGAACTTAATAGATAAACGTGTGTGTTCGAACTCTTCCATGGACTGGCTGTTCCCAAATCTCTCTCTCCCCAGGGACACAATCATATTTCCAGAGACACAACAATATTGAAATTAGGCCAATTTATAATCCTACAATGGCCTCTCAGTACTCAAGTTAAAGGAAGAGTAGCATACCTCTCACTTTAAATCAAAAGCTAGAAATAAGCTTAGTGAGGAAGGCAACTTAAAAGCCGAGATAAGCAGAAAACTAGGCTTCTTCTGCCAAGCAATTAGCCAGGTTGTGAATCCAAACGAAAAGTTCTTGAAGGAAATGAAAAGGGCTACTCCAGTGAACACATGAATGATAAGAAAGCAAAACAGCCTTATTGAAGATATGGAGAAGTTTTTAGTTGTCTACATAGAAGATCAATCCAGCCACATTGCTCCCTTAAGCCAAAGCTTAATCCAGATCAAGGCCCTACCTCTCTCCAGTTCTTTGAAGGCTGAGACAGGTGCAAAAGCTTCAGAAGAGTTTGATGCCAGGAGAGGCTGAGTCATGAGGTTTAAGGAAAGAAGCCATCTTCATAAGATAAAAGTACAGGTCAAGCAGCAAGTGCTAGCTTATAAATACAAGGTGAAGCAGCAAGTTTTGTGATTCCTCTGATGGATTGGGCAATGTAAATTGAAAACCTTCTAAAAAGGATACAGCATTCTAGATGCCATCAAGAACATTCATGACTTCTGGGAGGACAAAATACCAGCATTCACAGGAGTCTAGAAAAAGTTGATTCCAACCCTCATGGGTGACTTTGAGGGGTTCAAGACTTCAGTGGAGGAAGTAATTGCAGATGTGGAAATAGCAAGAGAACCAGAATTAGAAGTGGAGCCTGAAGAGGTGACGGAAGTGCTGCAATCTCAGGATAAAATTTTAGCAGATAGGAGTTGCTTCTTGTGGATGAGCAAAGAAAATGGTTTCTTGAGATGGAATCTACTCCTAGTGAAGATGCTGTGAACATTGTTGAAATCACAGGAAAGAATTTAAAATATTATATAAACTTAGTTGATAAAGCAGGGGCAGAATTTGTGAGGATTGAGTCCAATTTGGGAAGAAGTCCTACTGTGGGTAAAATGCTATCAAACAGCATCACATGTTCCAGCGAAATCTTTTGTTAAAGGAAAAGTCAACCAATATGGAAAACTCCACTGTTGTCTTATTTTGAGAAATTGCCACAGCCACCCCAACCTTCAGCGTTCACTGCCCTAATCAGCCAGCACCATCAACATCGAGGCAAGACCCTCCACCAGCAAAAAGATTACAATTGCTGAAGGCACAGATGATGGTTAGCATTTTTTACCATAAAATATTTTTAATTAAGGGATGCACATTATTTTTTAGACATGACACACTTGATAAACTATGGTACAGTATAAACATAACTTTTATATGTACTGGGAAACTGAAAAATTCCTGTATCTCTCTTTATTGTGATATTTGCTTTATTGTGTTGGTCTGGAACTGAAGCTGCAATATCTTTGAAGTGTGCTTATATTTGGTTCATGGTTTTCTTAAACAGGAGCTACCAAGATATCAAACAAAATATCTCAGAGAGTAAGGTATCCTCCACCTAGAGGTCTTCTGAGTGCTAATTACAGTCTAGCCCAGGACTGGGAGAAAAACTTGCTTGTTTTCCTGCTTGCTTTTGAATGCATTATATATTTATTATATTTTAAAAATAAAAGTTTCCATTGAATTCAGCAGTGCAGGGGTCATTTGTTAGCAATCAAGTAAGGAGAATGGAAGCCTAATTGGAATGTGGACTTTGAGGGATAATATGTAACCAGGAAGAGCAGAAGATCTGTTCAAGGGGCTTTGCATTTCAGGCAAGTAGGGAAAATTGTGGTATTAGCAGTGGAAGTTTGTGCAGTGAAGTGAGGGCATTCCTTTTTTTTATTTTCAAGACAAGTTAATTTGAGCCTGTTTCTGTACTGCTGGGAAAGTTCCAGTCCAATGTAGGTAGATACTATGCTGCAGTATTAGTCCATGGTCCATGAAGCATATACTTTCACATTGGCTACTCACATGGAAAATGATATTTTTTAATTGGTGGAAAATGGTATGCCAAAATGCATACTTTGACAATTATTCCTTTATTAGCGAAGTTAAATATATGTTGGTTAATTAGCCTTTTACTCCCTTGCAAATTGTCAAGGTTTTGTTTTTTGTATACTTGGGTCTGAGTGTTATTATTCTCATTTTTATTACATTATTAAAAAAAAAACTGCAGGTGTTTCACCAATTTTGATGTTCACAATTCTGTTCTTTTCTGTCTGTATAAGTGTAATTGTGGATGAATGTCTGAAAGTTAATATTGGTCCATTATTGTGGTCCAATAAAAAAAGAGATATCAAAATTTAAGATCAGTGGGGAAATAAAATTAGAATTATGAAATAGAATAGAATAAAATATAAAATATGATCAATAAAAATAATATTAACTGATAACTATCAGTCATTGTCAGAAATGGCTACTCTATTGAACTTCCAAATTTGCTTGCACATTTCTTCCTTCCAGTTTCTGTGGGGAAAATGTCTTTTTCTTTCAAATGATGGGCAGGATGCTGTGTTCCCTGTATTTGTTGTATGAAGCTCATCTTTTGTGGACTCAGGGATCTATATATGACAATTCTTCAAGGAGTACTTTCTCATTTTATCCTCTATAAAACTTAACATTTCTTGGTTCACATATCTCTGCTGCTTTCAGGATTGGAGATTTATGCTTCCTATGTATGTCTCCTGTTGCCTGATGGCAGGTGAACTGCTTTAGAAGGATTGTCGTAAAGCTGCATTAATTTCATAATAGGGATCTACCCAGTGGCCTGTGAAATATTCATGCAATGAAGGTTGGAATCTGATTTACATTGGTTTTTAATATTATCCCAGTATCTTTACTCTGTGAACACTAAAGAATGCCCTGGAATCCTTTTTAGGAAATCCATAACTAGAATATATTTGGGCACATTGTCTTCTCTTTACAGATCCATTGAAAACAGTGTTGGGGATTAGTTTGGGGTTTTCCAGAGTAAACTTATTCATCAATCGTGGTTCCAAATATTTTCCTTAATAGTAAGATTTTCTACTAAAGAGTAACTCAATGAACAAATAAAATACCAAGATGTCATCTTAAGGTGGGTTTGTTGTTTCACTGAGAAGGAAAAGTATCTCCTAATGAATCTGACATTATCACCAGAGTGGACCTTTGAGGGATGGCCTGTTCCTTCTGAGTTTGGCCATCTCTCCTCATCTTGGAATCAGAATTCCCCACAGCTTGTGTGTGTGTGTGTGTGTGTCTGGTTACTTTGTTGGGTATCGTCCTTGTTTGCCTAAGCTGCCATCACAAATACCATACAATAAGTTGGCTTAAACAATGAAAATTTATTGTCACATTTTCAGAGACCAGAAAGTGTGATTCCTCCAGAGGTTGGTAGAGTTCTGTTGCTGGCTTGCCTCTATCCTTGGGGTTCCTTGGCTTGTATTTCTGCCTCCTTTCACTTGCTGTCCTCTCCTTTATTGCTTCTGTGACTTCTGGGTTCCCTTTAATCGGTATTAAGACCTACCTTCACTCAGTTGGGCCACATGTTAACTGAAAATATCCTCTTTAAGAGATCCTATTTCCTATGGGTTTATACCCATAGGACATTGGATTAAAATTCAGGACATGTCTAAATTAGGGTACATAAGTCAATCTAGCACAGGGTTATATATTGAAAGCATATTTTCCCATTCTATAGTTCTTACAGTGACTTTTAATGAACAGAAGTTCTTAGATTTAGTAGAGTCTAATTTATCAATCTTTTATTTTATAAATAGTACCTTCCTGTTTAAAAAATCTCTGTCTACTTGAAGGCCAGGAAAATACTTGCTTTTGTTACCTTCTAAAGGTTTATTGTTTTACTTCTTATATTTAGGTCTTTGTTCTACTATAAATTGAGTTTTGTGTGTGCAGCAAGACATGAGGCAAGATTCATATTTTTCAAGTCTAATCAATTGATAGAACACTAGTTATTGAAAAGACTATTTTTGCCCCATGTATTACAGTGGATATGTTTCTCATAAATCACAACCACCATATGGGTGTGGTTGTTTCTGGACTCTCTGGTCCTTTTTGTTCATGTATCTGCTTCTCCTTCTGCGTGTGCCATACTCTTTTAATTCCTATAGTTTTATAATAAATCTTGATATCTGTCATGTAAGTCTTCCAACTTTGTTCTTCTTCAAGATTGTCTTTGCTATTATTGGCTCTAAGCATTTTATATTAACGTTAGAATCAATTTGTCAATTTCTCCAAACACCTGCTGGAAATTTGATTGCAATTGCACTGAATCAAGACATCACTCTTAATTTTGTGACTTCCCTTCCCAAACATGGTATTACTTCTATTTATTTGTGATCTCTTATTTCTATTAGTCATGTTTTATAGTTAATTGCATAATAGTCTTACACGTCCTTTGGCAAATTTATTCCCAGGTATTTGATGTTTCCTGACACTTTTATAAGTGGCATTATTAAAATCTCATTTTGTAATTGTTTGTTACTAATATGTAGAGATGTGACTGATTATTGACTATTAGCCTTGTATCCAGTGACTTTGCTAAATTCACTTATTATTCTAATAGGTTATCAGTAGATTATTTTTTACTTTTACATGTTCTATATCATCTAAGAATTATGATAGTTCAATTTCATGGTTAGTTTTAAATAGATATTTCATGTCTTAATGTCATTGATTAGATGACTGCTAATTTAGTAACTATTTGTTCATGTGATGGAGTTGGTAAAGCAATTATGACTTCATGGATTATTTGGTCAGTAAAAATGATGGTTTTGAAGACTTATGTTACAGAATGAAAAAATGGAATAAATCTATTAAGTAAAATCAATAGGGTACAAAAGTGTGGGTACAACTTAATTACAATAATGAGTTAACTAAGGGCATGTGTGTCTGCATGCTTGGGTTTGAAAACACACATACCTTTGACTCAGTAATTACATGTCTAAGAAATTAGGGTAAAAATTACTATGAATGTTTGCAAAGAGTCATCTAAAGAATAATTGTAATAGCATTATTCATCATGGCAAAAACTTAGAAACTGCTTAAATGCCCAACCCTATGGCATGGATTAATTTAATTATAGTATCTTATATGATGGAATTGTATACAGCTATTATGAAGTACATCATAGAAGAATAATGAAAGGAGAAATTGTTTATGACAGAGTAAGTGAAGAAATAGATTACAAAAAAGAGTAATCCCATCTTTTGTCAATAATAGTGTGTATATATATCCAAACCACACTGGGGAAACTTCTAGAAGAAATTTCAACAGTAGTCGTGTCTGAGTTGGGATTGCAGTAGGTTTTATGTTCTCATTTCTGATTTTATTGTTTTAAAAGAATCATCTACAGTAAAAATACTTTACTTTTGAAATCAGAAGCCATACTTCACACAAGTCATATATATGTATATCAGAATAGAAACAATGTAATACAATATAGACAATACATTTGTTAAGAGATTAAGGGTATTGGTGATTTTTATTTTCTTATATATTTTTTCAGTTTTCAATAATATATATTTTCTCTGATTTTCAGTTTCCATATGAAAGTATATAATATTTTTATAAAACCTATGGTAGGGCACAGTTCATGATGGCTACATGGAGATCTGGCACAACATAACTGGAAGAGGCTAGTGAATGGCAGAGGTGGAAAACAAATCACAGCTGTCCTCTGTCAGAGGCACTTTGGGATTTGAATTGTTCATGTAGGACTCACATTTCCAGATAGATTTTAGGTCACTAACATCTAATTAGAAAGGGTTTTAGAAATAGAAATGGGGAAGCAGATGTGGCTCAAGCAATTGGGCTCCTATCTACCATATAGGAGGTCCAGGGTTCGATTCCTGGGGCCTCCTGGTAAAAGAAGCTGGCTCATGAAGGAGTGCTGGCTGGCACAGGAGAGCTGGCCCACGCAGAAGAGCTTATGCGCCAAGATGGTACAACAGAAAGAGAAACAGAGAAGAGACAATAAGAGACGCAGCAGGCCAGGGAGCTGAGGTGGCACAAGAGATTGAGCACCTCTCTCCCAGTCCGGAAGGTCCTGGGAGCAGATCCCAGTGCTGCCTAAAGAGAAGACAAGCAGACACAGAAGAACACACAGAGAGCAGACAGTGAGCACAAAAACAGTGAGGGGTGGGGAGAAATAAATAAATAAATCTTTAAAATAATAGAAATGGCTACATAAGAATGACAGAGAATTTCATGTTATTATCTCATTTTCTAGACTAAGTTTTAAAACATATTGAAGATTGCTGCTTTTTTACCAGTTCTCTTTTATGTATGGAATGGCTGGTGTGCCATTCTTATCTGATGTGATTATATGTTTAGGTTTAATCTAGGAGAGTTATGACAATAATTATGTAGTTTGTCACCCCCAATCACTACCGCATTATTTGATTCACAGCAAAGGCTGGTCCTGCGGGACTAATGATATGTGAGACTCTGATGTATGGCAGAACACAGAGCTGTAGGAAGGAACTTTTATCTCCAGGTCACATCCTAACTTGTCAAGAGCATTGAGCACCTGTGTTTCAGTACAAACACAATACCAGTCACCCTTGCCACCTCTATAAATAATAAGCACCTGCTTTCGTCCTGTGGGCTGCTCAATGAGGTAGGAGGTGGGCACACCTGGGATGGGCAGGAGGGTTTGCAAAGTGACCGGCAGGACCAGGGGGAATCATCAGCTCCCAAAATCTGGATGGGCCTATGGACCTGGAGTAGACATTAGAAATGAACTTGTCCAACTCCCTCATTTCTGGGAAGAATCTAAATGTGCAATAGTGGGAGAATGGTTAAATGCAGTTGAAGAATGGTTGTGTAAATATGGCAAAGTACTTAAATACAATAAAGAAACCCCCAGAAATTAAAACATATCTCCACATAAAAACTTTTGCACAAATGTTCACAGCAGCATTATTCATTATAGCAGAAAGTGGATACCACCCAAATGTCCATTGACTGATGAATAGATTGGGAAAATGTAGTACAGCCCTACAATGAAATATTATCCAGCCAGAGAAAGGAATGCAGTCCTGATACATGCTACAATACGGGTGAACCTTGAGAACATGCTGAGTGAAAGAAACCAGTCACAAAAGACAACATATTGAATGATTCCATATATATTAAATGTCTAGAATAGATAAATCTATAGAAACAGAAAGTAGATTAGTAATTTTCTAGGGCTGGGGGGAGAGAAGAATGGGGAGTAACTGTAAATGTGTATGGGGTTTCTATTCACATTTTCAAAATTTTCTAAAATTAGATGGCGATGGTGGCAGAACTCTGTGAAAATACTAGAAACCACTGATTTGTAGCTTCTAAAGGGGTGAATTTTACCATATGTAAACTATATCACAATAAAGCTGTTATAAAAAATGAATAGATGTATAGGAAGGAAAAAGAGGGTTGTAAGTACAGAGGCTGGGGTTAGAAAATGGGGACTTGACTTTATGCGTTAGGTGTCCCTCGGAGTGATGGAGAGGTGCAGGCTGTGGACCGTGGCAGTGAGTGCATGGAGAGAAGGAGAGGGGGCAGTCTATAGAGGAGACTGGATTGATCGCTGAAGTATCAGATGGATCAACCACGTTGGTGCCACTCAATTCACCTGGAATGAAAGCAAAAGTAATGGAAAGGCTCATCACCCTCAATGGATATATACATCCTGGGGCCTTGCCACCAAGCATAGACCACAGTTCACATCGGAGACCACACTCTCTCCCACATTTCTGTGTAATATTTAGGTAATCTAAGCACCTTAAAAAAAATAATAATAAATAAATAAATAATATATATATATATAACATTTTTGTAAGCAAATGTACATATATGCATATATATTTATATATCATTTTACAGATATTGGTATCTATTGTGAAAAATTTGATTTTTACCCACAATAAAAAAAAAAGGCAATGGAAAGGAAGACTGTGAACCTTGAGTGGAAGCCTTCTGTGAATGAGAGTGAGAGATGAGGAGAACAACTCTGGTCTAGTCAGCTACTGTAGGCCCTGGGAGTTCCTGAGGACTATCCTGAAGAATGTTTCTCTCCAGACCACAAATTCCTGACATACGCTTTGTATATAGGCTTCTCAGGATCCCTGAGTTCCCTGAAATTGTATGCAAAATCCTGCATGTATATGCCTAATGTGCATTTTTTAATTTGGGGAGAGAATTCATGATTTTCATCAAGTTTTCAAAGGAGCGATTTTTTAAAAAAAGCCTAGGAGTCACTGTTCTAAAGAATTTATGTGAGGAATAATTAAGTGAAAACAATAGAAACTGCACATTGCTGTCAGAAGGGCACATATCTATCAATGTGGTCCAAAGTCTCTCTTCTCCTACATCAACAGTAACACAGGAAGTTCATGCCTGTGTGAGCAACAGGGAGCCATGGCAGTAGCTGGCTGTGCACTAGGAGGACTGACACACCACAGAGATGGAGAAAAACTTCCGGAAATCTATAGGGCAACCCACCACTGGGCTGAGTAACTTTCTGGTTGGGAGCATCTTCAAGTGGGAGCTGCTACTTACATGCCTGAACAAAATTAAGTGATGTTAGCTGGCCCCTTTTCCTAAGGACAGACATTTCAAAAACATATAAGGAACTCAGTTCTCAGCAATAGTTTTCTGTAGACTGTTAGAACCCCTGATCGTTTTCTTTCAGGGTATGTTCAGCTTGGTTGACAAGGACAGCTGACCACATAGGACATTGTAAGTAATTAATAACCTGCTGTGCTGACATTATTAGTTTCATAACCTTGAAGGAATTAGTAAAAGAAAAAAACCTAAGATAAAACATGCAGTTCTTAAAAAAAAAATAAAGCAACATGAAGGATATCTGCTGTAGTGATTCTAAAAATAAGACTTACTGATACCCCATGGTCCCTGTACTAACCATTCACCTTTCATGTTACCCACTTGTCTCTCTTGCTGACCCCTCCTCCCACCTGCTGCCCACTCACTTAGGTTGCTACACACTCAGTCTGATAGTCTCAGTGACTTATCTATTTCCTCTTTTATTAATTACATGAGCTTTTCTAATTACAAAACCAATGTATGGAGAAGCAGATGTGGGTCAAATGGTTGCGCATCCGTCTACCATATGGAAAGAATTGGGTTTGTTCCCCGGGACCTCCTGGTAAAATAAAATTTTAAAAAAAGGCAAGCAGGCAAGCCTGGCCCTTGTGTGGTGAGCCACGCAGCAAGATGATGATGCAACAAAAGAGAGACGCAGTGGAACCAGGAATGGAGGTAGCCCAAGTGACAGGGTGCCTCTCTCCCACATCAGAGGTTCCTAGGATCGAAGGCAAGAAACAGACACAGTAGATCACCCAGTTAATGGACACAGACAACAAGTGGGGGGAACTCATAGAACTGTACACCAAAAAAATAAATAAAAAATAAAGTCAATTAAAAAAAATAAATGTATGCTTATTACAGAAAACTTAGAACATAGAGAAAGTATAAAAATAAAGCCACGACCCTAAAAAAGGATGCAAAACTGCACATAAAGTTTGTAAAAAGAAAAATAACAATTTTGCATATATAATATAAAAAAAGGACTTAACACTCACCCCCAGTGTCCTGGGGCCCCCCAGCCTGGAGGCAGAAACAGAGTTCCTAAGTGCTCCTACGCCTTGGTTGTGATGGATCTTGGCCTCCAGCTGCTCATGAAGCATCTTGATCTTGATTATGTCATTTCCTCAGTTGTTTGGAGTGGTGAGTCTTCAAGAAAGTGCTGCACAGGTCCTTTGGCCTTCATCAAGGCTCTGCACCCCAGCCCCTGGTGCCACGGCCCTTGAGACGGGGGATGCCTTGGCTAGCTGGACCTTGGGGAAAAGTGCAGAGCAGCCCGCACAACTCAGCAGGAGGGTTATCCTTCCATCCTTACCCATCCCCAAGCAGGGGCCTGGAACAGGCACCTCCTCCCCCATCAAGCCAGAGCAGAATCTTTGTGCATAGGAATCCTGCAAGTAGATGCCAGAGGAGCCACAGTCCACTGGGTATGCAAAGGGAAGTCTTCAGGCACCTGCTGCTGTAGAATGAATCCTGCCCCCCACCCACTCACCCAAAGATGAGTTTGAGTCCTAATCCCTGATCCTGTGGATGTGAATCAATTTGTAAATAGGATCTTTGAAGATGTTATTGGTTAAGGTGTTCCCAAATTGAATGAGGGTAGGACTTTAATCCAATATGGCTGGAGTTCTTATAAGCAGAGGAGATTTAGGACACAGTAGGAAGAGACAGATGGGGAGGGAGATGACCATGTGATAGAGGCAGAGATTGACTTATGAATCACCAACAAGCCACCACTAGAATGCTACAGACTCTGGGAGACGGCATGGCCTGCTGACCTTGATTTTGGACTTCTAGGTTCCACAACTGTAGCACAATAAATCCTGCTGTTTAAGCCAGTCAGTCTGTGGTATTGGTTATAGCAGCCCTGGCAAATGAAGACAATTGCCATACACCTGTGGAGGCCGTGGTTGCAGTCAGTCAATCGTAGACTCCTTTTTGTATTTCTCAGCATCCACTAACTTGTCTGCAATAAACATTTAAAACACAATAAAAAAGAAATCAAGAACCAAAAATTCCTAACATGCTGCACTTATTTAGTGGAATGGTTGGAGAAAAATGTACATTTCAGAAATCCCCTAACATTTATGCAGCTGTGCTAAAATCTCATGGAGGGGTCAGGAAAGGAGATTTATGAAACTCCTATTCAGTGGACTACTGACAATCTCGAAAATCTTGGAAATGGTCATTTGGAAGCTTCTGTACAGTGCTGCCAGTTCTTGGACTGCAGTCAGAGACACATATCTGGCTGTTTTGAGTTTGCGCTATGACTCGGCTTCCTGTCCTGTAGAAGGGCCTGAGAAATCACATGGCAGGCTTCGCTGCTCCAGTCCTACATTCTGAATAAAGTGAAATGACCTTAAAATGAACCAGAATGGCTTGTAATGGGCAAACAAGCTCTCTGTGTGGTCTGTGTTCAGGCCCTAGAGCAGTCTCTTGGAATGGTAAGGGCATGAATTCTTCTTTCCAGGAGTCACTGAGGCCATTTTGGGTGTAGGAAACTACCTGTTTTAGTTTGTGCTATTGCCCCCTGTTTTAGTTTGCTAAAGGCTTCCAATGCAATATACCAGAAATGAGTTGGCTTTTACAATGGGATTTATGAACTTATAAGCTTACAGTTCCAAGGCTGAGAAAAATATTCAAATTAAGGCACTATCAAGAGATTCTTTCTCTCCGTACTGCAGCTGTGGGCTATCAGGCACATGGCAGTGTCTGCTAGTCTCTCCCCTCTCCTCCGGGACTTGTTACCTTCAGCTTTGGGCTGCTCTGTTTATAGCTTTTCTCTCTCCCAGGTTTGTCAACTTCTGGAGACTTCTCTCTGTCTCTGCAGCTTTTTTCGTGTGTCTGTGGCTTTTTATTCCTCCATTTATAAAGGACTCCACCAAGAGGGTTAAGGACCTACTTGGTACCACAAAATCTAATCAAAAGCCCTAAAATGCTTAAGGCTTTAATTATTAAATTTAAAAGATCCCACCTACAATAGTTTTACATGCACAAGAATGCATTAGCTTTAAGAACAGGATTTTCCGGGGTCCAAAAAAAACTCAAACTTCCACACCACCATTCATGTCCTTTAAACACACAGGCTATTTCTGGATATGTCTGCACCACCCACTTTTCCATGACCTTCAAAATGGCCCGTAAGAGTAAGTGCTTCTTCCGGAGGAGGGCTTTGCATATGTTATCTTTCTTTCTTTTTTTTTTTTTTAAGATTTTTTTTTTCTCCCCCACCCCCCACCTTGTTGTTTTGTGCTCACTGTCTGCTCTCTGTGTGTTCCTGGTGGTACCAGGAACCAATTCTGGGACCGTCCGGAGTGGAGAGAGGCGCTCAATCTCTTGCACCACCTCAGCAACCAGGTCTGCTGTGTCTCTTATTGTCTCTCTTCTGTGTATCTTTTTGTTGCATCATCTTGCTGTGCCAGCTCTCCGTGTGGGCCAGCTCTCCGCTCAGGCCAGCTCACCATGCAGGCCAGCTTGTCTTTCACCAGGAGGCCCCAGGAATCGAACCCTGGACCTCCTATATGGTAGACGGAAGCCTAATTGCTTGAGCCACATCTGTTTCCCTATGCTATCTTTCTTAATCTTCACAGTAGCCTGTGCCTTGTGGGTTTTTCCTATTTCCATTTTACAGATGAGAAAACTGGAAGTTTAGACAGGGCTTGATGATTTGACCAGAATCACACCTTAATGGAGCCAAGATTCCTACTGAACCTTTGAGTTTCTCTTGGTGATTGCATGAGCAGATTCGCAGTGCTGTCTGAGGGTGGTTCAGTAGGACACCTGTATGGAGGCTGCTGAGGTGGGCCATGCTATGATGTCAAATGAAAACCCATGATGAACTGTGTTTCTCAGCTCCATGACTTGCAAGACATGCCCATGCCAACAACATGGCTGCCAGAAGACTTCCCCTTCGAGTGTCCTCTGAGGGTGTCTAGGCAAAATCCTGTGATGTCCTGCCAAGATGAGCACCATGCTGCATTTTTAACTGGTCTGGGTGTTGGGAACACCCTCCAGCTAGGAAGTACTTCAGAGTAGCCAAACTAACTTTATGAAGACTTCCCAGAAAGCTTTTATACTTGACCCTCAGTCACTCATTTATAGTAGACATTCTTAATAAAGAATGACATGAGCATTCTTCCCAGAAAATTCACTTACATGTGGACCCATGTTCCTTACAAGCCCAGGAAGCTGGTGTATCACTGCACAATTGTTCAAGTGCATATACACTTGATTAAAGTCATTGAATATTTATCCTGCATGTGGCGCCATGCAGCTCCCTGGAATCTTGTCATCCTTGGGCGCTTGAATTTTTCTTGTGAGTCTCCAGGGGAGACATACACCTTTTCCCCAACTGGTCTGCCAAACTTTGTGGGGAGAGAGTAGACTTCTCCAGAGCTGACTTAGACAATGGGCAAGACAGAGTCAGAATGCAGATCTGGGCCAGCCCTTGAAAGATGGGGTTGCCAAGATACCAAAAGAATGGTGAACACATGAAGAGTTTTTTCAATTCTATTGACTATTTAAAATAATATTTTCTGATATATAGGACATTAGCTAGCAATTTTACCAATGATATACATAAGGTTAGAACCCTGAAACAAAGGGTGAACAGAAAATAAATAGAAGACAAGACAGCTGTTTCCCAAGTGTGCTTGCAAACCACAGAATGTTCCTTGAGGCAGGCTTTGCATATTGCTCACCTCAGAAGTCCCTGAGGGGGTGAATTTAGTACAAGTTTCATTCATTAACAAATGACCAAGATACATGAACACATTTTTTGCAATAAACAATGAGTTGTTAAAATCTCTGATTTAGTCATGTTTCTTTGGAAACTTTAAAAAATATTTCTAAACTGAGTGTACAAGTCATGACTTCTAAAATCACCTTAAATTTTTTTGTAAGACTGGGTTGAAATGTTTCATCCTAATTGTGGGTTGAGCTGCCACAGGGTTTGGAAAATCATTTCTTATGCCTGAATGTCTTCCTAGAAAAGAAACTTCCAACTACTTGGAAAAGAGGAGGCTGGCTGAACTGTGGAAGAGACAGACCTGTGCTCCAGAGCCAGGATCAGGCTCCAACCAGCGAGGAACTGGGAAGAGTTTAGGAAAAGATAATAAGCAGATGGAATTTACAGCCAGAAAGACCGGGGTTTCATGATGGTTTGTTGTGTGGCTTTCAATGGGTTGCTTACCCTTTCCAATTACCCTCGTCTGTAAAACTGGAACAATAATAATAACAGTAATGAAATTTTTTATCTCCAATAAGTTTCTGGGAAGATTAAATAAGATGTTACATTTAAATCACTTAATAGAGGCATAAATATTGCAGGTTTCATTCCAGATCATTGCAACAAAGTGAATATTGCAATAAAGCAAGTCAAACAAATTTTTTTGGCTTCCCAATGCACAATGCATATAAAATCTATGTTTACTTTTTATGATGTTCTATGTGCTGTAGTGTGCCATATCTTAAGCTGTTTAAATAGGATGGTATTTTTTAATTTCCCCATTTTATTTTACTAATTGCTCCATATATCGCTATGCTATATAATTATGTGTGTACAACGTTATGCCACTTCATTTGAATAAATATTTCAAAATAAGTTCTCTAAATTCTAAAGGAAATGATCACAATATTCTTTAAGACATTGGTGTCCAAATTAAATTGTATGTTATGATTGTTTACACATTACCAGCTACTATATGTGTTACATATATATAATATAAAAAAAAAAAAAGCTATGTTTACACTATCCTGTGGTCTATTAAGTGTGCAATGGCATCTAAAAAATCAATGTATACACTTTAACTAAAATGTGACACAGAAGTGAATGAAGTGATCACATGCTATTGGAAAAATGGTGCTGATAGACTTATTTGAATCAGGGTTACAACAAACCTTCAATTTGTAAAAAGAAATATACTCTCTGTGAAGCAAGATAAAGTGAAATGCAATAAAACAAGGTATGCCTATACAGCACCTGGCAATTGTTTTAAAACAGTACCTATACTGGTTTGAATAGTGCCCTCCTAAAATTCATGTCCACCAGGAACCTCAGAAGGTGACTTTATTTGAAAATAGCATCTTTGCAGATGTAATTAGTTAAGATGAGGTCACACTGGATTAGAGTGGGCCCTAAATCCAATAACTGGTGTCTTTATAAGAAGAGGAGAGGACACATAGAACCACACGCAAGGAAGATGCCATGTGACAATGGAGCAGCCAAGGTTTTCAGGCAACCATCAGAAGCTGGAAGAGGCAAGGAAGAATTCTCCCCTACAAGTTTCAGAAGCAGCTCGACCCTGCTGAGATGTTGATTTTGGACTTCTAGCTTCCAGAACTATAAGAGAATAATACATTTCTGTTGTTTAAAGCCATGCAGTTTGTGGTCCTTTATTGCGGCTTCTCCAGGAAACTAATACAGTACCCATCATTATCAGGCTGGTAATTTAAGCTTTGTGGTTCTTGGTTTCCTCACAGGTAAAATGGGATTACCAATTGGAAGTATTGGTGTGGGAGCACCCAGGGTAGGTCCTCAGAATACCTGATGGTCAACATCATTGTCATCATCACCATCAACACCCTTCTTCTATTACAAAGACTTCTGGGGTGTCTTCTGTGGCATTAAGAAATCTTGATTCAGAAAGGCTTCAAAGAGACGATTGCCATGCACCGTCAGTGGAATTCCTGCTAATTCCTGCCTCCATCAAGTACTGGGTCTCATTTATAAAAATCAAACTGAAGCAGGCTAGTAAAACAGGAAATCAATAGACGGATCTGGAACCTGGCAAGAAGTCCACATGGATATCGATATCCCTAAGATGGCTTCTGGAAGACCCTCACAAGAATCCCATCCAGAACAAGATTTCCTCTGGAAGGCAAGAGAAGTCCCGGATATTCTCCAGGGACATTATCACTGAGCTCTCCCAGGGGATTGATGTGTGGGGTAATCAATCAAAACAGCAAACAGCTGGGACTTCTCCCGAACCATTAGCAAAGGGGCAGAATAATTAATCATTTAAAAAGCAAGAGCAAAGGCGGAACCTCTCTCTGTCTTCTGTGCCCTGCTCTTGCCTTGCCCCGCCCCCCTCATGGGTAAACGCACAAGTAAAACCTGAGCATTTATAATCTATAATGGGAAATTGTAGTCTATAAATCAGCCCTCTTTATCACTCTTCAGCCCCTTACTCTCTACCTGGGACGTATGATCTGTTATTTTCTCCCATTTCTCTTCCCTCCCTACCTTAATAAATTACTGGACTAACTAAACTGACATGCTCTTGAAATTCATTTCTGCAGCATAGTCAAGAACCTAGACAAAATCTGGTAACAAACCATTCTTAAAAGTTGATGATTGTCCTCTTCTGAGATCATTCAAAGAAATGTGATCTCAGAAGATGTTTGGACCAGAGGCAGCCTTCTTGAAATAAGGGTATAATCTCCAAGATGACTACTTCAAAGATAGTGAAACTCACATTGTTAAATTACAGAGATGGTTTTGGGGGTGGAAGAAAATTTCATTTTTTCTTTTATTGCTTAGGAAATAGCAGAGAGAAGGGAGGAGATTGTGGTGATCCCTAGAGGTAAGTTTTGAACAGGCTTTTGACGAAAAGGAAGGATATGACTGAAGGTGATAGGGCTGAAGGGGAAAAAGGAGTGTCAGGGGATAGATGAACTTGAAGTGGGGTAGAACCTGGATGAAGAATTTTGGGCAAAGAACAATGGCTTGAAGCCCATGCTTGGGAAATCAGACTTGATTCTATGATTTTCAATATTCAGAATCATGGGCTTTTCTGAAGGGTGAATTGAAAGTGGGAGTACTGGAGACTGAGGACTACACATTTTCCCACTGTTCACTTGTTGCCATGCCAAAGAGACCCATTTGCAGCTGCCCCTGCTTCCTACTGACTCGTTGTAAGAGCTCACATCCATAGCTGGTGCCCTCACTTCAGCTTCCATTGGTTGGAACTTTCAGTAATAGCTCATGTCAAGCCTTAATGATATATAATACAGTTTACCAGTCCCAGTGTATTTTTCTTACTTTTTATTTTGAAATAATTTCAAATGGAAAGGACAGTTGCAAAAATAATACAAACCCCATACAGAGAACACCAACATAACCATATTCCCCCAGATCCACCAATTTTAACATTTTGCACCTCTGTGTATCATTCTATCATAAATATATCTGTCTGTCTGTCTGTCCATCTACCTACCTACCTACCTACCTATCATCTTCTGAACATTTGAGAGCAGGTTGCACACATCATACTCCTTAAACACATAATAGTTCCAAGTACATTTCCTCCAAACAAGGATACTCACTTATGTGATCACCTTAAGTACAGTTATCAAGTTCAAGAAATTTAACATTGATATAAAACTTATATTCTATATTCCACTTTTCCCCTTATGTCCCAAAAATGTGCTTTGAGCTTTTTCCTCCATTCTGAGACCCAATCCAGCATCATGTTTTGAAAATTAATTGTCATTATCTCTTTAATTTGTCTTTCTTTTTTTAAATTGTGGAAACATATATACAACATAAACCTTCCCATGCCACCCTTCCCAAGCATACCATTCAGTGGGATCAATCACATTTACTATGTTGCAGTTCCCTTGCCACCCTCCATTCGCTCTAAACAGAAACCCTACACTCATTTTTCATTAACTTTTCATTGCCCCTGCCCCCACCCCTGGTAACCTGTACTCTACTTTCTGTCTCTAGTATTTTCTTTATGGTTACCATGGGGCTTAAATTTAATGTAGTAAATGTATATCAGTCTCATTTATTTTGCTATCTCAACAACTTCAATAGCATACATAAACTATATACCTATACCATCTCATCCCCACCTTTATTTGGTTCTTATTACAAATTATGTATTTATGCATTATGAGTCCAAAAACATTGATTTGTCAATACATTTTTTAAGTCTCCTTTTTAGATCTTATAAAAAGTAAAAAGTGGAGTTAAAAATAAAAAATATATTAGTACTGGTATTTATATTTATCCATGTCATTATCTGTGGAAATCTTTATTTCTTCATGTGGCTTCAGTCAATTGACTAGTGTCTTTTTCTTTTAGCCTGCAGAACTCCCTTTAGCATTTCTTATAGTTTTAGGGCCAGTCTAGTGGTGACAAAGTGCCTCAGCCTTTATTTATTTGGTAATGTCTTAATTTCTCCCTCATTTTTGAAAGACAGTTATGCCTAAAACAGAGTTTTAAGTTAGTGATTTTTTGCTTTCAGCACTTTAAATATGTCCTCCCACTGCCTTCTTGCCTCTGTGGTTTCAGATGAGGAAGTGGCATTTAATCTTATTGAGGCTCCCTTGTATGTAACATGTTTCTCTCTTGCAGCCTTTAGAATTCTCTCTTCATCTTTGGCATTTGACAGTTTGACTATAACATGGCATGGTGTGGTTCTATTTGGGTTTCTCCTGTTTGGAGTTTGTTGAGCAACTTGGATGTGTATATTCATGTTTTTCATTAAATATGGAAAGTTCTCAGCCATCATTTCTTTGAATGTTCTCTCTGTCCCTTTCTCTCTTTCTTCTCCTTCTGGACTCCCACAATGCATATATTGGTAAGCTTGATGTTGTCCCACAGGTTCCGTAGGCTCTGTTCACTTTCCTTTATTCTTTCCCCTTTTTGCTTCTCAAACTGGATGATTGCAATTGTCTTATCTTCCAGTTCACTGATGCTTTTTTCTGTCAGTTCCAATCTGCTATTGATCCCCTCTAGGGAATTGTTAATTTCTGTTACTGTGGTCTTCAGCTCTGTTTGGTTCCTTTTCATAATGTTCATCTCTCTATTGATATTCTCTTTGTGTTCATTTATAGTTTTCCTGATTCCTTTTAGTTCTCTGTCCATGTTTTCCTTTAGCTCTTTGAGCATATTTAGGACTATTTTTTTTAAAGTCTTTGTCCCAGGTCTTATCCTCCTCACTTATGGTTTCTAATGATTTCATCTCCTCCTTTGCCTGGGCCATCACTTCCTATTTCATTTTATATTTTGTAGTCTTTTGTTGAAACCTGGAATTTTCATATTTTAGAATGTTATTGCTGGAATTTAGACTCTGAAGCATCTGTTCCTTAAGCTTATATCCAATTAGTGTCATGACACAGCTTTCCTTGAATGTCAGGAGCTAGCAAAAGTAACAACAAAAAGATAAAGAAGTTAAAAAGGAAACAGCTTCCCCAGAGTTTGCAGATTGACCTGTGTGTGTCCTCTCCTTCTGGGCTTATCCATACAATAAGTTTGGAGAATAGCTCCAGGCCAAAGCCTAGGACTCCCCTGATGCTTCCTGGGCCTGCCTCTTGTCTTGGCTACCCTGCTTGTGTGACTGAAGGAATTTCCCTCCTCTACGCAGATACAAATATCCCTTCTTCTCTAGAAAACCATTTCCTCATGGTCTCAAGCACTGCACTGTATATCCTACAGTTAGCAGTCCTTTGCCCCAGCATTACGTAGGAGAGCTCAGTGAGCTGCCTTCTAAATACAAGGCAAGTTCTGGGATGGCGAGTCCATCAGGACAATACCAGACAGATTGGGCCAGACATATCTACTCCCTCTTGAACAGGGACAAGGAATCTGTACTAGGAGCACAGTCTGGCTCTACTTGGAATAGGTAAAGAGCAAAGCTAGGGACATAGCCAGGGTGCCACAAGATCCTATAACTTTTAAGTGGCCTTTTTCTTGACTTGGCACTTACTTTATCATTTGCAATCCTTTAATTGTTCTCTAGAGCTTTTAGAAAGATGTTTATGCTGTTTTCACTGGTTATTTAAAGCTTCTGTGTGGGGACAGAGCCCTGAAGCATCTCACTCTGCCATCTTGATTCCCTAGTATAGTTTATTTAACAGGGATGTTAGTTTGTTTGCCAGGAGCTATATGGGAGGTCATCTACCTTTTTTATCTTTTTTTCTTTTGACATGACCTGTGCAGATGACCTTGGTCACACTCAGGAGGAGGAAGGCCATAGCTGCTGCTTGAGCTTCTTCTCTCTCTTTCTCACCTTTTGGCCATTTAGCAGATATATTACATTCACACCAGAAAGGGTGGTTAGATGCTTTTTAGAAGCAACAATAAGTATACTTAATAATACTAGTGTAACATATAATTAGCTAAAATAAAAATAAAATATATCTGGGGAGGTCAACTTCCATATGACACCACTCTTTTTTTCCCTGGTTTGGGAGAGAAATGGTTATATTTGGAAAGCTAACACAGGTGGCAGGGTTGATGTCATGCACACAACTCAGATGTGTAAAAATAGATATTTCCTTGCATTTGGATGCCTGGTTTTGGTCAGCAGCTCACCACAAATGCTGATGGGTGGGAAGAAAACTTTCTGACGAAGAAGACACCAGGTTGGGGCTGTCAAGCCCAGGAAATGCACTGGCTGGCTCAAATCCAGCTTCTCCACTCATGAACTCAGCAGCCCTCCTCTCAGAGCCTCGGTTACCTTCTCTGGGAAATAGGGATAAGCAATAGCACCTATTTCATTGGGCTGGTTATATGAGGACTCTTAGAACAAGGACTAGCATGTGGTACATACTTAATCAGTGTGAGCTATTGTTGTTAGTTAAAGGGAAGCTGTCCATCAGCCCACCTGGGCTTCTATGAGAGTTTTTCTCACAACCCACCTTTGCTCAGGAGGATGGGAAGCTTGGTTACTTCTCCAAGACCCAGGGAGTCTCAAATTTTATCTTCCTTCCCTGCTATAAAAGAACATCTAGTCCTACTTTGGTGAGAAACTCCCCTCCCTCATATCCTCTTACTTCCTTTTCCCTCAGGACTTCTCTGATTGCTGTCCTTTCCATTCTTCTTGGTGATAAATCTCATTCCCTTGATCATAATGTCAGAAGGGATGCAGGATTAGGTAAAAACTAATTGACAGGGATAACATGTCAGGAAATATTGAAAAATATCATTTCCATACATATGATAAATATTCTGAGGATGGAAATATGTTTTTTATTACAGAGATGTAAACTTTAAACTATAATTAATCTGATATAATCATTTAATTATGGGAAGTCTTTTCATTTGCAAGACAGAAGCCCATACTATCTTAGGAAAAAAGTACAAAGATCTCTCATTTTCTTATTTAGAATAAATCGGAGTCTTGTGAAAGAATCTCCTGATCCTTCTGGTTGATTGGTCTGCATCAAGAATGTGCATGTCAATTAGAGTTTAAATTGAAACCCTGAGTTAAAATATATTTCCAGACTTTCTATTTACCTGGATTGGAGTGGAAATCAAAGAAGTTACTATTCAGTGAGCAGAAACATGTCTTGGAAAAGAGCAAATAGACAAATTTTACTTTTGAAAATTTGTTAGGGCTTTCATTTGAAAGTAAGATATAAAAGAGGAACTCAAATAAAAACAAATATATACACCTTCAGTGCCAACATATTGTGCAACACTGTCCCAAACTGAATTACAGATAGCAAAGGCTGATTTTGGATTTCAAATCTGCAAAACTTATGAATTTGGAGTCCTTTAATTCAGAACATGACAACAATTTAGATTTCACTGGTAATAGGGTTTGAGTTGGCACTATATATAAAGAAAGTGCCAAACTTGACTATATCAAGTTTATATAAAGACTATATCAAGGGTTTAGTCACAAATTAACATTGTATCCAGGTTGTGGAAATAATGTTTAGCTTTCATGAATAAAACCACTTAAGTACTTAAATAATTTGTAAACAAATTAATTTGCTCAATAAAAATTAATATATACATTAATATGTGTATATTAAAGCAGAGCCCATGGAAAGGGGTCTATTTTTCATCAATTTGGTTGGCAGAAACATAACAATGATTTTATATTAATGGTTGAAATCAAGCAAAAAGTTGTTTATAAATTACTTCTTGGTAACCAGTAAGTAAAACAAATAAAATTCAAAATATGACAGAATACAGGGGCTACCCTTAATGGAATAAGCTGTGCTCCAATATTTTGCTGAAAAACAGACTGTCATCATGATGCAATTGAATCTAAAGAAAAAATGTGCCCTGTTTGAAACTTTTCTTCTTAAAAAATTAAATAATGTGTCTTTTTACTAATGAACAAAAGTATCTCTCCAATATAGCTGTGAGTTAAATCATTTTTCCACATAAGCCAGGGAGCGAGGATTCTGTTTACAAAATTTATCAGGAATTTTGCTTCCATATAGTGGAGTAAGTACCTAACAACCTGAAACTTCCACAGATAAAAACTCTAGACTTTGTACAAAGAATGAAAAACAACTACCTACAGCTCTGGTGAATAAGACAAATCACTTAATAAAATGGCATATGTTTTGAATAGACACTTCACAAAAGAGCAGATATGAACAACTAATAAGTACATGAAAAGATACTCAGCATCATGAGTCATCAAGGAAATGCAAGTCAAAATCTCACTGAGGCACTACTACATGCCCCCTAGAAGGTATAAAATTTAAAGGACTTACTATATCAAGTATTGGAAAAGATGTGGCCCAACTTGTGAAATGGGAAAGGTACAACCTTTGGAAAACTATTGGTGGTTTATTAATAAAAAGTTCAATATGCACATACATATAACCCAGCCATTCCATTTTTAGGTATGTATCCATAAGAAATGTCCACACAAAATGTACATGAATGCTCACAGCAATTTTATTAATAAGATCCCTAAACTGGAAACCCATGTGTCCATTAACAGAAGAATGGGTAAATAAAATGAGGTATATCCACTTAATGGAATAGAACTCACTTTTAATGGAATAAACTATAGATACATGCAAAGATATGGGTGAATCTAAAAAATCATTATGTTGAGTGAAAGGAGCCAGTCTCCAAAGGCTACATCCTATATGATTTCATTTATATAAGATTGTGGGAAATGCAAAGTGATTTTTAAATGGCGAAATATAATGAATTTCCTAATCAACACAGTTCCTAACATTAAAATGGCACAAACCATAAACTGCCTCTTAGAATTCCTTAAAATTCCTAATTTCTACTGGTATTCTTTTTTTATTAATATTTTTTTCTTATTTTTTAAAGAATTTGGGTATTTACAGAACATTCATCCCGAAAAAACGGAGTTCCCATACACCGGCCTATTATTAACACTTTTCTTTGGTGAGGCACATCTGTTACAACTGATGAAAGCACATTTTGTAACTGTACTTTTAACAATAGTCCATGATTTAACTTAAGGTTCACTCCTTCTGTTGTGCAGTTCCATGAATTTTTTAAAAAGTTATATTCTAGTGCCATACATACAGGACATTTCCTATTCTAACCACATTCAGATATATATTTCAGTGCTGTCAACTGTGTTCACAGTGTTGTGCTAACATTGCACCATGCATTACCAAAATTTGCTGTCACCACAAAGGAGCACTGTGCCTTTTAAGCCTTAATTCCCTGTTACCTACATTTAGCCCATCCTCGGGAAAACTATATATCAGATTCTGAATCTATGATTTCGCTTATTCTAATTATTTCATATCAATAAGCTTGTACAATATTTATCTTTTTATGCCTGGCTTATTTCACTCACATGATGTCATCAAGGTCCATCCATGTTGTTGCCCCTATCAGAACCTCCTTCCTCTATCTGGCTGAATAATATTCCATTATATGTATAGACTACAGTTTGTTTATCCATTCATCACTTGATGGACACCTGGATTGCTTCCATCTTTTGGCAATTGTGAATAATGCCCCTGAACATTGGTCTACAAATATCTCTTTGAGTCCCTGTTTTCAATTCTTTGGGACTATACCTAGAAATGGGATTGCAGAGCTAATTAGTAATTCTATACTTAACTTTCTGAAGAACCACCAAACTGTCTCCCACAGGAGCTGCTCCATTTTGCATCCCCACCAAAGCTGAATGAGTGTTCCTATTTCTCCATATTTTATATACATTGCCTCATTTAAATTTTTATCTCTTTCCCATGATTAGTTTATTGTCCCTTAATTACAGATGAAGGAGTGAAAGCTTACAGAAGTTAGGTAACTAGCTCAAGTCACAGAGGTGGTGAAGAGGCAGGACAGGGCTTAAGTCCAGGGCTTTCTAAAGCCAGGCCTTTCCCTTGGGCATCACAGTGTATTGACTGGAGTGACTCAGGATGATAATAATAGCTAAAACTCAAAGGAATCAGTAGTCTTTTTACTTTCAACTCCCTCTCCTGGTATTCTATTCTTTAACAAGGAAGGTCTGTCTCTTGTGGATGCAGCCTTAAAACAAAACAAAGGTAAGACATTTACTTGAATAAGACACTTGCCACTGGCAATCTATGGTTTCCATAATTTAATATGTCAATTGATGGGAAAATTAGGTCTCCTGGATGATTTAATTTTACATTCTCTGAGCATATTTTGTTATTTATAAATTATTTGGATTTTTCCGCCTGAATCGTTGCTTCATATCCTTTGATCATTTAACTTTTTAAGTATTTTTAACTTATTTAAAACATTTTAACTGTCTACATCATTATGTTTTGTAATGTCCAATATATTGAACATTATATAAACATTCTAAATACATTCTACATTCCTTAGTTTTTAAAATCTTGTTCATTTTTATTTTTTATTTTATTTTATTTTATTTTATTTTATTTTTTAAAGATTTTATTTATTTATTCATTTATCCCCCCCTTGCTGCTTGTGCTCACTGGGTCAGCTAACCACGCCGTGCGGGCGGGCTTGCCTTCACCAGGAGGCCCTGGGAACCGAACCCGGAGCCTCCCATATGGTAAACGGGAGCCCCACTGATTGAGCCACAGCTGCTTCCCTTGTTCATTTTTAAATAATGCTTTTGACATCCAGTTTTTTTAAACAAATCAATTTTATTGATACATATTAATAAAGCACAAATCCATCTGAAGTGTACAATCACATAGCGCATTGATCACTTCAGTCATTATTAGAACATTTACATTATTTCAATAATAATAACAATAAAAACAAAAAACAAACAAAAAAATAAACAAAAACTCATCACCTCTCAATCTCTTTATGCTTCCCCTGTAGTACATAGCTATTATTTGTTTCCACCTCTCTAGTTTGTTTGTATTTATATTTTATAAAAACGGTCTTATATATGCAATATTACCCATATTCGTATTTCACATGAGGTTTTTCTATGTTATACAGTCCCCTGTTACATTTTTAGTTTTATTTCTAGTAATATACATGACCTTAGACTTTCCCTTTCAACTGCTGTCATACCCATATAATAGCACTGCTAGTTACAAACACTATGATGTACTTTCCCATTTCTATTCATTTCCAAAGATTTACAAATAAACTTTTAGCCAATTCTGCACAGATTAACTCTCAGCTTTCCATTCTCTACCCTCATTCTATTTTCTGGTGACCTTTATTCTAATTGTTAACTCCATGAGTTTATACAATATATTTAGTTCAGAACAGCACAATCATACACTATTTGTTTCAACACAATGTCCTCCAGGTTCATCCATGTTGTCATATGCTTCACAACTTCGTTTCTTCTTACAGCTGCATAAATATTCCATTGTGTGTTGGTCAGCCAAAGGGGTGCCGATGTAAGGTACCAGAAATCTGTTGGCATTTATAAAGGATATTTATTTGGGGTAAAAGCCTACAGTTACAAGGTCCTAAAGAGTCCATCTCAAGATTGCTTTCTCAACAGTCAGTTACCACATGTTGAAACAAGATGGTTGATGATTTCTGCTGGGTTTTTAGCCTTCCCTTCTGGGCTTCCTCTTCCTCTTGAAGCTCCATGGGCCCAGCTTCTTCCCAATCTCAGCAATAAGCTGGCATAGGGCTTGTCTCTCAGGGCTTCCCATATCAGTCTCGGCTCTTGTCCCAATGCCAGCTGTAAGGTATCAGGTGAATGTCTCATTTTTTCCTAGGGCCCCAGGATGAAAAATGACAGAGCTCTCTCTCTTCCTGTATGTCTTCTTGAGTGAGTGTCTGTTTATATCAGCCCACCAAGGACTCAACCTGAGTTATGCCTTACTGACATAGCCCAATCAGAAGCCCTAAATTCATTTTACCAAGTAAACTTAATCAGAGGACCCTCACTGACTTTAATACAAACAAAGAGTATCATACCCAGAGCAACAGATTAGTTTACAACATAATATTTCTCTTTTTGCGAGTCACAAAAATAATCTCAAACTATCACATGTGAATACACCACAGTTTGATTATCCTTTCATAGGTGGATGGACACCTGGGATGTTTCCATCTTTTGGCAATTGTGAATAACACTGCTATGAGCATCAATGTGCAGATGTCTGTTCAGGTCACTACTTTCAATGGATATATACCTAGTAGTGGTATTGCCGGGTCACAGGGCAAGTCTACATTCAACTTACTTAGGAACTGCCAAACAGTCCTCCACAGTGGCTGTAACATTCTACTTTCCACCAACAGTGAATAAATGTTCCTATCTCTCCACATCCTTTCCAACACCTTGCAATTTTCTGACTTTGTAACAGTGGCTATTCTAATAGGTGTGAAACGATATCTCATTGAAGTTTTGATTTGCATTTCCCTAATCACTAGTGATATTGAACATTTTTTCATGTGTTTTTTCACCATTTGTGTTTCTTCTTTCAACAAATGTCTATTCAAGTCTTTTGCCCATTGCCAATTGGGTAGTTTGTCTTTTTACTATTGAGTTGTAGTATCTCTTTATATACCATGGATATTAACCCTCCCTATCAGATATGTGATTTCCAAATAATTTCTCCCATTGAGTCAGCTGCCTTTTGACAAAGTCCTTTGAGGTACAAAAGTGTTTAATTTTGAGGAGGTCCCATTTATCTATTTTTTCCTTTGTTGTTTATGCTTTGGGTGTAAGGTTTAAGAAATTACCACCTACCACAAGATCTTGAAGAAGTTTTCTTACATTTTCTTCTAGGAGTTTTATGGTTGTTGCTTTTATATTTAGGTCCTTGATCTATTTTGAATTAATTTTTGTATAAGGTATGAGATAGGGATCCTCTTTGTTTCTTTTGGCTGTGGATATCCAGTTCTCCCAGCACCATTTGTTGAATAGACTGTTCTGGCTCAGCTGGGAGGGATTGACAACCTTGTCAAAAATCACTTGACCATAGAGGTAAAGGTCTATTTCTGAGTTCTTGATTGGCTCCATTTGTCAGTTGGTCTGTCTTTATGCCAGTACTATGCTGTTTGTTTTTTTTTGTTTTGTTTTGTTTTGTTTTTTTATCATTGTAGCTAAGTAATATGCTTTAAAGTCAGGAACTGAGAGTCCTCCAACTTTGTTCTTCCTTTTCTAGATGTTTTTGTCTATTTGGGGCCTCTTTACCTTCCAAATAAATTTGATAATTGGATTTTCCATTTCTGCAAAAAGGCCGTTGGGATTTTTATTGAAATTGCATTAAATCTGTAAATCAGTTTGGATAGAATTGACATCTTAATGATATTTAGTCTTCCAGTCCGTGAACATGGAATGTCCTTCCATTTATTTAAGTTTTCCTTGGTTTCTTTTAGAAATGTTTTGTAGTTTTCTCAATACAGGTCCTTTATGCCTTTGGTTAAGTTTATTGTTAAATAATTTAATTGTTTTAGTTGCTATTATAAATTGAATTTTTTTTCCTGATTTCCTTCTCAGATTGCTCACAGCAGTGTATAGAAATGCTATTGATATTTTCATATTAATCTTGTATCCCACTGCTGCGCTGAATTCATCTATTAATTCCCAAGTACCTATGATATCCAATAAATTGACAGTAGGAATGTATATTTATCTATGATATTCATGTTTGAACTTATGTTAAAGAATGAAAATCATAACTGGCATGCCAGAAAAAAAATCTTAATAGAAAGAATAGAAAAGAAAAAATAAATCAATAGCCAAGGAGCAGCCATCCTGAATGGCCTCTTTCCAATCTTGTATTTAATTTGCTCTCCAAATGGGCTCACTACAAGGGGGAGCCCTTGGAAGTGGTCTGCTTTGATTTTCTTTGATTGTTAACCACAATGGTGAAACATTCTTTCCTCTCCACCTTCTCAACTTTCCTGGGAGAAGTGTATTTGCTTCTAGGAAAACAAGGGGGATGGTGTGGATGCTAAAGAGCAGTCTCTACCATACTAGCTGTGGGAGACCCCATGCCAGCGAGCAGCCCACGGATCTGAGCCCCAATATACTTTTCCTTTTTTTAAAAAAAGATTTATTTATTCCCCCTCTCCCCCCATTGTTTTTGGGCTTGCTGTCTGCTCTCTGTGTGTTCTTCTGTATCTGCTTGTCTTTCTCTTTTGGTGGCACTGGGAACCAATCCTGGGACCTTCTGGAGTAGAGAGAGGCACTCAATCTCTTGCCCCACCTCAGCAACCTGGTTTGCTGCATCTCTTATAGTCTCTCTTCTGTGTCTCTTTTTGTTGCGTCATCTTGCTGCGCCAGCTCTCTGTGTGGGCCAGCATGCCTTTCACCAGGAGGCCCTGGGAATGGAACCCTGGACCTCACACATGGTAGACAGGAGCCCAATTGCTTGAGCCACATCCACTTCCCCCAATGTACTTTTAAGAAGAGGAGGCTGGACGGACACTTCCCCACAACACTGTGCATGTTTCATGAAGAACCGCGCCTGAGCAGGAAACTCACCCCAACCACGCTTTCCCCACACTAAGAAAAGGATTATTCCTAGGTGCTCAATCTGCATAGTTTTTCCAGGGTAAATGTGAAAGGAGGAAAGGAGATTTATCCCAAATATATCAGTTCTGTGACTTCCCTGGATTGCAGTCTGATTCTTCCCTTTTGCTTTCTCCTCTCCCATTTGAAACTGGGATTTTGGTAATGCATGCTCTCCACTCAGCAGCTGCCCTCTCTTTCTTGCACTCTGGGAACTCTAAGTTCAATTCAGACTGTGGGCAGTTCAGATGAGGGAGTGTAGAGGAAAGTAATGAAAGGTCACTGAGGACGTGGAGCAGAACCAGCTCTGAAAGACCAAATTCCAAGCCCTGAGAATGTCACATTGTATTAATTCAAGGTCTGTAACACCAAATTAGGGCTGACGTTTGAAAGGGTTGACGAGGGTGAGTGAGGAGTGGAAACGCTGAGAAGTGGAAAAGGAAAATGCATAGAGATGGTCTTCATACTTGTAGCCTTTAACATACTGCTTCTCCAAAGCTGAGACCCCTTGCCGCCAAAATAGAAGAAGCATAGAAGTTGCACCAGTAACTTACTTTTGAGTTGATTTGAGCATGCTTGTGGACAAAGAAGAGAAAGAAATAGCACAGCTTTAATGACAAGGGCTGGCTCTGGAATGTTGACAAGAATAATGACTGAGCGGCAATTTAGTTTTCCACATCTGAGTAGAATTTATATTCAATACAGGAGACTTCAGAGGAATTTCCCTGTCTCATATCTGACCTTGTGAATTTTTTGGCTCTGAATATCTCTGAACAGATGCAAATGTCAAGAGTGAGGAAATCTGGTTGTCAAAATGAAATAACCCTATGTATCTCACTGCAGTCTTACAAAAAAAAAAAAAAAAAAATCAGATTCTTAGGTTTTGGGGCATGACTACATTTTTATCAAAATCAGGGATGGTGTACAGGCTGGGAGTTGAGTGGAGCAGGCTCCTCATCCAAACAGGGCATCATTTAGGAACTTGGTCTGGGCATATGAGGCAGAGCAGATCTTATACCACATCATTCCTAGGGAAAGAGAGAGTCCATTATGGAAATCAAATTTTCCTTCTCTCCTAATAGAAAGAGGACCATTTAGTGAGCATAACTTTTAAATTAACTAGAGGGTGCTTATTTAGAGCTCAGCTTACAACCAGACAAAGGGAAAATCATCTGTATCTTCACTGTTTTATACCTTCAACCCAGAGGCGATCAGTATGGTACAGTGGACAGAGCACTGGACTGGAAGGAGAGGGTCTCGGTTCTGGAATGGCTTTGGTTCTAAGGGGCTGTGCTACGTGGAGCAAGTTCCTCTTCTCCACTAAAACCCATTACTCAAGCAAACAGTGGAGAAATATGTATATATTTTAAATGAAGGGGTATAAACATCTACGCCATCATCATGATTAATAAGCATTTATTTGTAGCTCCTGCTACGTGTGATGCTTTTGAGGTAGGCTAATAAAATAGGGAATCAATAGAGAGATCTGGAATGTGGCAGGAAAATCCACGTGGCTGTGGATTCCCCACAAGGTGGCTGCTGGAAGAACCTGCGAGATCCCCCATTCAGAATGAGATTTCCTCCGGAAGCCAGGAGAAGCCCCGGATATTCTCCAGGGGCCTTATCATTGGGTCCTCCCCGGGGATTGATGAGTGGGGCAATCAATCAAAACAGCAAACAGCTGGGACTCCTTCCCTGTCATTAGCAAAGGGGCAGAATAATTAAGGAACTCAAACCGGCCCCTGGTCATGCCTTCTTAACCCCCTTTCTTGCCTTTTTTGCCCTGCCTGGAACAACACGCAAGTAAACCTAGGTATTTTTAATCTGCAATGGGAAACTATAGTCTGTAAATCAGCCCTCTTTATCACTCTTCAGCACCTTCCTCTCTACCTGGGACTCATAATCTGTTATTTTCTCCCATTTCTCTTCCTTCCCTTCCTTAATAAATTACTGGCCTAACTAACCCGGCTTGCATTTGAAATTCATTTCTTGTAGCTTAGCCAAGAACCTAGAGAAAATCCAGCAACACTTTGGTGAAAACAAATAAGTTCAATATCTCATTCCTGCCTCAAGTTATCTATTATGTGGTTAGAGAGAAGGCCATGTACATTTGAAAAGGATGAAACCAACTCTATAGCATCTTACAGCCCCTCAATTCAATAATTCTTTATAGGTGTGTGTGTGCACACACATATCTACTTCATAATTTAATGCTATACAAATATTTAAAAATAGATACCAAATAGAAATATATATAAAATATCTATTATATATGTGTACATATGTGTATAGTCTATATGTATTCTAAATACAGAGTCTATATAAATTCTAAAATTCTGAATTCAGAAATATGAAAGAACTCTGGCACAAACTGAGTTGGTCAGGAGTAAATATACCTTTTGAGCCCTTCAGCAAGCACTTTTAAGAAAATGCACCTTTGCCGGTTGTAAAAGGAAAGGCAGATAAATGCACTGAGGTCTGCTGACCTGTGATGGAAAAGGGTTGTCAGCTTGTGCCCCCAGGAATAAGGTACTGCTGGTTCCTCAGTGATGGCTGAAAAGCAGCACAAGTGCCATGGGGAAGGGTCCCATATGTTGACGCTAAGCATCCCTCTCATGTTCTCTTTAAGAAAGGAACCTGGTATTTCTATTGATTTATAAAATCATTCAGGCAGAGGGAGCTGGCTCTTGTCTGGATTTTGCCTAACAAAGGTGGTTATATACAGAAGGAGTTGCTGGAGGCAACTTCTCGTGACAGTTACGCATCTGGAGATACAATGCTTAGAGATTAAAGGTTACATCATGCCAAAAGAGATGACATCTATTTTTTAAAGCCTGTAGTTTAAAAAATTTAGACTTAAAAAAAAAAAACCCACCAAGAACATACAGGTAAAAGCAGATGGGAACAGAGCTCCCTTCCTTGAGTTACTTTGGGTTTGGTTGATGAGAACAATGGGCCACAAAGTTGACAAGAATATGTCAGAAGCCCTGTGCTAAAGGCATGCTGGTGGTCCTAGGGAGAAAAAATCCTAATCGAAGGTGGGAAACAGTCAGTGTTTCACCTTTAAGCATGATGTTGGCTGTTGGTTTTTCATAGATGCTCTTTATCAAGTTAAGGTAGTTCCCTTTGCTTCCTAGTTTAAGAGATTTTATCCCAAATAGATGTATATTGTTAAATGCTTTTTCTATTGATGATCACATTTAATAAAACTTTTAACTCATTATTTGAGATAATTGTAGATTCACGTGCAGTTACAAGAAATATACAGAGAGATGCCATGTACTCTCTTCCCAGTTTCCCCCAATAGTAACATCTTGCAAAATTATGGTAAAATATTATAGCCAAGATATTGACATTGATACAGTCAAGCTAGAGAACATTTACAGTATCTGGACACTCACACTTCTCTCCTGACTATTTTTTAGTTCTTTATTCTAGCCTATTGATCTATGCTTCTAATCCTCTGTCAAGACCACACACTTCTGATTACCGTTGCTATTTAATACATCTCGAGATTGTGTAGAGTGATTTCTCCCACTAAATTCTTCTTTTTCAAAATTGTTTTGCTCTTCTTTTTTTGTCATTTTAATTTCAATTTCTAATTATAGAAGTTGTTAGTTTACAGAAGAATTATGCATTAAATACAGAGTTTCCGTATACCACCCAATTATTAGCATAGTGTGGTATATGCATTCCAATTCATGAATTTGCTACAATGCATGTAATGGTAGCACAATGTTGTGAATGTAATTAACACTGAATTATATATTTAAATGTGGTTAAAAAGGGAAAATTGAGATTGTATACATAATAAAAATTTAAAAAACACACAGGACTGTACAATGCAAACAATGAACCCTATAGTAAATGATGGATGTATGGTTAATAATACAATTATAAAAAAGTGTTCTTTCATGAATTGTAACAAATGTCTTGCTATTCTACATCCTTTGATTTTCCATATAATTTTTAGATTATCTTGTCTATATTTACAAAAATATCTTATTGGGGTTTTGACAGGAATTATATTAAACCTGAATATCAATTTGGGGGAGATTTGACATCTTTATTATGTTGAGTTTTACAATCAATACACATGGGCATGTATCTCCACTTATTTACATCTTTGATTTCCTTTATCAGTATTTTTTAGTTTTCAGCTTATGAATCCTAGACATAATTAGATTTATACTTAAGCACTTCATTTTATTTTTGAGCAATTGTGAATGGTATTATATTTTAATTTTGATTTCCCCATGTCTGTTGCTGATATTACAAATACAACTGATTTTTGTATCATAAGACCTTGCTGAGATCCCTTATTAGATAGCTAGGAATTTTTTGTAAAGTCCTTGGAATTTTCTATATAGATAACCATGTCATTTGTAAATAGAGACAACTTTATTTCTTCCTTCTGATCTATAGGCATTATAATGTCCTGTCCTTTCCTTCCTGCACTAACTAGAACTTTTTTGTGAGTTATTAAGTTACCAGTTTCATTTCCTTAATAGTTATAGGGCTATTCAAATATTCTGTGACTTGTGGTAGTTTGTGCTTTTCAAGGAATTGGCCCATTTCATAAAAGCTATCAAATATTGTATGTGTGTAAAGTTGCTGATAGTCGTCCCTTATTATCATTTTCATATCTAGCATGTCTGTAGTGATATCCTGTTTCATTCCTGATTTTATTACTTTGTTTCTTCTCTTGTTTTTCTCTGTCAGTCTTACTAGATGTTTGTCAATTTTATTAATCTTTAAGAATAGCTAGTTCTTTGTTTCATGGTAAACCATTGTTTGACAGTTTTCAATTTCATCCATTTCTGCTCTTATCTTTATTTCCTTCTTTTTTTTTTTTTTTTTTAAATTTCCAAGAATGTGTTTTATTTTTTTTTATTTTTTTTTTTTTGAGGTGTGTGTCTTTATTTTATTTATTTATTTATTTATTTTTTTTATTTTTATTATGGGTAAAAATCAAAATTCTCACAATACATACAAACATTTGTAAAATGATATATAAATATATATGCATATATGTGTATTTGCTTACAAAAATGTTATTTT